>CM050168.1:164109699-164384699 GCA_027410445.1 Discoglossus pictus
TATTTATGTGGCTGTATTGTGTAATTCATGTAAATGGTTCAGCTGACCATAAATCGCACTTAATATCTGTGTTCTGGCTCTTTTGTCACCATCAATGTTGAGGTTTTTACCCTTTAGGTCTTGAGAAAGTTTGAATAGAGGAACTGCCAGTTAGGATTTATGAGTGATGTAGATGAACATGCAGAAGAGGTCAGGATTTATTACATTGAGTTGGTTGAGATGAAGGAAAAACCGAAAAGGGTGAAAGTGGATAACAACATAATTTTGTCTTGTGTCTTGAAGAATTATGGAATATTCTATTGATTGCACTGGCAGCATTTGCTAAAAATGTGACACACCACTAATTATATGATCCTCATACCATCCACAAATTCACAGATGGAATGGCTATTAATTGAGCTGAGCAGACATAGAACAATTGGTGGAGTTACCTCACGTGGTGAACAACCAAGCTCAGATCAAATTACACTTCTGAATCCAAATATATTTCAGTTTTCTTAGGTGTTCCTCCACTCATATCATTCTGCCTCCTATAAAACACAGATATCAAGGAGCAATAGAAGAGAAAATTGCCAAGATTTATAATGTTTAAAAATATTTTGTCAATTTCTAACAATATGATGTATATTGTAAGTGCAACTTATTGTAAGAGATAGATTACCGTATTGGTCCGAATATAAGCCTCACCTTTTTTCCGATTTTTGAGCTTGCGAGTTACAAGTGCGGCTTATATTCATGACCATAAAAAAATAATTTGCGATTTGCAAACTTTGCTTGTTACGTGTGCGGCTTCTATTCGCGAATGCAAAATTACTGCAGATTTGCGCGATTGCGAGTTAAGGGTGCCGATTTTCGTGCTTTAGACTGCAGTATTGAATAGCGATTTATGGTTTCAGTGATTCTAACATCCTGTAACACCTGTAAGCTGCAAAAAAAGCTACAGTGCTAATTAGAAAGCCTGTTTCTTGCAATGGCTGATCACTTTGAGAGTCTTTTTCTCTCCAATTTTACGGGTGCGGCTTATATTTGAGTACTATCTTTTTTCTATTTTTTCCTCTTGAACTTTACAGATGCGGCTTATATGCCGGTGCGGCTTATATTCGAACCTTAAAGTTAAGCCATATATAATTAGGTATACACATTGTCTTCTGGCTCCTTATTTATTTCTTTGAAGTTTAATAAAGTTTGGCATTTTTTTAAAATATGAAGACACTTTTAACACAGAGACCAACTATCTTTTGTCCAACTGCATAGTGCCTCAATCACTTAGCACAGTCCACCTGGGTCCTCCACTCCATTTCTGTTGGTGTGTATGTATGTATAGTCTTAAATATGTGGTAATATTATTAAGGATTTTTTTTTAAGTTTGTCCAGAAAGTTTAGTTATGCCACCTTTTTGAATGATATCAGGTCTAGGACTGTGACAGAGTACAGAGGAGCAAGTGTTCAATAATACACAAAATGCTGGACTAGGGTTCAGTTACAGATAATCAGGTGTAATCGGATTATCGAAGCATGAAATTATTGGTCACCATGGTGAAAATTAATATATCTATAAAGAGCAGAAGGATGAATAGGGATAAAGAGGTGGGATGAGCAAGAAGATAATTTAATATTGGTCTGGTGATGGTGTGTGAATTTAATGATTGGTGTGTGGTTAGAAGAATGGGGAGAAGAAGAAAACAAGTAAAGGAGAACAAGTTACTGCTCGTTCACAGTAACAAGAGATTTGACTTATTTACAGAACTTATGTACGAGAATATGTACTTATGGGTCAAAACTCATACAGAACCTTGGCAGGTCTTTGCAGGTCTGGGGCTTGAACTATTATGATCTGGTATCTCCAATTATTCTCCAGTCTTCACTTATGTTCCAATATGTTACGTTCAAATATTAACACAAATCTACTGTTGTAAAGGTTTTCATATATGCAGAGCTCAGAATTTTACCAAAATAATACAATCAAACTCAAACCATAATTTTTAATAATGGAAAGTAACATCTGACCATATCTTAATTTTAGATACAAGACAAATTTGCTGTGAGCAGAGTCCTGGAGAAGGAGGGGGTGCCTAGGATTCCCAATGATGAAGGACAAGGTTGGAAGATGAAGAAAAAGAAAGACGTTCCTCATATAGTGAAATCATAACCAAATCTGGCAAACAAATGTTTCATATTAAATAAAAACCACATTATTAGGATAAATCTGCAAATAATGCTATATTGTGAATTTGATTATAAAGAGATGAACTGTGGGAAAGGTGAAACAAATGTAAAATTTGGGTTCACATAAGAACACAACTTGTCCCATTAAGGACTAAATCACATAACTTGGTACATGTCTATCAGCAGATTTAGCTAGTTTTATTTCTTGCCCTTTAGATATTTCATGTAGATATCACAAATGTTGAAGTTTCTTTACTGCATTAGGATCACTATAGTCAAATATTTTAAATATACTGTTTTGTACAACTGCGCTTGAATTTATGCAGAATGGAAAAGAGAAAAAATAAAAAACACAGGACTTTTTATGTACAATTATGCTGCTGTGGGAACTACCATTTTGATTTCTGGTGATCAACTTCCTAAGGTTAAAGGTATATCAAAGTTCCAAGTTTTTAACTTTTCGAAATTAACACACACTGCTTACATCAGAAACACATATTACATTGATTCATTCTATAAAAAATACATATTTATTTTATTTTTTAAAAATAGTTTCCACCCCCAGAAATGCCCACATAGGCACCCTGTACTAACCAATATAAACACTGCATCCAAGTATGTTTTTTTTTTAACTCTATACTAACCTTTAAGCCAACAGCAGCACAGTGCAGAGATGCAGAGCAGCACTACCTGAGTGGCTTCATTCTAGGGAGGAGAGAGAGGTGTGTGGTGGGAACAAAACACTAAGCATTCCATGATACTTTGCTGACTAAATCCCCAGACATTGCAACAATCTTGTACCTCCCTCTGATTGACTACAATGAATATTAATAATAATAATAATTTAGCTTGGAATTACAGGGGCGTTCCTTCTCAAAATCAACTGTCGGAAAACTGAAATTGTGCAAATTTGAGGGTAAGTTTATTAATGTTTTGGTATTTTTCATGCAAATTTTTTTATTGTATACTATGGATTCTCCTCTATCAGATGCATCCAGAATCCAGGAAACTTCCATATACCTTTAATTACAAAACAGATGTAAACATAAAGATACAGAAGTAGTGGGGGTTCCTGCCCACCTTATAACAGTAACTTATACAACATACATAAAAATGTGCGCTGGTTTCGGGCGCTTTTTGCGAGGTTGTAGTGGGTTGTAACGCGCCTTGTATTTTTGTTTCGTAACTCCGTAAATTTTGCGAGGTCCGCAGTTGCTGGCATGGAGCACATTCGGCGCTCCATGCCAGCAACTGTGGCCCTTGCTTCGCGAGGGCCGCAGGCTCGCCACATAAGCCTGCAGCGTTAGCAACAGCCCGCATGCTCACAACTATATATGTGATTCTTTAATATGGACACCCAACATCTTGATTGAGCTGTTTGTTTCAGTTAATTTCTCAACAAGGATGGGCTTGTAAAATATTGATTCCTATCAAAAGCACTGACAACTGAAATCCTCTCTGCTTTCAAGGTCCCCTCCCACTGATTGAAGAAAATCATCTCAAGCAAAATGGCAGCTTGTAGTGTAGCATAAGTATATATATATAATACATAATAAATTATATTTTTCTTAGCCCAATATGTAGTTTTATGCGCATATTCTAAATATATCCCCACTGTGGTCCTTCAGTTGGTATCATGTCCTCTCATGTGACTCAATATTCCCTTGTAACATCGGTTTTTAATAGGTGTAAACTTTACCCTAGATTAATGTTTATTTTGTATAAACCGCAGCAAAAGCTTATTACAGATCTTTATTTTACTTGGGACATGGAATTTGGGATTTCCACAGGATTTGTTAATGCAAATCTTGTCTTTCCTTTCATAGCTTCTGGATGTCCTTGCTCAGCACTGTGCCCATCCCTGAAGCCTTGGACGCCGATATTGGGTCTTATTGCAAAATATGTCACATTTCCCTGTGATTTTTTTAGTGTAGTTTTGAAACCTCCACCTTTTCTTTCATGAGATGATTTATAACATTTTTACTTTCTATAAGAAAACCTTGCACGAACTGATGAAAATGAAAACCACCTGGAGCAGAATGCAGCCCCGCGCCAGATGAGAGGCCGTCGTGTAGTCAGTTTGTCCACTCATGTGCTGTTTTTATTGGCCTTGGATCCTAAGAATGATTTTTTTTCCACAGCTTGCAGTAGTAAAACAACAAATTATGCAATGCGCTTTTTTAAGCAAGAACATAGTGTAGTTCACTGGTTTATCATAACACATTTAAAGGCATGGCAGAGAGTCAGAAGGAGATATTAACATTGTTTCAAATGCAGTCTGCAGAGGCATTCTACAAAAATCTCAGTTTATAGATAAAAATATATTTTTCTATCTAAATTATTATAGAAGTTATTGTATATAATGAAGTAATAAGCAGCTGCCATAATATACAGGCCTACTGGTAGCTATAATCAGGGAAAATGTGGCCTGGATCAGTCCTGGAGCATTACCATATACTATGCTGCAGTGGTTTCCAAATGAAAATTTGTGGACCGCTAGAAAAATACTTAGGGTCTTCAGGGATCCAGAGTTTTCTACGTGTTGAGCAACAACAGAACTCCCTGCCATGTTTCCTATTGGATTTGCATTTTGTGTCACCATAAACCCCACCAGAAAAAATACCCCCAAAAATGAAGCTCTGTTGAGTCGTGTGGTAATAAGATTCTAAATTTGCACATTAACTTTTTATTTCATATTCTAAGACAATGATTTTGAAACATTAAATACTAGTAACAGGGTTTATGTGGGTCTGACATATGTGCCTGGCATGCTGTGGTCTATAGAGTTATGGAGAGTTGGACACAACTGAATGACTAAACAACAACAACAACAACAACAACAACAGTATATATAAACTTCAATGGGACCCATTCTAAGATATTACTTTTTCTTCAGTCCATAAACACTTCAAAGGTGGATTTAATATGAGAAGTTCAATTCTATGCAATATAAGAGTATTAATATGGGAAGTAAAACTCTATGCTATATTAGAGCATTATTATGGGAAGCACAGTGCTATGCTATAGGGGAGTACAGCTCTATGATATATTGGGTCACTAATATGAATTAATATGGAGAGTGTGGGTCTGTAACATACTAGAGTATTAATAGGAGATGTACAGCTCTATACTATATTAGAGTATTTATATGGGAATTAAAGTGGTATGCTCTATGAGAGTATAAACATGGGAAATACAGTCCTATACTATATTAGAGCATTTATATTGAGAGTACAGCTCTATACCTTATTAGAACATTAATATGGGAAGTACAGCTCTATTCCTACATAGAGTATTTAATAAAGGTAGTACAGCTCAATGACATATGAGAGTATTAGTTTGGAAAGTAAAGCTTTATACTCCATGGTATATTAGTGTATTAATATGGGGAGTACAACTCTATAATATATTAGACCACTAATATGGGGAGTATAGCTCTATTCTATATTAATGTATTAATATGGGGAGTACAGCTCTATACTATACTCGGGTAATAACAAGAGAAGTACAGCTCTATGATATATTAGAATATTAATATGGGAAGCACAGATCTTTGCTGTATTATAGAATTAACATGGGGAGTAGAGCTCTATGCTATATTAAAGCATTACTATAGGCTGAACTGCTCTATGAAATATTAGAACAGCTCTATATTGTATTAAAATAGTGGGTAAAATCTATGTTATATTAGAGTACTAATATGAGGAGTACAGCTCTATGTTATATTAGAGTATTAATAAGGGGAGTAAAGCGCTATGTTATTTTCGAGTATTAATATGGAGACTATAGGTCTATTCTCTCTCTCTCTCTCTCTCTCTCTCTCTCTCTCTCTCTCTCTCTATATATATATATATATATATATATATATAGTGACAAGGATGGCCGTTTTCCACAGGGGTTTTTCTAACAAAAGGTTCCGCAACACATAGATTTATGATGCAGGAGACTTATTGATTTTAGGGCTCATAAACAAAAGTCCAGAAGTAGTAATAAACTTTAAAGAAAAAAAATGAAAATAAGAATCTACATAAACATTCTGACTAAACATTCAGGAACACCCTGACTACACCCAGGCAGCTTCTCTGCTCCAGAGAAATATGATTCACAAAGAAAACAATGAAGGTGGCTTCAGTCTGCAGCACAGGTCCTCAGCAGATTGGACATGTTTCCAACAGCAGCTTCCTTGGTTTGTCTCTCTCTGATTCCGCACCCAAACTTCCGGTGTCTGTCATCTTACTTTCCCCCAGACTTGATTTCCTGGCTATGGGGATTTAAATAGTCTGCTTCACACTTCAGGTGCAGCTAATTGCTTTATTTCTGTCAGCACTGGATTAATGGACCTGATCAGCCTAGTGCTGACATATCTTCCTTCTATAATGAATCTGTGGGTCCGTCTGACTTTGTGACAATATATATATATATATATATATATATATATATATATATATATATATATATATATATATATATATATATATATATATACCAGGAAGTGATAATACTGATCTGTACTGCATAACATGCAGGGGTGGGGTGGGGGCAGGGGTGTAGGAGCCAGAACAATTCTGGGGGGAACACAGTGCATTGTATACACAGGCCATAAAATAAGCTTATATATACATACATAGAAACATAGAAAAGTCTGGGGGGATTTGTCCCCCCAGTTCCTAAACCCATGGGCACAATGGCTGATTCATGGGCATAAAGTAAAAACTTAAATATAAGCTTTGGCTTCTGTAAACTGTTTATTGATTGGAGCACGTGCTTGTCTTTTTATATTTATCAATAATTTAATAAATGGGATCTTATCTGTGTCCTTTTCATAAGTTTTGCTTTTCTTAGAAGAGCTTGCAATCTATTATTTATTAGAATGTATAGCTCACACTATATTTTACTGATCAGATGTCTCGCTAAGTAATTGGGTGGAGACAGATGAGAATAAAAGGGTTAGCTCTGCCTATGTGACTGAAGCAGAAGTAAGGGCGCTCAATGTATTATATCAGTGTCCCTATAATGATATAATATGATGACACTGAAGTCTGAATTTCGAGGGTGAGTTTATTTTCGTTCTTTGGTACTTTCCATACAAACATTAGACCTGCACAATATGCATCCTGCGCAGAGACCTGACATCAATAGACTGAGTCACTGTATCTATTATAAGAGCCTCCACTTATTACATTGTAACCTTCTCATTTCTAGATGTGATTTGTGTTTAGCAGGAAGTTCATGTTATTTATTAACTCATTAACTCCTGAAGTGAAGGTTTGACAGTACCCTTCTTGGGGTGACCTGGTAATGTTATCCAGGAATTCTGTATCTGTTTCAATATTTCTCTAACCTCTTCACATGATAACTTTTTGATTGGGGAAGTAACATGAGCAATAGTATTATCTGAAACAATATATATATTGTGAGCCCATGCGGGAAACTTATTAACAAGTTTAGTTTCTTTTAAAGAAATTAATCTGTATTCAATGGACGAGAACTTTGAATTGTTGGTTTATCCTACTAATGGCCAGTGATCTCTTTAATTTTCCTAGAAGACATTGCAACTCATTGGAAAATCAGAGAAGGAAATGTACAAAGTTTATGATAAGTTATCCAGGTCAAGGCGGGTTTAAGCAGCACAGAAAAGCTGCTTTAATAAGATTTTCTAAAAGGTTACAAAGAGCCATTAACATGATCTTCATCTATTTCCAGCCCTATTAAATTCCCCTAACGTGTAAAACCATAGCCCGTAACGTAGCCCGAAAGACTTGCAGCTATTAAATTGTCCCCGTAAAGCAGGCCACTGCCCATCTGCGGGTTATAAGCGAAAAAAGCCTACGGGACGTGGAACATGGAACTTCGCAGCTGCAAATCCTTTGATCTGTAAAGCCTGTAACTGTTAAGTTTCAAATCATGCTATTAAATTGCAACAAATTCACTGGCGTTAAACCCTATAACACGCAAATTGAGCCAAGAAGCCACTGGGTACCAGAGAGGACCCGCAAGGGTGTAAAGTCCAATCTGTAGCACTGTAAATGTGAATATACACACACTATTGTACTTATATGAAAAGGGAAAGTGATGTTAGGTATTGAAATACATACCACAACAGTCTGAAGCTTGCAAATCTGCAATCTAAAAAAAAAAAAATCATGTTTAAATTCTGTGTTATATCGATCCCAGCAATCAATTGTTAATACAAAAAAATTAAAATGTTTTTTATCGTGTTCAATGTTCTGTTTTTTTAATAGCTGCTGCTGTCACTTTACATTTTAAAACCCTCTGTGCTGCAGTTAAACACACTGACTTATCACATAACACCCTGCTGGTGGCCTAGTAATACAGATCAGGGTCCATTTCCAAACTGTGCTATAACAGATAGAGCTGAATCTATCTGTCAAACGCAGCATCATCCAATCAGTGCCAGGAGGGAAAAGTCCTGTATTATACAGGGACTGCAGCTCTCACAGTCCCCCCGGAAGTGAATACATTGGTGCAATCTCAATAAAGTTTATTGGGAAAAAAAACTCCCAGCTCACAGTGCATGCAAATAGAGGGAGCTGCATGTAAATCTTCAGTTTTCTCAGTACTCTGATTGATTCTGACTACCCTGCTCCACACACCAAGCTGGTGACCTGGCGGTCACCACCCTGGCCTCTATCCCAGACAGGAGCAGCTGCAGAGCTCAGGTGAGTCCATATCTCTGTGTCTTGCTATTTTTGCTCTGTCCTTCAGCCATGTCTGACTCTCAGTGACCACATGGATGCAGCACACCAGGTACATCTGTCTGTGTCTCTGGTTGTGCTTATCCATATGGTTTTCATGGCAAAGATACTGGAGTGGGTTGCCAGTTCCTACTCCAGTGGACTGTATTTTATCTGACCTCTCTAAAATGACCTGCCCATCTTGGGTGACCCTTCAAGATATAGCTCACAGCTTCATTGAGGTAACAAGCCCCTTCACCATGACAAGGTAGTGATCCAGAAGGGGTCCTGTGTCTTAGTCTCTCTCTCTATGTCCATACGTATTTATAAGGAGAGGGTATACTTACTTTTGGGGGAGATCTCTTATTGTATTGTAAGATATATATATATATATATATAATGTGTATATATATAAATATATATATATATATATATATATATATATATATACAGTATGTGCGTGTGTAAATATATGTGTGTGATATATAATTTGTGAGGCTTGCAAAACGTTACCAACATTGTAAGCGAGACAAACAGTCCCGCAGATCCACAACTATTATAGTGACTAGCGACTTGCCCGTCAAAAATGATGGGGCAATAACATTTTAAGCCATGGCAATTCTGTTTGACACACAATGTAAAGCTGTTTCTACTCTGAGGACCTTCGGCGCTCATTGCGAGCCTCTCCTTTACTTTTGCTCCTCTGAGCACCTTTGCCTCTCATCACAAAGACAGATATATATGTCTATTTTTTTTCAATAATAATAAATTAATTATTTACTTAATAAATTAATATACTTTACCTATTTGTAATTGATATATTGATATATCCCGCAATCAATAGCCTGAAGAGCTAAGTATCTCTTTGTATTTTCCTGCAGCATACAATGTACAGTTGGACTGTTGCTGCCCTGAGGAGAAAGTGTCATCAGTGTCCCAACTGTGCATTAGAAATATGCTGCGTGAGCGATGGCAAACCGTTGGTTTAGTTGTGTAAAGCGCCATTTTATATTTGTAATGTTATTAGTTGCAAGTTAGTGTTGTAAAATGGCATTTTGTCTATGTGCTATGTGGGTTGCGAGCATTTTCAGTGCTTCCTAACTGTTTTGCACATTTCGGGGTCGTGTAGCCTCATTTTCATTTCTTTCATCCTCCATTTTTTTTGTTGCTTAGCCGATTTTAAATTTCCAAAACTCATTAAATTCGACTTTAATTAGTGTGCAACCTCACTGGCAGATGTCGTGGCTGTACACCCATGCTATGTGTGTTTTTTTTTGTTTATGTTTTGTTTGTATTTCATATTGTTTTTGTTGTTTTTCAATGTACGTATTTCGGACGTTAACTTCGTATTTTTGCGATCTTGTATTTTTTTTTTCTAAGTTACACGGGTCGTAATTAATAGTCGTATATCCTTGTCAGTGTTTTCTGCGCTTCGGGGTCGTGGGGCCTCATTTTTTTGGGCTGCCATTTTTTTTTCCCTTAGCCAATTTTCAAGTGGCGAAACTCAACTTTAATTCACGAACAACCTCACCCCCAGATGTCCTGGCTGTCCCCCTGTGCTGTGTGTGTATGTTTTTGTTATGTTTTTTGATATTTTTCATTGGTTTTGGTGTTTTTTGATGTACTCGTTTCGGCCGTTAAGTTCGTATTTTTGTGACACCGTATCCCGCGGGTCATATATTTTTTTTGTCTATGTCCGTATTTCCTCTTTACGCATTATTGTTTTTTTTCTAAGTCCCGCGGGTTGTATATTTTTTTCTTTTAAGTCCAGTGGCGTAGTTTTTGTTTTCAAAGTCACGCTTTTCTGTGTTGTTTTTTACCGCGAGTGAGGTGCCGTAGAGCCTCCACCTCCGCAAATGGGGCCCTCGCAAAGCGTGACAACGACGCGCAGTTTGACAACTATTATATGTGATATATATATATATTTATATATATATGTGTGTGCTAATTAACTACTCACATAAGTTTTTTGCAACTTAATATTAATTATGTAAAGGCAGCCTATAAACTTAATAAATATTATTTTTTTTATATTTTTTACAAACACATAGATTTATTCAAATGTATTTTT
Organism: Discoglossus pictus; assembly: GCA_027410445.1. NCBI lineage: Eukaryota > Metazoa > Chordata > Amphibia > Anura > Alytidae > Discoglossus > Discoglossus pictus. The sequence continues at coordinate 164,120,632 of CM050168.1, forward strand.
TAAAGATATTAATGTTTAAAATGGAGGGAGAAACAAAACAGTAGTTGTAGAAGAAGAGATGGATAGAGAGGGAGAGAGAGGGATAGAAGAAGAGACATAGAATCTATCTCCCTAACTTTCTATCTTCCTCTCTCTCTATCCCTTCCACTCTATATATATCCCTCTCTTTCTCTCTCTCTCTCTCTCTCTCTCTCTCTCTTTAATTCTCTATACACCTCTCTCACTACCCCCCCCCCCTCTCTATCTCTATCCCTGTCTTTCTCTATTGGATCACTTTTGTGGGTGGAGACTGTGTCACTAGGCAGGGTCTATACATGTTGGGTAACATGTTGTGAAGGGGAGGGGCTTATACTATTGGGTGGAGTCAATGTAAGGGGAGGGGCCAGGTCTCTGTTTTCTGCCCCACCAAGTTGGAAAGTCACCAGCTGCCACTGCATTGGCTCCATCTAAACCCGTAACTACGGATTTGACTAATTGATCACGACCACAGCCGGGGAGTTGGTTGGGTAGGTGGATGAAAGCTTCACATGGTCCTATTAATAGAATAAGCAGAAGTTTGTTGTAAATATAATGTGTGACATTAAGTTCATCCCTACACATAATATCCCAGATACAGGTGAACCCCACAGGCTAGCAAATGGACCACGCAGCTATAAGCCAAACTGTACTTCAACATTTCAACGAACCAAAGAGAGTTATAGACTCTGACTGTTATTTTGTGTTATCCATTTGTTACTATGCAAAGCAGTACTGCTCTGTAAAACATACTAATAACACTATTGATGAGGGTAAAAGAAGAAGCTGGCCTGCTGCTCAACGTTAAAAAGATGAAGATCATGACAAAAGCAATCTCAGTTCCTGGCAAATAGATGGAGAAGAAGTGGAAACAGTGACAGATTTTATTTTCCTGGGGTACAAGATCGCTGCATATGATGAACACAGCCAGGAAATTAAAAGACATTTGGAAGGAAAGCTATGGCAAGTCTGGATAAGTTATTAAAATAATTACACTATTAACGAAGGTCTGCATAGTTCAAACTATGTATTCCCAGTAGCAACATATTGATGTGAGAGCTGGAACATAAAGAAGGGTGAGCGCAGGAGAATTGACAACGTGTTGTTGCAGAAAACAGCTTAGAGTCCCATGGACTGCAAGAAGATCCAATAAATCAATACTACAGGAAATGAAAACAAACTTTTTACTGGAAGGTATGATCATGAGGCTAAAGCTCAAATATTGTGTCCATATCTTGAGAAGGCAGGATTCCCTAGAAAAGACTCTGCTGCTGGGAAAGATTGAAGGCACACAGAGAAGGGGACAGCAGAGGTGGAGATGGATTGGTGAGGACATTGAAGCAATGAACATGAGCTTAGGGGAGCTTAGAGGGGCAGTGGTTGACAGATGTGCCTGGTGTGCTGCAATCCATAGGGTCACGGAGAGCCAGACACAACTGAAAAACTAAACAACAAATAACACATTCTCCTCTCTGTCTCCTGGAATTTGCTAGAAACATCAGGAGATGCCACAGAAACAAGTTATAATTCATGGAGTATGGAGAGAGGTATTCATTATTAAGAAGATGGCTATGTGAGGGTCTGAGACGGTCTGTGGAACATTTCCTTGAAAATGGACCTGTCCCTCCAAAAGACGGATAGCATGAAGGTTGATCATGAGGTTATTATGCCCCTTAATGACGATTATCTGGTATCTCTGTGTCATGCAGATAGAATCATAATCTGAACCAGAGTTAAATGGCAGAACCACAGACAGAGCAACCACAGGTGCAGGCAGTTCAATGCACCAGGGCCCTCCTCTTGGGGCCCTTAGTGCAGATGGACCCCACTCCAGCTTATTACTCCCTGTGCCCCCCTGAGCCCACATCCCATTCTTGAGGGCTTCCTATTACTTTTCTACTGATGGAGTGTAACTATCTATCTAGCTCATGTGCACATGGTTCTATATCATATTTATATTCCATAACATGAAAAAACCTAAGACAAGAAAGGGGGTCATGGTGTGTGTTTAATAATGGTATGTGCCCTTAAAATATGGGACAGGCCCTTGAAAATAGGGATATTGGGGGTCTAGTATGAACCGAGAGATTTACTCTTAAAGAGGGATTAGCCTCCAATAGAGGAAGATTAGGAGGTTTTCCATGTCTGTACCCCCCTATGTCCTTGGTGAGACCCTAAGTGATATCCTCTAGCTGTAGGATGCACATCAGAAGGACTTTGCCGGAAAGAGAATTTGCTGATAGATTAATGATATATCGCTTATCCTTTGCAGCACTAAGTTTTCAAGTGAATGCTTAAAATACAATTATTAAAATCTGCTTCCTTCAACGCATTCCGTGTGACTTCTTTGTTTCGTTACCACTTGTAACCAAATTTAACCCTTCAATGTACAGATTTCCATAACACACACAGTATAACAGTACAAACACTCAAATTGTTCAAGATAAGAAATGTTTTAGGAATTTTTTATTTTTTTTTAAACACAGAATTTGATTTCTGTGCATTATTTAGAGACAAAATAAACCCTGACATTAGTTATAATAATTCAACTTAAATTTAGGCTTTTTCTAAATCTCATAACATTTTTACAAATCCTCATTTTTAGGGGGGAAAAATAAACTACAGCACAGCCTAGTGGCCAAGTGTGGCATTGTGATTGTTGGATTGGAGAGAATCAGCACATTTAGAGCCAAGAAATAAATAAGCGATTTATCTGTAAAGGTTTCCATGCATAGTATAATCATATGTTTCTATTGTAAATCATGTACAGAGTGATCAGAAGCTGAGCAATGTACAGTACTTTCATTCAAGCTCCCATGGTGCACACAAAGCACTTGCCGGTTACAGTCTTGGCTCAGGATCTCACTAAATTGTGAAACTTTTTATTTTTGCAAACTGTTATTTTATAAGATTTATTTGTACTTTCCTGCAGTTTTTACATCATCACATATTTTCTAGGTTTGAAATAATAATAATAATGTAACTCATGAGAGGTAGTTTCCAGACACCCCAGGCTGCCTTATTGCCAGTGACCCAGCTTAGAGTTCACTCCGGGCTTATGGAATGAGTTATCACCCAGATATTCTGATTTGGCCTGTGGTCTAGGATACCCCTAGGAGGCCCTATCATAACATCCTCTTGTGGAGATACCCCGTATAACCCTACAGTGCTTCTGTCAGGATTTATTTCAGTTTAGTTTTGCATCATTCCCAGAGAGAACAAAGAAAAGAACATAGAAGATTGTTCCAGTCGGCAGACAATGGGACAATGTATCAGGCAACAGAGGGTTAACACAATTAAACATTAAAAGAATATTCCAATCCCAAGTTCTTCATCATGCATTCAGTTACTGAAGTCAGACCAGGTTTTCAGGACTGTGTTCTCAGACAACAAATATTCAATTAGGGTTCTGACATGGAACTTGTGTGATCATGTAGATAGATAGATAGATAGATAGATAGATAGATAGATAGATAGACAAACCTACAGATACAAAAGGGACTCTCTGTGTAGGTGAAGACAGAGTTCAGACAAGGTCACAGTGATTTGCTGCATTTGTTTCCAATGTCCAAATCACAAGTCAAACATAATTAGGGCCTCATTCTAATGAAGACCATAGGAGCTGCATGACCGCAAGGGGTGGCCTCAGGCTACTTTCCTATTCTAATCCCCTGCGGCCGAGGGCTCCAACCGGCTTGCGGCCGTCGCCCTGCTTTCCCTTGCAGCCATTCCCGCCGCAGCTTACTGCAGATAAAGCCTTTGATGTCATGCAGCCGCAAGAGATTCATGGACGCATGAAAGCACCCATCCCTATTCAAATTATCCGATAACCCCTTCACCAACCCCGCAAAACACCCGAAAATGGCCGCAGTTTACTTGCACCCTGGAGCCTTCGCAAAAGCTTTGAAGCCCATGCGGCTGCTCCAATTAAGCACCCCACTGGCTGCAGGGGACCTGATCGTGACCCGATCCGGACCCCTGCTGTGTCCCTACAGTGTCCCTACATCACCCCTATAATGCAGGGGTCCGATCGAGACCCCTGCAGGGTGCACACATTAACCCTATAATGCAGGGGTCCGAACGGGACTCCTGCAGGGTGCATACATTAACCCTATAATGTAGGGGTAACCAATCAGGACCTCCAGCAGCATCTACGACATTTAAATTTCCTGCCATGAGCTTGAATTCAAAATGCAAGCCCAGGGAATTGCGGGGTTTAAATTTCCCGCCGCAGGTCCTTAATGGGTCTGCGGCACACTAATGGTTACCCCTAAGCCTCTGGGGTACTATAAGTACCCCCCCCCCCCCATTTAAAATTAATCCCATCACTCATGTGTATCAATATAGACTCCCATCAGACTACAATTAACCCCCTCAGTCCAATAGGGGTCTTTATAACCCCATAAGTGCCACAAGGGTCCTCCAGGACCCTCATGACAAAGTCTAAGCACTACACTACACTATTAACCCTAACTATACTCCATTAACCCCTTAACCCTAACTATACCCCATAAATCCATAATAAACCCTATTAAACACTAACTGGGCCTTTCTAACCCTAACTGGGCCTATTTAATCGTAACTGGGTCAATGTAACCACTTCTAGGCCTATTTATCCCTAACTGGGCCCATTTAACCCCTTCTAGACCTAGTTAACCCTAACTGCACCTATTTAATTATAATTGCATCTATCTAACCCTACCTGGGCCTATTTAACAGTAACTAGGCCTATTTAATCCTAACTGGGCCTATTTAACCCCATCTGGAACTAATTACCCTAAGTAGGCATATTTAACCCATTCTATGCCTATTTAACCCTAACTGGCCCTATTTAACCCCTTCTAGGCCTATTTAACCCCATATCTAAAGGGGTGATAAGCTGAAGGCATCTGCACCTTCTGATTGGCTACTATCTGATTGACAGTGACAACAGCCAATCAGAAGGTGCAGATGCTTGGAGCCAGGGGGATATGTAATGTAGTATATTTGTAATGTATTTATTGATGTACTGTAATGTTATGTATATTTGTGTATATATTTTCTTTGCAGGTCTGTAATTATTTTTTTATTTTTTTTACTGGGGGAGTTTGTGTAATGTTTTGTTTTGTTTTTGTAGTGGGGGGTTGTAATGTTCTTTTTTTATTTTTTGTAAAAATATATTTTTTTAATTTGTGTAATTAGTGAGGTGGGGGGTTTAATAGGGGGTTAGGTAGGTAGGGTTAGGTAGGTAGGGGTTAATAGGTTAGGGTAGAGGTGAGTTAGTTTAGATGTAGTGGTTTGTTGGGGGGAATAGTGTAGTGTAGTGTTTGTACTTAGTGTCATTAGTGTCCTGGAGGACCCTCATGGCACTTATGGGGTTAATATTAGGGTTCTATGTCTCATGAGGACCTTTATGGGACTCGTGGGGTTAAATAGAGGCTTATGGGGTCTGTATAGACCCCCATTAGAGATGGGGTTAAATATGCCCAGTTAGGGTTAAATATTCACAGTTAGGGTTAAATAGGGCCAGTTAGGGTATATACGCCCAAGTATGGTTATTAGGCACAGTTTGGGTTAAATAGGCCCAGTTAGGGTTAAATAGGGTAAAGTATGGGTTAATAGGGCATAGTTAGGGGTAAGGGGTTAATATAGTATAGTTAGGGTTAATAGTGTAGTGCTTAGACTTTGTCATGAGGGTCCTAGAGGACCTTATGGCACTTATAGGGTTAACCTAGGGATTAATAGTGTCCTATAGGGGTCTATATAGACCCATATTGGATTGAGGGGTTTAATTTTAGTCTCATGGGGGTCTATATTGACCCCCATGTGTGATGGGGTTAATTTTAGGTGAAAAGGGGAGGTACTTATACCACAGCAGGGGTTAATAGTTTTATTGATCCTTTCAGGACCCTTGCAGGGCGGGACATTTTTCTATTTAATGCAACGGGGGCCCCGATGGGGACCCCCACTGCAACAGTTAACTTGGGGACCCTCCGGTGGTCCCAATGGGGACCCTGCAGCATGAGGGGGTTAATGTTAGTTGCCACGGGGGTACTTACAGTACACCCGCTGCTTGGGGTAACCATTAGTGTGCCGCTGTTGAATATATATTCAATGCAGCACTGTACAGCATTGTAATTGATAGGGGACATTAGGAGGACATAAGGATGACATGTAGTACATTGGCCAGTTGGCACATCACCGCTAGCCAATACTGTCATTTGTGGCCACAAGTCTGCTGGGCTTGGAGAACGGGTTACTGCCTTGGGGGTAAACCAAGCCCGTAGTCCCAGACTTGGATGCCCTCCAAGGCAGCAACTCGATCTCCAAGCTAACGTCAGCGATCAGGAACAAGCCCGCCAAAGCTAACAGCCGAATGCCTGCATCCTTTAGCCTGTCTTGCGATTGACAGCAGGAAGGGGTGTGCAATAGCAAAGCAGCTAAGGGGCTGCCGCATACAATAAGGGAGAACGCAGCATTGTGGCCATTTTGCGGCCATCATTTGTTTTAATTAATTTAATAGTAATTATTAAGTCTACAAAAAATAAAAAAAGATTTACAGATAAAATGAAAAAGTAATAAAGACACTACCAAAATACACAACACCTATAGGTTAAAAATGTATTACCTTCCCCTTAATGACCCTCATGTATGATACTCAATGCCCTGGTTCTCAATCTTCAGCCCTGGATAAAGCTGGCACTTCCAAATTTTTTGAAGATATTCGTTTTCTTTTTTTCTGATTCAGCACACGAAAAAAAGCCCTCCTCCTAAAAAAACTGTTTTACTCTAAAAAAAATACCCTAAAACTAACGGAGTGCTTTCTCTCAGCAGCTCCATCACCTACTAACAGTTTCTTCCTCCTTGCCTTATATGCTATTTTAAAGGCTTCTGTATAGCACAAATGTGTCAAAATTATTTCACCCAATCAGAATTGAGTATTTTAACTACTCCCATCCTATTTCTGATTGTTTAAAAGTTTAACCAATCAGAATGTGTGGATTAAAATCTGTGCATTCAGAAGGATTATCCTTTAGCCAGTCAAAGGGCTCTATTTCCCCCTATTTTGATAGGTTGAAATCTCAGCCAATCAGTGTTATCCTTCTTTGATTGGCTATAGAAACAGCTAGTGAAAGAAAATAATGGGAGAAACTGTAATCCAGGACTATGTCCTACACTCCAGAAACAAAACTGACTTCCCCTAATATGGAGTTTTTATCTCCCCTCTGGCTGCCCCTGTAGGGTTGTGACGTTGGCTGCCCTTTACCAGAGAACATCACTGGGTAATATTAGAGTAATTTATATTTTGTGACATTTAAAATACATTTGGAAACAGAAGCAATTCAAAGCTGTAGCCATACAATATGATTTAAAAACACATTAATGACCACTGCTATAGCCTCCCCACCTCAATGTCCTGAGCACAGGAATATGAGAAACCCTGTTCTGTCTGAGAATTATGATAAGCTCCATCCTCCTCTCAGCAGCGACACATGCCTATTGACTAATTAACCCAGTAGCTTTCTGCCTAATTCGCTCTAGATATTTAGCATTTGTAAAATAATTAGAAGTAGCAGTAGATAAACTGATAATGCTGGAGCTATCTTTATTGTAAAAATTAGGGGCCCCCATTACACCAAAGCGTTTTACCCATTAGGCTTTTTAAGAGATTACTACTCTATATACGGGTCTGTACCGAAAATAAAAGTTAATATAATTAATTCATGTTAAAGGTATAAGTAAAAGTTTCCTGGAAAATGAATGCATCTGATAAAGGAGAATCAGTAGTGTATGAAAAACAAATTGCATGAAAAATCCCCAAATAAACATTAATAAACTTACCGCAAAGTATGTAAAATTTCTTATTTTTTGCCAGTTGATTTTCAGAAGGAATGTCCCCTGAAAATCCATGATAAACTAGCATAAAATTCATAATTGGCTGTGACCAATCAGAGGCAGCTACAACAATGTAGCAATGTATGGGGATCCAGTCTCGGCAGCAAAGCATCATGGGATGTGTTGTCTTTTGTTCCCACCACAGGGAAGCTTCAGGCAACGCTGTTCTGCGTCTATGCACTTTGCTGCTATTGGCTGAAAGGTTACTATAGGGTTAAAAACTGTATTTGAATGCAGTTTTCTATTGGTTAGAACCACATGTCTATGTAGGCCTCTTAGGGCGTGGAAACCATAAAAAAAAAATAGAATTAATGTGTGTATATACAATGTAATGTGTGTTCATGATAGAAGCAGCATGTGTTATATTGAACATCATAGGGAATAAACACTAAATTCTGTAATTTGTTTTATTGTATAATGGAAGGTAGATATGAGGGGTTAGTGATATGATGCCCTATGGCCAACCTCATTATAATACTGCAGAGAGCAGAAGGAGGTCCCTGTTACTGGTGGGACTCATCAGGGTATATTGATTACTGTCATATAACGTGGGATTAAGTGGAATTAATAGATTTGGGCCCCCATTCAAATCCAAGCCTGTAATTACCTTCATACAGGCTGCATGTGTTACAATTCCAGCTGTATTCAACTGACTCATGCCTGTAATTACAGGGTGAAAGCCTGAAACCGTAAACCATGAACCTGTATGTAGCAAATCAGAGCATGATCATGATCAATTAGGCAAGCCTGTAATTTACAATTTAGACAGAGCCAATAATAAATGAGACAGTCATCAGTACGTCAGTCAAACATGGAATTTAAACTACAATCAATTAGTGTTTAGAAGTCTGATCTGCAGTCGTACTCGCAATCCAGCAATGTAGAATTCAATAACAATTAATGAAGAAACTTTGCTAGTCCATGGGGGCGGAAATAAAATGTTAAAAATGTTTTTTTTTATTGCAGATTTGCAAGTCTGAGACTGTTGTGCAATTATTTCAAATGCATTTCATTTTAAAGTACAGTGGTGTGTTCATATTTGCTTTTACAGAGTTACTAACAGGTGTTTAACCCCCTTGTGAGTCCTATCTAGTACTTGTAGGATTTTTTGCTACATTTGCCAATTGCAGGCTTGTGGAATTGCTGTAATTGAATATGGATTTTGTGTCTTTAGCACTGGTAACAATTGCAGGCTTGAAACATCAAAGGAGGAGATAGTACGAAGTTACGTTTTTTACAACAGCAGGGATTTTGAGCCTGTAACTCGTAAATGGAGTAGCAAAATGTAGTCAATTGAATATCAATAACTTTTCCAGGCTACATTATGGGCCCGGGCCTTGGTTTCGATGAAGCCTTTTTATCAGCTGAGGTTCTTCTGAGATTCTGTGGGGTCCCTCAGCCTTGTGTGATTAAACAGCCGATGCTAAGTATATAATAAACATACATACACCTCAAGCCAAAAGGTACTCCATGGTGGGGGTTGTAATAGATTCCTCACCTCATTTGTACGTCAACCGCACCATGCATTCATTCTCTTAACCCCATGTAGCCTCACTAGCCCCATTATTTAGCCTATTTCGTAAATATGCCTCATTAAAGGGACATTGGAAGTTTCTGGATTTTACTAGGTATATAATATCCCTGTGTATATATTTACTTTTATGTACTTTATTTTATTTTGAAGTGCTTATAAGCTGTATTTGTTCTGAATAAAATTAAACAATTTGTATCTGTTTGGGTCTGCTCTCTGCAGCTCATGCAGCTCATGAATACACAGGTTGTCAAGTGCAGTGCTTCAAATGAACCTGTCTGTGACCTCTCCCTAGTAACATGTTGCCACAGATTGATGAGACACTGCACATCCTGTACTTAGACGTAAACTGCCTTCATGTGCTGAAGAGGGGAGAAACCAGTCAAGAGATACATATGTATATTATCTACCTAGTAACATGCAGAAACCGTGCATGTCCCTTTAAGTACAAACAATGAACCTTAGTGAATCTAGGCCATTGTGTATTACTGTTGTACACATTAAATGCTATGAACATAGTAGTCCTATGGAAAGTATTAAAGGTCAGGTTTATTCCACAACCATCTCCTATACTTCATCTTTCAAAGTGTTATTTTGACAATAAATACGAGAAATGACGTAACACAACTTCCCAAAACTCACCAAAGCTGAACTTCCTCTAATCTTTGGCAGAGTGATAATCCTGAACATTCCTCTGGCTTGTTAGTCATTGGCAGTACTTTGGCTCGTTAGTCATTGGCTTGTTAATCATGTTCCAGTGTTCTTATTTCTGCAGATTGGATTCGTTTCCATCTCATCATTGGACACTTCTAGAGTTAAACTCAGATTTATACCTTTACATTATGACTGCGGGTCTACAGATTATGAATTTGTATCTACTGCGTTAAAATTAGGTTCAAATAGCATTTGCAATATATATATATTTATTTGAAGACCTGAATTTGATAATGGAAGTTATCAGTCTAAAATTGGCTAAAATTAAGATTTTCTCTATTAATGAGTCTATGCTAATGATTTATACAGATATTAATGTTGTTTGCTTCATATTTTGCAAATATAAATGTTTCTGAAACCACAGAGGTCCTTTAATATGAAAACATTTTGCATCGTCCTTGACTAGTGAGCCCATCGATTGCCACCGAACTGCAACAGATTCGAATGTACTGAGTGCTGCCTCAGCTGGTACAGGCTATGAATATAAAACCATTTGCCAGCTTCTAATGTACTGAGTGCTGGCTCAGCAGATAGAGACTTTGGATATAATGCAGAGTTCTAGCTTCTAATGTACTGAGTGCTGGTTCATCAGATAGAGACTATCAGCCCCATTAAATTTGAATCCAGTAAGTGCAACGAGAGACCCGCAACCGCTGCAGGCTTGAAATTTGGCCGAGTTACAGGGCTATTAAATTAGAACGGGCTATGAGTTACGGGCTTGGGATGCTAACATGTAAGCCATTTGTTGAATGTTGGATGCAAATGATCAATTAGTCAAACCCGTAGTTACGGGTTTAGATGGAGCCAATGGCAAATGAGATCGTCATCATTGCGTCACAGGAAAATGGAGGTTGGATTTCAAAGTCTTACAATTTTCAATTACGATTTACGATCAGACCCAAATTCTAGAAATAATGCAATATTGATAAAGCCGTAAATATGATATTCTGTTACATGCGAGTTCCATTATAGGTATTAACACATTGATTGCCGGGATCGATATAACATGGAAATCAAACATGAAATAAGGTATTTTATTTGGCCGATTTGCGAGCTTGAGAATGTTGTGCTAATAATTCTAAGACCTAACATCACTTTCCCTTCTAATGAAAGTACAGTAGTGTGTGTATATATGTGCATTTAAAGTGCTACAGATTGGACTTTACTCCCCTTGCAAGTCCTCTCTAGCACTCGTTGGCTTCTTGGCTCCATTTGCATGTTACGGGGGTTGAAGGCAAGTGAAATTGTTACAATTTAATAGGATGATTGGAATTGTAGCAGTTACGGGATGGAGAGAACAAAGGATTTACAGTTCCGTGTTCCACGTCCCGTAGTGGCTTGCTTTACGGGGCCAATTTAAAAGCAGTAAGTCTTACTGGCTACATTATGAGCTACCATTTTACACGTTGGGGGAAATTAATAGGGCTGTATAGATACAATGCAGAGGGCTAGCTTCTAATGTACTGAGTGCTGGCTCAGCAGATAGAGACTTTGGATATAATGCAGAGTTCTAGCTTCTAATGTACTGAGTGCTTGTTTAGCAGATAGAGACTATGGATAAAATGCAGAGTGCTAGCTTCTAATGTACTGAGTGCTGGCTCAGCAGATAGAGACTATGGATACAATGCAGAGTGCTAGCTTCTAATGTACTGAGTGCTTGTTTAGCAGATAGAGACTATGGATACAATGCAGAGTGCTAGCTTCTAATGTACTGAGTGCTTGTTCAGCAGATAGAGACTATGGATACAATGTAGAGTTTTAACTTCTAATGTACGGAGTGCTGGCTCAGCAGATAGAGACTATGGATACAATGTAGACTGCTAGCGTCAAATGTACTGAGTTCTGTCTCAGCAGATAGAGACTATGGACACAATGTAGAGTGCTAGCTTCTAATGTATTGAGTGCTTGTTTAGCAGATAGAGACTATGGATACAATGCAGAGTGCAAGCTTCTAATGTACTGAATGCTGTCTCAGCAGATAGAGACTATGGATACAATGCAGAGTGCTAGCTTCTAATGTACTGAATGCTGTCTCAGTAGATAGAGACTATGGATCAGTGGCGGCCCGTCCATAGGGGCGTCGGGGCAAGCGCCCCCCCAAAAGTTTTCAGTGACCCAGCAAAAAAAAAAGACAAATAGTAATTAGAAATAATCATAAAACAATAAAATATCATCTTTAAATTAGCATTTAAGTGTTCTTTCTTAAGTATGCTTTCATTCAAAATATTCCCTGGGACACTGTCACTTTAAGATAACCCCTTGTATGCCTTAACTGCTGTGTGCTATCCATTGTAACTAGCGTAGCTTCCCTGCACTGTGTGATCATATTACACTAACCTGACACTGTGAGAGCGAGTCATGACCATTAATGAATGCCGCCCAGCCACCAGGGAGAAGCTATGCATGGGCAGTGAAATGTATCCATTTCAATGACTGACAGTCTTCCATCATTGACCAATCAATGATGGAAGGTTATACAGTTGTCAGGAGAACCACCTAAGCCCACCCAGACCGTTAGCCCAGGGCGCCCACCAGCTAATAGAGACCTGAGTTATTGTTTGACTGACAGGTGCCCTGGCAGCCCTGCTTTAAAAATCTGCCCCCCTAAGTCAGCCCCCTCTGTTTCCCGCTCCTGGTGCTAAAGAACCAATACAAGTAAGTAGAAACACTGCCCTCAGTGCCCTGCCTTGCCCAGCCAAAGCCCCTAGTCCCCCTAATAAAAAGGGTTCCCCCAGTTACCCCACTATGCCTACCTGTGACCCACCCACCTAGGCCAACAGTACCTGTGCCACCCCCCCCATCACCCCCATGGGGCCTGTGCCACCCCCGATCACCCCCACCTTGACATCTTAACCTACCTAACTAGTACCAAGCCACCTACCTACCACCCTGACTCAGTGACCCTACCCTGACCCAACTACCAAGCCACCTACCTACCACCCTGACCCAGTGACCCTACCCTGACCCAACTACCAAGCCACCTACCTACCACCCTGACCCAGTGACCTCATCTTGACCCAACTACCAAGCCACCTACCTACCACCCTGACCCAGTGACCTCATCCTGACCCAACTACCAAGCCACCTACCTACCACCCTGACGAAGTGACCCAACTACCAGGCCACCGACAAATCAACTAAAAAACACAACACAACCCGCCTCCCCCCCCTATTTTTATTCCATTTTTCAAAGTAACAGGCAATGTAGCTTTAACATTGCAGTAAAAAAAAAAAAAAGGATACATTGCCTGTCACTTTTACAGATAATTTTTTTCCCCTGCCCTTATTTTTATTTTAAGTAAACAGCACACACCTGTCAAATTGACCCCTCCAGCGGTGGCCTTCTGCCCTGGATAGTCGGGCATTCCAATCAATTTTGATTGAAGCCCATGTCCTTCAATCTTGATAGAAGCCCTTGTCCTCATCTTGATTGAAGCCATTGTCCATCCATTCTGGCCCATTGCAAGAGGCCTCCACCTAAAAAAAACTGACGCTCTAAAAAACAACAACAATCTAATGAAGATCCTCCTACAAGGAGCTCCCCCCGGCGACTAATTGATTTTTTCCCACGCTCCTCCTTTTATTCTGTTTTTGAAGGACTCTGATTGGCTGAAATTTTTTGATTGAAATTGGTTGAAATCAATGTCAATCAAAAAATTTCAGCCAATCAGAGTCTTTAAAAAATTAGCAAAGCAGGTATGGAAGCCTGTAAGGGCAAAAAAGGTTAGTGTGAACTTGTATGTATTATACATATTACAGGGCTATTTATGTGATATACATGTCACAGGATAATATCCTGTAACATGTATAGCAAATAAATAGCACTGTAATATGTATAATAAATAATATCTAATAAAAATACATGAGCAATAATCAAATAATTAATAAAGTACATCAATTAATAAATATCAATTAATATATTTTTTTGTTTTATGTATATTGCTTTATGTGTGTGTGTATATATATATTGATTGATTTATAGATCTATCTATCTATCTATCTATATCTCAATATATATATATATATATATATATATATATATATTTTTTTTTTTAGTATTTTTATTTAATTTTTTTTAATGTACAGTTTGGTCCCCATGGGCCTCCTGTCCTTAGGGGGGGTGATGACCGGGTCTGGGGGGGTAGGAGTGACCGGGTCCGTCGGGCTTATGCTGGATGGGTGACCACATGGTCCGACGGCGACTGAGGTGGCCAGATGGGCCTACGGGGGGGGGGGGGGGGTGACCGGGGTGACAGGGTCATCACCGGGCTTGGCACAAGGCCACATGGGTAATTGTGTGGCTGGCAGGCAGGCATAATGGGGTACTAGGGTAGCCCTAAGTTTATTAGGGGGACTAGGGGTTGGCCAGGGCAGTTAGGACTTACTGTAGTAGGTAGGTTCAGGTTGGGTCAGTCAGTCTAAGTAGTTTCAGCCAGGGAGGTCTCAGTCTCAGCGGTAGCAGGAAACGAAATGGGGGCTGGCTTATGAGGGTAAGGTTATATTAACAGGGGAGCTGTCAATCAAAATTAAACTCGAGGCTCTATTAGCTGGTGGGCGCCCTGGGCTAACGGTCAGGGTGGGCTTAGGTGGTTCTCCTGACAACTGTACAGCCTTCCATCATTGATTGGTCAATGATGGAAGACTGTCAGTCATTGAAATGGATACATTATCACTGCCCATGCATAACTTCTCCCTGGTTGGTGGGCGAAATCCATTAATGGTCATGACTCATTCATAGAGTCTAAAGGTTAGTGTAGGTGCAGTGTAATTTGATCACACAGCATGGCGCATGCAGGGGAAAGCTACAGTAGTAGATAGTGTAGCATTGCACACAGCAGTGACCTGCAATAAAAAAATTGGGGGGGGGGGGGCGCTTGCCCCGACGCCCCTATGGACGAGCCGCCACTGGTGAAAGCGTTTCTAGGAAGTCCTTATATTGTTTTCCATGCATCCTATTTGGTGGTGACGCTGCTTGGACCAAAACTGGAGTGACTGACGTCAAACATCTAGCAGATAAAATGGCAAAACACAAAACTTCTAGATCTCACTTGGATAACAGGATCAAGTTTAAGATGCTTGGACAGGCGAACATTGCAGTTAAACTGGACCAAGGATACCAAGTCAGTATTCACAATGAAGAAGTGGCTAAGAACCGGTACATCCTTTCGAAGATAATTGATTGTGTTCGCTTTTGTGGCGCTTTTGAACTGGCATTAAGAGGACACGACGAGAGTGAAACATCGCTAAATACAGGAGTGTTTCGAGGCCTGGTGGATTTGGTTGGCAGTATCGATAGTGCAATGGAACAGCATTTGAAGACTGCAACTGTGTTTAAGGGCACGTCCAAAACCGTGCAGAATGAGCTACTGGACTGCTGGAAGTTATTAAGGAAGTGATTCACCAGCAGCTTAAGGAAGCCCAGTTTGTGGCAGTCCAAGCGGATGAAACAACCGATATTTCCGCTAGGACACAGTGCGTTGTAGTCTATCGCTACATTGACAAGAAGCATCAAGTGGGGGAAAGATTTGATGGCTTCACGGAACTGAAAGCAACGGATGCAGACTCGATTGCCGCTGTTGTGCTGGAAAGTCTGAATACTGTTCTCCCAGAGCCAGAAGACAAGATGAAACTCATAGCTCAAAGCTACGATGGTGCAAGTGTGATGCGTGGAGATCAAGGAGGAGTTCAAAGAAAAATAAAAAAGACGTGTACCCGAACGCACACTACGTCCATTGCTATGCTCACCAACTGAACCTAATAATGGAGCAAGCAGTTTCAAGGATTGGAAGAGTTCAAGTTTTTTTTTTCCCAACATAGGCGGCATACCATCTTTTTTTTCACGCTCTCCAAAAAGGACTGCAGCTCTGAATGAGGTAGTTGGTAGAAGACTTCCAAGAGGTGCACCGACACGATGGACCTTCAACATTAGGACCGTGAACGTCATCTATGAGAACAGAGATATGCTACCTGAGTGTTTCCAGACAATTGAAGCATGTCTAAACTTTGATCAAACATCTATACGTGAAGCCGCAGGTTTCGTTGGATTGCTGGAAGACAGGGAGTTCCTTTACTTCCTTAAATTATTTCATTTAATAATGCCACATGTTGACATCCTCTATAGTCAGCTTCAGAAGTGAGACACGGATACTGTTTATATCCACAAAGTCACAGAAGACTTTGTCAGCAGCATCCAGAAAATCCGTAATTCTGTTGACGAGATAGAAGCAAGTTTGCCTAGCGATGTAACAGTCCGCAGACTTAGTACGGAGATCTCAACCTTGAGACAACTTTCAAGAGAGGTATGTGACATAGTGGTGGTTCATGCAAAAGAACATTTTTTATTTTCAAATCACCTAGTCAGTGCCAAACTTGTTCAAAGTGACTTGTATACAACCCATGACACTTGCTTTCCAACCCAAGCTCTGGAAGACACCGTGCAAGCATATCCAATGCTAAAGGAGGAACAATTACGCACTGAACTGTCACTTCTGTATGGGAAGACAGATTTTCATGCTTGTACAAGTGCTGTTGCTCTGCACAAACTTTTACATCAATTGAATCTGCAGAATGATTTCACAGAGACAGTGAAATTATTAAGAATCCCGATGACCACTGCAGAATCAGAAAGATGCTTCTCCACATTGAAGAGGATAAAAACCTTTTTAAGAAGCACCATGTCCCTGGAGCGGTTGAATGCATTGGCGATGCTCTCAATGGAAAAAAAACTGATTTCCGAGATCCCAGACTTCAATGAAAAAACCATTGAGAAGTTTTGTTCTTTAAAAGATCGCTGTGCAAAATTTAAATACAAGTGATTGAAGCAAAGAAGAATGCATACCCCCAGGGTGTGCAAAGATAAACTGCATTAAGCAGCACCACCTCACTACCAAACATAACTAGTGGTAAGTAAAGTATGAACGATGTGTGGGTGTGCATATGGAAGGAGCTATGAAAGGTGTGTGCATGGTCAGTAACAATTTTTGAAGCCTTGGCGTGGTTTGAAGGAATTGGAGGCACTTCCAAGGATAGCAATCACTTCTGTACGGGAAGCCGGAATTTCATGTTTGTACGAGTGCTGTTGCTCTGCACCAACTTTACCATCAATTTAATCTGCATAATGATTTCACAGAGACAGTGAAGCTATAAGGAATCCTGCTTACAACACGAAGACTACTGCAGAATCAGAAAGATGCTTCTCCACATTGAAGAGGATAAAAAGGTATTTAAGAAGCACCATGGCCCTGGAGCGGATGAATCATTGGTTTAAAGGAATTGGAGGCACTTCCAAGGGTAGCTGTCACTTCTGTACAGGAAGCCAGAATTTCATGTCTGTACGAGTGCTGTTGCTCTGCACCAACTTTACCATCAATTTAATCTGCATAATGATTTCACCGAGACAGTGAAGCTATAAGGAATCCTGTTTACAACACTGAAGACTACTGCAGAATCAGAAAGATGCTTCTCCACATTGAAGAGGATAAAAAGGTATTTAAGAAGCACCATGGCCCTGGAGCTGTTGAATGCATTGGTTTGAAGGAATTGGAGGCACCTTCAAGGGTAAGTAAAGTTCTCAGAAATGGCACCACCGAACTACCAAAAATAACTAGTGGTAAGTAAAGTATGAATGGTGTGTGTGCATATGGAAGGAGCTATGAAAGGTGTGTGAATGGTCAGTAACAATTGTTGAAGCCTCGGCGTGGCGTTACTGCTCATATGGTTATACATATGCTAATTCAACGCGTTTGTTTGACATTGAGTATTGTGTTGTCTAAACAGAAGTGAAATGTTGTTGTTTTCTTGAATCCCAAGATCCACTGGTTTGGGCCTATACAGTCCTGATTGGTCTTTTAAGGTATGTTTGGGGCCTATATGGTCACACTTGGTCTTCTAAAGTATGTTTGGGGCCTATATGGTCACACTTGGTCTTCTAAGGTATGTTTGGGGCCTATATGGTTCCACTTGGTCTTTTAAGGTTTTTAAGGTATGGTTTTGTTCTTGAATGGTCTGATTGATTTGCTTGTTTTCTTTCAACCCCAGGTGCAGACCCTATATGGCAGCAGATTTGTTTGTAATCGTTGGTCAACTGACTGAACGTGAATACCCTGAGAAGAAGAGCCGACTAATGGTAAGTGTCACTGCTTTCATTTTTCTGTTAATGGGTATAGGTGCAATTATGATATTGCTGTAGTCTTGTCACATGAGTTTTTTTCAATCTATATTGTATACCAATGAATTTAACATATTGTTACTTTACCACTTGACATTGCTGCATTGCTGATCATGTATTTCAATGGGCTTTACAAGTATAAGGTTATTGGGCGGGGCTTATAAAGGTAATTATGACATCAGGGGGAGGAGTTATAAAATGGGTGTGGTTTGAAAAAGGGGGATGGGCTACATTTCGCCCTGGCGCCCCTTCAACTTGAAAGTTCACCAGCCGCCACTGCTTGTTTTGCTGATAGAAACTATGGATACAATGTAGAGTGCAAGCTTCTAATGTACTGAGAGCTGGCTCAGCAGGTATCAAATATCAGGTATGGTTAATTTGTTTTCAAGCCTATTATTGGCATTTTCTCTTAATTAAAATTGGAATCATTTGTATTTCAGTTTGTTTAATCTGTTGTTAAACCTCAGTCCTTAGGTAATTGGCCGTGTATACAAATTCCCCCAGCAGTCTGACCAACCACCGACTAACCACCTGTGCTCAGGCAGGTTATTATATTTTAAAGTTACATAAAAATATATATAAATGTTATACAGTATCTAGATGATTTTCGTGTGCACATTGTTATTTTAAAAAGTCAATCAATAGGAAATCTTGTTGGTTATCAAAAATTATGACAATTTCAAATGATGTGCTTATGGACATAGAAAGATAGTGGCTCAAGCAGATTTACTGCAGGTGCAGCAGGTGCAGTGCACTAGAGCCTTCTGCTAGCGACAACAGCCTTAGGGAGGATAATTTTTTTTATTGGCTTGTTTATTTATGGCTTCCATTATTTCCTATACTTATATGGAGAATTTGCAGTGGGGGACCCAAATAATTTTGTATTGGGGCCCTCTATTCATTTTCATTAATTGTCTAGTTCAGTTAAAGAATACACTTTTATAGGGCCACTATAATGGTCCAACTTTCAACATTTTGTTAACCAATAGAAAGCTACTGACTGCATTGTGTATGCATTTAAAGATGCAATATGGAGATTCACAGCTTTCTGTCCATCCATCTCAGATGGTGATTTGCCCTTTGATGGCAAGTATAGGATAATAAAATAATTAACAACAGACAGAGGTGCCCTTAGGGCTTAGTCTCCCTAAGGGTAATAGGGGGCTCCACACATGAACTCCTTGCTCACTGTGCTTTAGGGAGTTTAGCTACTCCCTACCTGATGCGGCCCAAATAAGGCTGAGATGTACATCTGGGGTTTGCTGTTTCTCCTGCTCAGGGTAGAATTGTCTGGTATTTTGGGGCTGGATCACTCTATTGGATGAGACCAAGATATTACTCCCTATGAAGGGCACAAGTGGGATATAAGAGGCTGCTTTCAGAGTGGGTTGTTATAACCATACAGCGCCTCTAACACTTTTGTTTTGCAAATTACCCTTAGGACTTAGTCTCCCTAAGGGTAATAGAGGGCTCAAGATGTGGTCTCCTTGCGCACTGTACCTTAGGGAGTTAAGCTACACCCTACTGATGAGGCCCAAGAGTGACCAAAATGTATGTCCATATGTTATGTCCATAGAGCTAACCTATTAATGTTAGTTAGTTCTCTTAGTGAGCGTCTTTATTTTTGTTGTTAAATAAATAATCACGATAATTCATAATTTAATATAAGTAAGCTAATAGGACTTCCATTAAGCTAGCATATATTTTGAAAGTGCCTTGTCTTGTTGCGATTCAGGTTTCCTTTGACAAAACCAATGAGTGGCTTAACTAAAAAAAGCAAATAAACATAAAAAATATTAACTATTACAAAATCTGATGGATTAAAATATTTACTGATTTACAAAGACCCTGCTAATAAACCTGGGCACGTATTGGCTGTAGTAAAGTTTGCTTTTACAATGGCCTCTGAGGATTACACATTAAGTGTATGACTAAAAATAGAACATCCACAATACAGAAATAACTCACGCGGAGATTTCTGCTGTTTACCTGTTTGTAGAATAAAGGACGATTAGCAAAATGACATTCACAAATGTCATTGAGAACAGCATTTAAATAGTTTTCTTAGATTATCCAGAGTGCTTTTGTGTGTGAAGCTTAAAATTGAATTTTCTAAAATAGCTAATGAATCTGGGATTTTTTTCCAAACAAGTAACTTTCTATTTTTAGCAGTCTAATACAAGGCTTAAGTATTGTATAGGTTTTTTCTTCAATGTTAGCAGCAGACAATTTATCTGAATTAATGGCTATTTAGTTGCTGTTTATGCTAATGTCTAAAGAGGCTGAATAGTCTTGGGAACAGAACAGCTTGGTGGTTTAATTGCGTCTGGCAACATTTCTGTTCCTTACTCAACAAGGTAGAAAACATGGTTAATAATTAAATACATTTGAGATAAAATCAAAAATGTATTGTGGAAATGACAGAGAAATGGAACAGTATTAGAAATTAGAAAATGCTTGAATTGTGAACCAATTCAAACTTTCTCTATAAAAGTATTATTTAGGGGTCTCTCTCAGAGGTCAAGTCAGGTGAAACATCAAATCTAGTATTTCTAGATATAAAAGGACACACATAATTATGACAGATACCATACATCAAGTAGGTTTTTGATCCAGGGAATAATCTGCTGTTTTGTTAGATTATTTATGAGACTATATGTGATTTTATTTTAATAAAATGGCTGACTCTAGACCAATTTACATAACACAGGGATAAAAAATGGCTGATTCCCAGACATGTATGTCTTTTTTCCATCTTAGCTACATTGTATCTATCCCCAAAAAGATTCACTGAGCTTCTCATGGGCTATGAGGCACTTGGCTGCTCAAGAGAACTTTGGTGAATATACCCATAATTAGGATATGGCTATTGAACTCTTGAAAAGGTCTCATCTGAAAGAATCTAGGCCCATTGGGCATGGTTTGCTTTTTAAAAGGGATAGATTTGGTAATGGACATCATGAGCCCAATTCAATTTGAACCCTGCATCTCGCGGTATACATTTCGTATGTCTGCTTGTTTTCTGCGGGCTCGAACTCTGCTACAATTATGGAGCTATTCAATTGAACAAGCCTGCAAAAAGGCAGGTGAGATGAGTAATGGCTATTCTTTACCAATATGAATCTCCTTATGATATCTGGTGGTTACAGGGCTACTGTATCGATAGAGAAGTGAGAAAGTGAATAGTGAGTTAGGAAGAGAATTGCAGACTCATTATAATATGCCCAGACACAAGGAGCCTCATTAATTTCGAACCCGCACCTCGCGGTATACAGGCCATATTTCTGCAGCCTCGCTGCAGGCTTGCAGTCTGCTACAATGCTGGTACTATTCAATTGAACAAGCCCGTAAGTTAGGGACCGAAAGCTGAAACCATAAATCATGCAATCGTACGTAGCATTTCAGGGCAGGAACATGGTCAATTAGGCAAGGCCGTAACTACCCATTTAGAAACAGCCAGTAGAAAATGAAACCTTCATCATTAAGTCAGTAAAACAGGGAGGTTACATGTCAATCAATTAGCATTTGGGGGTCTCATATGCGATCGGACTCGCAAAACCGCCAAATACTAAATAATAAAAATGAATGCCAATACTGTTCTAGTCCACGTGGGTGGCCTGATATATAGTAACTCATTGATTCCTGAGAATGATATAACCCCAAAATGAAATATAAAAAAATGAACTTCTTATTGACAATTTGCGAGCTTGAGACTGTTGTGCAATTAATTATATTATTATATTGTCTTTCATTGCTTTCAGCATCATTTACAGTGCAGTATTGATTTTTTATTCGCATTTACAGTGCTACACACAGGGGTTAAACCCCCTTGCCTCTCTAGCACTCGTAAGATTTTCTCCTACATTTGCTGTTTATAGGTATGAAACCATTTGCGGGCTTGGGGAATTGTAGCAATTGAATAGCGATTTGCAATTTTAGCAATCGTTACTCTTGCAGACGGGAAAGATCAAAAGCTTCAGGAAGCTGTAAGTTCCGATTTTAAGGACCACAAGCATTTCAAGGTCGTAACCAGTAACCCATCTGTAGCCTGCAAAAAGACGCCAATTGAAGATCAAAATAATTTACGGCCTCCATTACAGGCTACTGTAAGTTCTAATTGCTCAATTGAATCGGGGTCCATATTTTTAGAAAGTAAAGAAAATGTTTGTCCATCTGATATTCAATTCGGCAAGGCCGCAAGTTATGGTCCGATCACGAAAATCAGAAACCATGCTATTGACAGTAGCATTTCCGCGCTTGAACATGATCAATAACTCACGATTAGAAACAGCTAATGGAAACAGATATTGTCATCATGACGATCCCTAAATGAAACCTTGTTGCAGGGTGCCCACATGAACCCCATGATACAGAGGTCCCAATTGGGACCCCCGCAGGGTCCCCACATTAACCCTTGCTACAGGGGTCCCAATTGGGACCCCACAGCATTTCAAAATAAAAATGTCCCACCCCGGGGCCTTAAAGGGCCCAAAGCAACAATATAGTTAATCCCTGTTGCAGGGGTACAGTAAGTACCCCCGCTGCCCCTAACATTAGCCACCCTGATTGGGAGCCCCGCAGCATTTAACATTAAAACATTTCTGCAACAGGTCCTTAAAGGACCCATGCTACAATTCTAATTAACCCCTGTCTAAAATTAACCCCATCACTCATGGGGCTCTATAGAGACCCCCATGAGCCTCTAATTACCCCATCCAGTCCCATAAGGGTCTATATACACCCTTATGGGACAATAATTAACCCTGACATTAACACTGTAAGTGCCATGAGGATCCTCCCGGACCCTCATGACACTAAGTCTAAGCACTACCCTACACTACACTATTATCCACCCCAAAAAACTGATAAATCTAAATTAACCCCTCCTCTAAGTAATTACCTCCCTCTAAGGAATTACCGCCCCTCTAAGTAAATAACTCCCTTCTAAGTAAGTAATCCTATCACTAACCACTTAACCCAATCTAGACCCAGTTAAACCTTTCTAGTCCCGTTTAATCCCAACAGGTCTTAATTATCCCTAACTTTACCAATAAACCCTAACTGTTCCCAATTACCCCTAACTGTTCCCAATTACCCCTAACTGTTCCCAATTACCCCTAACTGTACACAATTACCCCTAACTGTTCCCAATTACCCCTAACTGTACCCAATTACCCCTAACTGTTCCCAATCACCCCTAACTGTTCCCAATTATCCCTAACTGTACCTAATTACCCCTAACTGTACCCAATAAACCCCTAATTGTACCCAATAAACCCTAACTGTTCCCAATTACCCCTAACTGTTCCCAATTACCCCTAACTGTACCTAATTAACCCTAACTGTACATAATTAACCCTAACTGCACCCAATAAATCCTAACTGTACCTAATTACCCCTAATAACCCCTACCGTTCCCCTATTTACCCCCTACACTACCCTATTAACCCCTACACTACCTACCTAACCCCATAATAAAAGCCCTAACACCGCACTAAGTAAAAAAAAAAAAACACCCACATTACAGAAAATTAAAAAAACATGTAGTACCAAGTAATGTAATACGAATTACATGAAAATAAAAAAACATTAAAGAAAAATAAATTTTTTTATAGAAAATAAAAACCACTATCAAAATAAAAAAGACTTACAACCTGTAAAAAAGAAAAGGTTAATGAGTCCACTGATCTGGCCAAAATGCCCCTCCAGCAGTGATCCCCGATTCCCTGGCCTTCAATCTTTTGGGCCAGGAAAGGCCCCTCCATCCTGATGTCCTATAAAAAAATTACTATCAAAATAAAAAACAAATTACAACCTGTTAAAAAGTAAGGGTTAATGAGTCTACTGACCTGGCCAAAATGCCCCTCCAGCGGTGTCCATCGATGCCTTGGTCTTCAGTCTTCTGGTCCAGGGAAGGCCCCTCTAACAAAATCCTGACGCTTTATTAAAATAAAAACTGCTACTAAAGATTCCCACGAATGCTCTGATCTAAAAAAAAAAAATGCTCCTTCTGATTGGCTGAAATCACTACCAATCAGATTTCAGGCAATCAGAATGGGATACAGTTGCTGGCAAGGAGTGCCAAAGGCGCTCCTTGCGCTGGTGATGAGCTCCATAGGCGCTCACTACAAAGAACCCCTACAACTTTCGGCCCGCAAATGCGGACCCTCGCAAAGCGAGGGGCCGCATTTGCGGAGGTGGATACTCTGACGTCGGCTGCAATGAGCCGCAGAGGGCCTTACACTGGAAATTTTACGGACTTACCATCCAAAAATACAAGCCGCGGGACTTAGAAAAAAAATCATTACGACCTCGCAAAATACGACCTTAATGCCCGAACCGCGCGCACATAAAAACATTAAAAACACAATAAATACACACAACAAACACATAAAAAGCTTACCCACAAAAGAAGGGGGCACCCAGGACCTCTGCAAGTGAAGTTACACCTCAATTGAAGTACAAATTAAAGAGTTTACACACACGAAAATCCCCGAAGCAAAAGAATAAATGGCCGCCGAAAAAAACGAAAAGCTAGGCTACAGAACCCTAAACAAGCAAAACACCACCAAGCACATACCATACGGATTTTCCAAAAAGCTGTACGAGGTAAAAGATACACCATTAGCAAGGACGCTACATCATACACAGCCGCCTAGCACATACACATTAGCCGCCATTTTACAACACTAACTTACGCAATGCAGAAGTACACAACTACACTAATGGCTTCCCCTCGCGCACGCAGCCTATTTACACTACACACTGCACACATTGCTGACACTTACACAACACTGCAAACCTACATTATATGCTGCAGGAACAGCAAAACAGATTGTCAGCTTTTCAGTACAATGCTTCCTGCATATATTACTTCCAAATAGATAAAGTATATTTATTTATTAATGTATTAATTATTTCACTAATAACACAAATAGACAAAAAAAAGAAAGCACAATAAACACAACACCCATTCACCGTGCGTCTCCACCAAACAGCATTACCTGCCTTACAATTTTATTGCCGTGATTTTTTGATGGGCAAGTCGCTAGTATTTATATATTTATGTGCATTTATGAAAGGCATTACTTAGGGTAGGCACTGGCCCATGTCCCTCATGGATGGACTACCCCTGTCTCCCAGTTGTACAGCATTTCATAAAATGGTTAATTTTTCAGAGCATAGAACATTTGTTACCATGTGAGGTGGTGATATATTTGGGTTACTGTGCTAGAGAGTTTTAAAATTTTACCTTAGTAAAACTATTGCCTTATGGTTTTAAATATGGATTTATTCACAATACTAGATGCATTGCAACATTATTGTAAATATTAGGGGACAGGAGCTTTACTAAAACTGTCTGGTGCTGATATTCTGTATAAATGATAGTATATGAGTCACTGTGATCTATATATTTACTTTATATTTTTTTAATATTTGTTCTCAACTCTCAGAGAATAACTAATTATAATTTAGCTTTTGAAATGAAGCTATTATTATTATTACTGTTATTATTATTTCCAGACCATCAGTTTGGAAATCTTTCATACTTTTACTGACTGTCTTAGTCAAATAGTGATTAGATATAAAGCTATATTGCTAAAAATAATAAGTGCAACTCTCCTCTTTCTGGTCTTCCCATCACCTGTCTGTCACAACTGCCATCCATAATGACCCCTCCACTAGATTAATCTTCCATAATCAACTAGCAGTGTCTGCAGCACATCTCACCTGTCACTCTCTACACTTGCTTCCCATAGGCACCATAATAAAATGTAAAATCATGACCCGATGACCCGAACGTATGAAGAACTCAACAATAATGCACCCTCTTATATTCATGCTCTCATCTCAAAATACTCCACCAACTGCCTTCTACACTCTGATAATGACCTTCTTCTTTCCTCCTCTCTTAAACCCTCATCTCACTCCACCTTCGGGACTTTTCTCGTGATGCCTATAGATAATCATCTACAGTTGATGTATGCCCCTGAGATTGACTGATTGATGCCATATATCCTTCTTCTAATTCAGACTGATTAGCAAAAAAGCAGACGTTGACACATTCATGGAACATGTATTATAGCAAAAAAATGAATTAGTAGTCCAGACTAAAGGCATCAAATGAGAGTCGATACAACATATCCAAATAAAAAGACTTGAAACTTGATATTGAAATGTGCTATAGAAATGAACCAAGGCCTTGTTAGAACACAATGGGTGATATTTTGTAAATTTGGTAAAAATAGAGTGGGGATAAACAGGAACCTGCTACTTGCAGTCCTGGACCTGTCTGGTGGTTCTTTGCAGTCATGCACCTGCCTCCGCTACCTGCAGTCTCAGAGCTGTCTCCTGCTATCTGCATTACCAGGTCTGTCTCCTGCTACCTGCAGTCTGCTATCTCCTGCTACCTGCAATTACTGGCCTGTCTCCTACCTGCTATCTGCGGTCTCCTTCTATCTGCAGTCTGCTATCTCCTGCTACCTGCAATTCCTGACCGGTCTCCTTCTACCTGATATCCGCTGTCTCCTGCTATCTGCAGTTCACTGTCTCCTTCTACCTGCTATCCGCTGTCTCTTGCTACCTGCAGTTTGCTATCTCCTGCTACCTGCAATTCCTGGCCTGTCTCCTACCTGCTATCCGCTGTCTCCTGCTATCTGCAGTTCACGGTCTCCTTCTACCTGCTATCCGCAATACCTGACCTGTCTCCTGTTACCTACAGTTTGCTGTTTCCTCCTATCTGCAGTCAGTTGTGTCCTGCTACGTGTTATCAGCTGTCTCCAGCTGTCTGCAGTCTGCTTTCTCCTGCTACCTGCAGTCCCCTGTCTCCTGCTACCTGAAATTATGTCCTGCTACCAGCAGTTTTCTGTCTCTTGCCATCTGCAGTCAGCTGTCTCCTGCTACCTGAAATTATGTCCTGCTACCAGCAGTTTTCTGTCTCTTGCCATCTGCAGTCAGCTGTCTCCTGCTACTCGCTGCCTCCTGCTATCTGCAGTCTGCGTTCTCCTGCTACCTGCTATCCGCTGTCTCCCGCTACCTTCTGTCTACTTTCTCCTGCTACCTGTAGTCCCCTGTCTCATGCTACTTGCAGTCTGCTGCCTCCTGCTATCCGCAGTACACTGTCTTCTGCTGCCTCTTGCAGTCTGCTCCCTCCTGCTACCTGCATTCCCCTGTCTCCATCTACTTGCAGTCAGTTGTCTCCTGCTACCTGCAGCCCTGTGTCTCCTGCTACCTGCAGCCCTGTGTCTCCTGCTACCTGCATTCCACTGCCTTCATCTACTTGGAGTCAGTTGTCTCCTGCTACCTGAAGTCCTCCGTCTCTTGCTAGCTGGATTCCCCTGTCTCCATCTACCTACAGTCTGCTGTCTCCTGCTACCTGCATTCCTGTCTCCTTTTGCCTGCTGTCCGCTGCCTCCTGCAGTCTGATCCCTCCTGCTACCTACATTCCCCTGTCTCCATCTACCTTCAGTCCATTGTCTCCATCTACCTGCAGTTCACTGTCTCCTGCTACCTGCATTCCCCTGCCTCCATCTACCTGCAGTCCATTGTCTCCATCTACCTGCAGCCCTGTGTCTCCTGCTACCTGCAGCCCTGTGTCTCCTGCTACCTGCAGCCCTGTGTCTCCTGCTACCTGCAGCCCTGTGTCTCCTGCTACCTGCAGCCCTGTGTCTCCTGCTACCCGCAGCCCTGTGTCTCCTGCTACCCGCAGCCCTGTGTCTCCTGCTACCTGCAGCCCTGTGTCTCCTGCTACCTGCAGCCCTGTGTCTCCTGCTACCTGCAGCCCTGTGTCTCCTGCTACCTGCAGCCCTGTGTCTCCTGCTACCTGCAGCCCTGTGTCTCCTGCTACCTGCAGCCCTGTGTCTCCTGCTACCTGCAGCCCTGTGTCTCCTGCTACCTGCATTCCACTGCCTTCATCTACTTGGAGTCAGTTGTCTCCTGCTACCTGAAGTCCTCTGTCTCTTGCTACCTGAAGTCCTCTGTCTCTTGCTACCTGAAGTCCTCTGTCTCTTGCTAGCTGGATTCCCCTGTCTCCATCTACCTACAGTCTGCTGTCTCCTGCTACCTGTAATCCTCTGTCTCATACTACCTAAAGTCCCCTGTCTCATGCTACCTGCATTCCCCTGTCTCTTTTTGCCTGCTGTCCGCTGCCTCCTGCAGTCTGCTCCCTCCTGCTACCTACATTCCCCTGTCTCCATCTACCTTCAGTCCATTGTCTCCATCTACCTGCAGTTCACTGTCTCCTGCTACCTGCAATCCCCTGTCTCCTTTTGCCTGCTGTCAGCTGCCTCCTGCAGTCTGCTCCCTCCTACTACCTGCATTCCCCTGTCTCCATCTACCTGCAGTCCATTGTCTCCTGCTACCTGCAGCCCTGTGTCTCCTGCTACCTGCAGCCCTGTGTCTCCTGCTACCTGCAGCCCTGTGTCTCCTGCTACCTGCAGCCCTGTGTCTCCTGCTACCTGCAGCCCTGTGTCTCCTGCTACCTGCAGCCCTGTGTCTCCTGCTACCTGCATTCCACTGCCTTCATCTACTTGGAGTCAGTTGTCTCCTGCTACCTGAAGTCCTCTGTCTCATGCTACCTGCATTCCCCTGTCTCTTTTTGCCTGTTGTCCGCTGCCTCCTGCAGTCTGCTCCCTCCTGCTACCTACATTCTCCTGTCTCCATCTACCTTCAGTCCATTGTCTCCATCTACCTTCAGTCCATTGTCTCCATTTACCTTCAGTCCATTGTCTCCATTTACCTTCAGCCCATTGTCTCCATCTACCTTCAGTCCATTGTCTCCATCTACCTTCAGTCCATTGTCTCCATCTACCTTCAGTCCATTGTCTCCATCTACCTTCAGTCCATTGTCTCCATCTACCTTCAGTCCATTGTCTCCATCTACCTTCAGTCCACTGTCTCCATCTACCTTCAGTCCACTGTCTCTTGCTACCTGTAGTCCCCTGTCTCCATCTACCTGCAGTCTGCTGTCTCCTGCAGCCTGCAGTCCTCTGTCTCCTGCAGCCCTCTGTCTCCTGCAGCCCTCTGTCTCCTGCAGCCTGCAGTCCTCTGTCTCCTGCAGCCTGCAGTCCTCTGTCTCCTGCAGCCTGCAGTCCTCTGTCTCCTGCAGCCTGCAGTCCTCTGTCTCCTGCAGTCCTCTGTCTCCTGCAGCCTGCAGTCCTCTGTCTCCTGCAGCCTGCAGTCCTCTGTCTCCTGCAGCCTACAGTCCTCTGTCTCCTGCTACCCGTAGTTTGATGTCTCCACTGTGACATGTTAGCTGCAGTCCTGGACTTGTCTCCTGCTATCTGCAGTCCTGGATCTGCCTCATGCTAACTGCAGTCTGCTGTCACATTCAACCTTCAGTCCATTGTCTCATGCTATCTACAGTTTGCTGTCACATGCAACCTTCAGTCCATTGTCTAATGCTACCTACAGTTTGCTGTCACATGCAACCTTCAGTCCATTGTCTCATGCTATCTACAGTTTGCTGTCACATGCAACCTTCAGTCCATTGTCACATGCTACTTACAGTTTGCTGTCACATGCAACCTTCAGTCCATTGTCTCATGCTACCTACAGTTTGTTGCCTCCTGCTACCTGCAGTAAACTGTCTCCTGCTATCTCCAGTACACTGTCTTCTGCTACCTGCAATCCTCTGTATCATTTTACCCGATGCCCGCTGCCTCCTGCAGTCTGCTTCCTCCTGCTACCTGCATTCCCCTGGTGGTAAATAGTACAAGCAGTACATGGACAGAAGTACAGTCCCTGCAAAGGTCTGCCCTCACAGCTCATGGATACCGTGTTTCTATTGGTACTAGATAGTGAGGTCCCGAACAGTTCACCGGAGAACTATTTGCGGCGATTTTCGCATGTTAGCGTTCGCAACGAACGGCAAACATATGCGCTTTTCGGTCAGCCCCCTATTCTTTATCATTGAGGAAACTTTGACCATGCACCTTACAGTCAGCAGACACATTCCCGCCAATCAGCAGCATACACTCCCTTCCACAGCCTTCCATCTGTATGACAGCCTCCATTTTAGAATCATTCTGGAGCTGCATTCGTGGAGAGAGGAGATATATTCTACCTGCTCTTGATTTAATAGGGAAATAGATAGTCAGGCTGTGTATTTAGCTATAACTACACACCTGAAGGACTCCTTTGATATCTGCTGCAAGGACAGCAACCCAAAAAGCCCTTTTTATCTTATTACTTTTTTCTTTGTAATCTAATTGCATATGCCAGCGTGTGTGTGAGGCCTATTGCATCTAGTCTGCCAACTTTTGCCAGTGCGCAGTGACACTCATATCTGGTGTCACAGTAGCTTGCACGCATAGTACCACTAATCGTAAAAAAATGACAGGCAGAAAAAGGCCACCCCGCAGTGGCCGTCGTGGTTGTGGTGCTGTGATTCCCTTTGGATCTAGAATAATGCCCAGTTTTTAGAGGCAACGTACCCTGAACTTGAACCGTTCTGAGGACATGATTGACTGGCTAACACAGGACACCCAATCTTCTACAGCTTCCGCTCGGAACCTAGACGCACCATCCTCCTCCAGCTTAGCTTCGGGCACCTCTCCAGTTACCACTCGCCCGCCTGCCGCCACCACCAACACTAGCACCACAGCCGCTTCACTTGATCCGTCAGCAGAGTTATTTACAGATCCGTTGGAAGAAATGAGTGAAGCACAAACATTAATGCCAGAGTATGTAGATAACAGGGATATGTCCCGGTCAGGCAGCATTACACACATGGACGTACGGTCTGATGATGATGATGATGATGATGATGTTGTACCCGGTCCTGCTTCCTTTGTTGAGTTGTCAGATACAAGTGAAGCGGTTGATGATGACGATGCGTCCATGGATGTCACGTGGGTGCCCGCTATAAGAGAAGAAGAACAGGAGGAAAGTTCAGATGGGGAGACAGAGAGGAGGAGGAGACGAGTTGGAAGCAGCGAGAGTTTGTCAAAAGTAGCTAGTGGCAGTCAGACAGCATGCATCAGCACCCGGGGTCAGCCAGACAGCACGCCAGTCAACGCATGCTTTTGCCACCACCAGAATGCCGTCATTACAGTGCTCAGCAGTGTGGCAATTTTTTCGTGTGTCTGCCTGTGAGAACAGTGATGCCATTTGCAACTTGTATGAAAAGAAACTGAGTCGTGGGAAGTCCAACACCCACCTAGGTACAACTTCTTTGTGAAGGCACATGTTGTCACATCACAAACGCCTATGGGATCAACACATCAGTACAAGCAGCACACAAAGTCAAAGCCGCCATCTTCCTCCTGGTCCAGCATCTTCAGCCACGTCAACCACTGCTGCCCTGCTTGCCCCCTCTCAACCATCCACCACTCCGTGTCTCACCCTGAGCAGTGCCTGCTCATCTGCCCACAGTCAGGTGTCTGTCAAGGACATGTTTGAGCGTAAGAAGCCAATGTCACAAAGTCACCCCCTTGCCCGGCAACTGACAGCTGGCTTGTCTGAACTCTTAGCCCGCCAACTTTTACCATACAAGCTGGTGGAGTCTGAGGCGTTCAAAAAATGTGTAGCTATTGGGACACCGCAGTGGAAGGTACCCGGACGAAATTTCTTTGCACAAAAGGCAATCCCCAACCTGTACTCGATTGTGCAAAAGGAAGTAATGGCATCTCTGGCACACAGTGTTGGGGCAAGGGTCCATCTGACCACGGATACCTGGTCTGCAAAGCATGGTCAGGGCAGGTATATCACCTACACTGCGCATTGGGTAAACCTGGTGACGGCTGCCAGACATGGAATACGTGGCTCTGCAGAGGAGTTGGTGACACCGCCACGACTTGCAGGCAGGCCTGCTGCCACCTCCTCTACTCCTCCTACTCCATCCTCTTCCATAACCTCCTCGGCTGAGTCCTCTTCTGCTGCTGCTATGTCTTGCTCCACATCAATGGCACCCCCCCCAGCTCCACAGGTACTATTCCACATCCCGGATACGGCAGTGTAACGCCGTCTTGGGGTTGACTTCCCTGAAAGCAGAGAGTCACACCGGACCAGCACTCCTGTCCACCCTGAACGCACAGGTGGATCAGTGGCTGACTCCGCACCAACTGGAGATTGGCAAAGTGGTTTGTGACAACGGAAGAAATTTGTTGGCGGCATTGAATTTGGGCAAGTTGACACATGTGCCGTGCATGGCACATGTGTGTAATCTGATTGTACAACGCTTTGTGCATAAGCACCCAGGCTTACAGGACGTCCTGAAGCAGGCCAGGAAGGTGTGTGCCCATTTCAGGCGTTCCTACACGGCCATGGCGCACTTTACAGATATCCAGCGGCGAAACATGCCAGCAAGGCGCTTGATTTTAGACAGCCCGACACGTTGGAATTCAACACTCCTAATGTTCGACCGCCTGCTCCAACAAGAAAAGGCCATTAACGAGTATTTGTATGACCGGGGTGCTAAGACAGCCTCTGCGGAGCTGGGGATTTTTTTGTCACGTTACTGGACGCTCATGCGCAATGCCTGTAGGCTTATGCGTCCTTTTGAGGAGGTGACAAACCTGGTCAGTCAAACCCAGGGCACCATCAGCGACATCATACCATTTGTTTTCTTCCTGGAGCGTGCCCTGCGAAGAGTGCTGGATCAGGCCGTAGATGAGCTTGAAGAGGAAGAATTGTGGTCACCATCACCGCCAGAAACAGCCTTATCAGCATCGCTTGCTGGACCTGCGGCAACGCTGGAAGAGGATTGTGAGGAAGAGGAGTCAGAGGAGGAATGTGGCTTTGAGGAGGAGGAGGAAGACATACCACAACAGGCATCCCAGGGTGCTCGTTGTCACCTATCTGGTACCAGTGGTGTTGTACATGGCTGGGGGGAAGAACATACCTTCAGTGAGATCACTGACGACGAGGAACAGGACATGACTAGCTCGGCATCCAACCTTGTGCAAATGGGGTCTTTCATGCTGTTGTGCCTGTTGAGGGACCCTTGTATAAAAACGATGAAGGAGAATGACCTGTACTGGGTGTCCACGCTACTAGATCCCCGGTATAAGCAGAAAGTGCCTGAAATGTTACCAAATTACCACAAGTCGGAAAGGATGCAGCACTACCAAAATACATTAAAAAGTATGCTTTACACAGCGTTTAAGGGTGATGTCACAGCACAAAGGCAATCTAACAGCGGAAGAGGTGAACATAATCCCCCTCCTCCCACGACCACGCCGGCAAGGAGAAGACGCTTTACAGACGTGTTGTTGATGGAGGACATGCAGAGCTTTTTAAGTCCTATGTATCGCCAC
Organism: Discoglossus pictus; assembly: GCA_027410445.1. Classification (NCBI taxonomy): domain Eukaryota; kingdom Metazoa; phylum Chordata; class Amphibia; order Anura; family Alytidae; genus Discoglossus; species Discoglossus pictus. Next base: position 164,154,191 of record CM050168.1, read on the forward strand.
AGCCCTTCGGGGTCCACCCTCAGAGAACGACTCGACCATCAGGTAACAGACTACCTCGCCATAACTACAGATATCGACACTATGAGGAGCGATGAACCCCTTGACTACTGGGTGTGCACGCTTGCCCTGTGGCCTGAGCTATCCCAATTTGCCATAGAACTTCTGTCCTGCCCCGCTTCAAGTGTCCTGTCAGAAAGGACCTTTAGTGCAGCAGGAGGTTTTGTCACTGATAAGAGAAGTCTTCTAGGTCAAAAAAGTCTAGATTACCTCACCTTTATTAAGATGAATGAGGGATGGATCCCGAAGAGACTGACAGTGGGCGATACATTCGATTAAAAAAAGGCCTGATAGATGAGCTGCCTTGAGCTAATAATGGTCCACACGCTGCTGTATTTTATCCCTGAATGCCAGATGACTTGCATGACTTATCCACCACCAACTAGGGTTCAAACTAACATCAATTTTTCTGGTCGCTGCAACAATACCTAATTTTTGCATTTAATTTTATTTTATTTTAGAAGGCGTACAGCATGTAATGAAAAATAAAGCATTTTTGAACAGTCTTGCATAACAGTTGTGCAAAAATACATATTTACAATAGAGACATTTTGTGAAAGCTAGCTGGCTATTCCTTCTTACTTTTACTTTTTAGGTTAATAATTTTTCTTATTTTTTACTGTGATTGCAATTTAAGAGATACCTAAAACATGGTAAAACAGACAATAGTAAAGAGTATATCTGCATGAAACACCAAAGTCCTATTAGCTATCATCCCTCCAGCAGTATTAACTTATTATTTACAATATCTAACCTGGGCAATCACCCTTGGGTTACCCTAGGGCAGGCTTCAGTAAGTGACCTCTCCTTTCCTGGGATGATTTTGCCGCCGGTTGCTTCTGAAGGGTCTCCAGGGCTCCCCCACTCCGGTCCTTCCCCCAGTGTCGCTTCAACCAGTAACAAATGTTTTATATTTGTAAAGTGACCCAATGATCCCCCTTGATAGAGGTTTAGCTTTACAAATTTTGGAGAACCAATTTAGGAACGGTGTCCCCTGTTTCTGGGTCAGGGAGTGTGTGAAATGCCTCAGCCTACAGTAATTGTAATGTTCTGACAGCGGTAGCTCATGCTTGTCCCTCAGTTCCTCATAGGTGAGCATCTGGCCCTTTACTAAACAGTCTATCTAGTTTACTTGACCTCCACCAGTGTTGTGATGTTGTGCTCATGTGTTTCGGGGCCTGAGGGTGGTCAAGAATTGGGATCATTTGGGTGGATCCAGGGAACAAACCCGTGTGTTTCTTGGCCCATTTCCAGTATGATAGTGAGTGTCTGATTAGGGGGTTTGGCGAGTTTTTAAGGCTCTGAGGCAATTCTGATAGCCAAGCCACCTTGTCCCAGGTTAAGGGCCTTAAAGTGTGGTTCTCTAAATACACACAGGCCGGTTGATGACATATAGAATGTGCTATTGGGAGGAAAGATAGGTGACGGAACAGGTATTACACTGATAGGAGTTGTGTATTAAGTTGTACTTCTCATTCCTATCTGGTGGCACCTTAGATTGCACGTGCACTGCCCCAAATTTGAAGTAGGAGGTCCGACCAAGCATCTTTTTCCATCTCCCTGTTCCAAAAATCCATGCCATATACACATCCCCTAATAGTGGACGTAACAGGGATTAAACCGATAGGAATAGTACTACTTAACAGTACACACCTTATAATAACGCTGACAGAGGCAATGCATATAATCTTCCATGCTGGGCAGTGGAAGCCCCCAGACTCTGACCTGTGTATAATCTTCCATGCTGGGCAGTGGAAGCCCCCAGACTCTGACCTGTGTATAATATTCCATGCTGGGCAGTGGAAGCCCCCAGACTCTGACCTGTGTATAATATTCCATGCTGGGCAGTGGAAGCCCCCAGACTCTGACCTGTGTATAATATTCCATGCTGGGCAGTGGAAGCCCCCAGACTCTGACCTGTGTATAATCTTCCATGCTGGGCAGTGGAAGCCCCCAGACTCTGGGAGTCTGAAGAAGAGGAGTCAGAGGAGGAAGGTGGCTTTGAGGAGGTGGAATACCAAACACAGCAGGCATCCCAGGGGGCTTGTTGTCACCTTTCGGGACCCTTGGTGGCTGGGTGGAGGAAGAGACCTTCAATGACATCAGTGAGGACAAGGAACGGGACATGGCTAGCTTGGTATCCAACCTTGTGCAAATGGGGAGTTTGCGGTTGTGCAAATGGACTGTTTGCGGTTGTTTGCGGTGCATTAAACTGGGATATTGGTCTGTTACTGTGAAGCGGGTGTATCCCTTACACTACTTGATCGATACAACATCATACCTGATGTTTTAAAGCATGTTATTCCAAACAATTTAGGAATGTTAGGTGATTTGATGAATTCTCCGGGCGGAAGAGGAAACAAGAAGAAACCGGCGACCCCATCAAAAGAGCCCGGTCCCGGTCCCCCCGCGCTGGCCCCTCCCCATGAGCCCCCGGTGCTCTCCGCCTCATCACTCCACAAGCGGAACCTCTACGTGTTTTCGTACCCGCAGCTTGTCGCCTTCTCTCTGCTCCGGTTCATCGCCTTCCAGCTCGGCCTTCTGTTTGCCTGGTGCTGTGAGCGCCTCTCCTGCAGTGTCATGGCGGACAAGAGGGACCAGGCGGCCCGCAAGCTCAGTGAGTCCACTAGGACAGCCCCGGTCCAGGACAGGCCGCAGGAACCCGACGTGGTGCGGAGCTATCACCAGCAGGCCTTCCATTACATCTCTATGGCACTAAGGATAGACGAGCAGGAGAAAGATCAAAAGGAGAAAGCTGTTGAATGGTATAAGAAAGGTATTGAAGAGCTGGAGAAAGGAATAGCTGTACCGGTCACAGGACAAGGAGAACAGTATGACAGAGCGCGGCGGTTACAAACAAAAATGTCCACAAACTTGTTAATGGCAAAGGACCGACTACAGCTCCTAGCAAAGCTGCAAGCAGATATGCAAGGTCAGAACTCGCAAATGGAAGTCTATAGTGACAGTACTAACCTACCTTGCCGCAATGGACATCTAAAGCCAGAAAAGGGTGCTGTTCCAAAAACGAAAGAGCCAGGACCACTGGCAAGTAATTCTTTCTCTCGTGCAAAGCCAGCTCCCAAAAGTGGGTCATCGGGTGCTTCAAGTCAGCATAGGATACCCAATTGCACTGGTGTGTCCTCATCTAGACAAGCTGGTTCCCACACATCTTCTAACAGGGGTGCAGTTGGAAAAAATAACACAAGATCAAACAATAAACCAACCACACCTACTTCTGCCATAAGGAAAAAAGACATGAAGAATTTACGAAATGTAGATAGTAACCTTGCAAATCTAATTCTGAATGAAATTGTGGACAGTGGGCCATCTGTCAAATTTAGTGATATTGCGGGACAGGATCTTGCTAAGCAGGCACTGCAGGAGATAGTTATTCTTCCTTCCATACGACCAGAGTTGTTCACTGGTCTGAGAGCTCCCGCACGAGGGTTATTGCTGTTTGGCCCTCCGGGAAATGGGAAGACTATGCTGGCAAAAGCAGTTGCAGCTGAATCCAATGCAACATTTTTTAACAAAAGTGCTGCAAGCTTAACTTCTAAAAATGTAGGAGAAGGTGAAAAATTAGTACGTGCTCTCTTTTCTGTGGCTAGAGAACTGCAACCATCTATCATTTTCATAGATGAAGTTGATAGCCTTTTATGTGAAAGAAGAGAGGGAGAGCATGATGCCAGCAGAAGATTAAAAACTGAATTTTTAATAGAATTTGATGGGGTCCAATCTGGTGGAGATGACAGAGTCCTTGTCATGGGGGCAACGAACAGACCTCAGGAGCTTGATGATGCCGTTCTCAGGCGATTCACTAAAAGGGTCTATGTTTCTATACCAAATGAAGAGACCAGGCTCATCCTTCTTCAAAATCTTTTAAGTAAACAAGGCAACCCTCTGACTCAAAAAGAGCTGGTTCTGTTGGCCAGATTGACAGAAGGATACTCTGGAAGCGATATAACTGCCTTGGCAAAAGATGCTGCCCTTGGACCTATCAGAGAGCTTAAACCCGAACAGGTGAAAAATATGTCAGCTAGTGAGATGAGAAATATAAAGTATTCTGACTTCTTGGGTTCCTTGAAGAAGATCAAGTGCAGTGTGAGCCCCTCTACCCTGGATTCCTACATTCGATGGAATAAGGATTTTGGTGATACCACAGTTTGAAAAGAAGAGACGGTCCTTTCCTTTTAGGAGCCGAAAAAGATTATAAGCTGTTTGCAAAATAGCAATTCAGCTTGAAGGCAACCTGGAAGATGTTTGAATTTCAAAAGGAAAAAAAAAAAGGCCAACCTGAAACCTGTGCACTAAACTTTTAGAAACTGATCAAACTGTAAAAAAGAAAAAAAAAAATTATAAAAACTTTGGCGATTTACTAACAGGGCTTTTTGCCTTTTAGTTTCTATAATTACTCCCAGGGCAGTCCCTGTAAGCGAGAGAACTGTGAGCGGAATTACATAGCCGCTGGTTAAAGAAGAGTCTTCACTACTTTGCTTAACATTGACATTACTAATTGAAGGTTGACATGATATGGCTGTAGGAAGACCTTGTGCCTTGAGTCTGCTTACTACTGCCTGGCCCTTCTTTTTACTACTGATTCATGTACACTCCTTGATCTCTACTAATTACATTTTGTTTTGTAACTTTTCTGTTGGGGTAGACTGATTAGAGGTAAAAAATAAAGTTAGAAAGAGCTGCAGTCATTAACGTGCCAAAGGAGAGAATTTTGGTGAAGCAAGAGAAGAGCTTGATGAAAAATAATAAAACGTGTAATCAACTCTGCATCAACTATGTAATTTTCCGTGGGAGTTTTGCCATGGATCCCCCTCCGGCATGCCACAGTCCAGGTATTAGTCCCGTTGAAACAACTTTCCCATCACTATTGTGGTCAGAAAGAGTCCCTGTGGGATTTGAAATTCACCTGCCCATTGAAGTCTATGGCGGTTCGCCAATGTTCGTACGTTCGCGAACATTTCATGGAATTTGCGTCTGCGGTTTGCGAACTGAAAATTTGATGTTCGCGACATCACTAGTACTAGATGTACTAGCCACTTACAGACTATTTCTTAACAGCAATTTTTGAAACCATGCTGAGAGACATCTGTGATTGGTTAGTACTTCTTGTACTGATAGGAACACTATACGCATCAGCTGCTGGGGTCAGACTTTTGTAGCGATTGTTTATATATGGAAAAACACTTTTTATTTTAATATTAAAAACAGGGAACCTTCCATATACATTTGACAGCTGCTATGACAATGTTCTCATAAAACTAGACATTGCATTATTAGACATATACCTCACAGCCCCTGCGAAGTTTAGTGTATCTGTGGGAAGGATAGTATGTAGTTAACACATCAGGATGGTGAAAAAGATTTTTGTGGTGCGTTTATTGATAAAGCACTAACATGTTCAAATTCATATTACAAGAGTGGTACAGTGAGTAGACACATGAGGGACAGAAATTAATTATTACTAAAGGGTCACATTTTCATTGTTTTGGGAATGGATAAACTCTGAATTGTCTTATTAAACTTCCTTCTACCAGTGAGTGTATCATTCTTGACAAACAGGTTGGATCCTTGGATGGTGAGATCAACTCATTACAACACAGTGCATGTATATTTGCTTTATAAAAAAGAAAGAGTTTCATATGGCTAAGATGCATTTCATGTCAGAAGGAGCCTTGAAACACATAGAGGTGGTCATAGTGAAATATAGCTGTTGATAAAGTTAATATACAGTATTATAGGACCACTGATTTCACTAGATGTTCTCTATACCATCAAACAGAGGGTTAAAAAGCATGTCAAAAATACTTTCCTTTATAAAATTGCTGCTAAACTGAAGGCATTACAAGTAATTGTAGTTAATGGTTTGCTTGACTTCACCCCTTAAGTTACTGTGTAGGTGATAAGGCTGCACCGGTTGATGGCACTAATCAAAACCAAATGTGCATGCTGTGAATAAGTGTACCAGGGAAATGAATGTGTGGGACTGTAAATGCAATACTGAGCCCACTGTTGACATATCATCTGTTTGCTTAACGCTTTGAACTAAATAAAAAAATTAGAAATTGTGAGTTGAACTTGCAAACTTATAGCAAATGTAATTACTCTTAACTTTGTGCTATGCAGAAAGGAGGAGATAAAAACACGGATGGAGCAAAACCGGTCACATGCAGAACAGAGGAGATTAAGACAAGAATGGAGTGACTTGAGTGATATGCAGAATAAATTAGATAAAGACAGGGGTAGAGTGACAATTATGGATAGAAACTGAAGGGGCTGGTTGCTGTGAAGGCCAGTTCAAGGTAAGTACCTAACCCAATGGTGAAGTATAAGGAGAAGTCCAGAACGGAGGAGAAAAAAAAAACGGGGATGGAGCAACACAAGTCCCATGCAGAATGGAGGAGATAAATACAGGGATGGAGTGACATGAATGGAGGGATGGGGTAACACAAGTCACATGCGAAACATAGGGTGTTTGTAGAAGTATCTGCTGAGAATAAGTGATAAATTGAGGCAGGGCTCTAAAAGTATGAATTCTGAACGTAATCATGGAGAATTCAGACATTGAGAAGCCCACGTCTCGCGGTATACAGGCCAAATGTCTGGGGGCTTGAACTCTGCTACAATTCCTCTGCTATTTAATTGAACAAGTCCGCAAGATACGGGCCGAATGCCGAAACCGTACGTAGCAGTACCTAGCAGTTTAGGGCAGGAACATGATCAATTAAGCAAGGCTGTAACTACCCATTTCGAAACAGCCTATAGAAAATGAGACTGCCATCATTATGGCAGTAAAACATGGAGGTCACATGTCAATCAATTAGCATTTGGGGGTCCGATATGCGATCGGACTGGCAAATTTGAAAAATACAAAATAATCAAAATGAATGCCTGATATGTATTAACTCATTGATTCCCGAGATCGATATAACCCCGAAATGACACATACTGTAATTATTTTTTTTATTGTCGATTTACGAGCTTGAGACTGTTGTGCAATTAATTGTAATGTCTCTCCTCTCTTTCCATGTCATTTACAGTACAGTATTGATTTTTTTTATTTGCATTTACAGTGCTACAGACAAGGGTTAAACCGCCCTAGCAGGTCCTCTCTAGTACTAGGTAGCAATTGAAAAGCGATTTGCGATTTTAGCCATTGTAAATCTTGCGGACGGGAAAGATCAAAGGCTGGAGGAGGCTGTAAGTTCCAGGGTTAACAACCGTAAAGGTTTTCAAAGCAGTAACCCGTAAGCCGGTTGGACCCCGCAAAAATATGCTAATTGAATAGCAAATTAACTTACAACCGCACTTACGGGCTCCAGTAACTTACAATTGCTCAATTGAATCTGTCCTACAGGAGTTACCCAAAACTGCAAATTGCTGTCAGGGACTTTTGAACACCTCATGCTTTTTTTTTCCACCCCCAGGAGAAGTAATGCAGGTTCAAGTCCCATGATAAGTCAGCTTCCAAATAAAGTAATTTAATGTGCCAGGTTTATTTAATCCCTGGACCACTTGTCCTGCCAATTACTTGTCAGATGATTAGATACATGTTTATGATACATGATGTTGTTTTTAAGCTTGTTTATAAGAACCAAACAAGGGAAGAAAAGCACATAAAAAATATTTAGGAGCGGGCATCGCTACCTCCCACTGCCAAACTGATGCTCCCTCCGCCTGTCTCTGCTACTTAGCAACAGGAGCCTAATATACTTTTCGTACTTTTTGGTACACTGATAACTTTCAAAATTGGTAAATAAGAAAAATGGGACAAAGTACAACAGATGTTGCAAAACTGTTTCAAGTCTTTTTGGTCTGATATTTTTCAGCATGTGATATTAAAGGTGCAGTAAAATTACAAATATTGTATTTTAACAAGAACATGTTTAAAATGTAGATAACAATTTCTTGAATAAAAATAAGTGTCTATAGTCATATAATGGTAAAATAAAAGCCAACAAAAATTCTGAGGTGCTTAATCTGAGAACAAACAACACCTAATTAGTTTTATTCTATAGCTCTGGTCACCTACTCAGAGAGCAACCTCTTTTAGCTCACTTGTGCCCTGTAGTATATCAGTCTGGTCTTACCTAATAGAGTAATTCAGCCCTAAAATACCAGACAATTCTACCTTGAACAGGAGAAACAGCAAACCCCAGACATATGTTTCAGCCTCTCATGGGACTCCTCAGTAGGGTGTAGCTGCACTCCCTAAGGCACAGTGAGCAAGGGGTCCACCTATTACCCTTAGGGAGTCTAAGACCCAAAAGTTATTTACATAAGCCAAACGAAAATCAGAGGCACTCAGTCTGAGAATTCTGAGTCCTATAAAGTTATTTCTGTATCCTGCAGCACACCTTTACCCTCTCATTCCTTTTGAAAACCCAAGGGAAGGTAGTTTAATTTTTCTCATCCAGTGAGAATCTGTTCAACCTTTTCCATAGCCAATTCTTTTATCCGTCAGCCATGTAGTGTACAGTGGAATGTTTTTATTTCCTTTCTTGAACAAGGAACAAGTCTAAACATTCATCTAACATTCACCCAAGGGTAATATTAACCTAAGAAGGACTACCATGTCTTGCACCCTATGGTTGAACTTCATGGGGCCTGATCATAATCTACACTAACAATATTTCATTATAAATCAGGCTGTTTATGCACTAACTCTTCATTGACATTCTTCCCTTACCACTGTAGTGACATAATAGAACATTTGTGGTGATTGGCAATTAAAACAATTAAAAATATTTTGATATTAGTTAGGATTAGGGATTTGCAAATCATTGAGTTTTTCAATGATATTTATTTTTCTACCACTTAAAATTATTTTGAATAAAAGTTGATATTCTGAAAGGACTATGTTAGGTTAGGCTGAAAACCACAAGTGGAAACCCAATATCAATTGGGTGCCATGTTGTCAATACCACAGCGGCCAGTAGCAAAATTGTAAAAGAATGCAAGTCTGTCCACTGGCTAAAATACAGCTAAGATCTAGAAGAGCAAGATAGTCGGGGGAAGTCCAGGAACAAGGGGAATTTTGTATTAAAAAGTACAAATGCCACTAAGCCAAAACAACTCAGCATTGCCACCCAGTTGCTACAGCCCTGTATAGGGAATGGAGTTGGTAAATACAAAACCTGGTCCGGATCACACTCAATGTGGATCACACTCTACACAAGCTGCAAGAGCCAAAAAGTAGTGCACACTTGTATGTCTAACGAGGGTGCAAGTACACTCAAAAACACTGCCAAGCAGAAAAGAGTGAGAGCCACAGTGTGGCCAAGTGGGCCTTGAGGACATAAAGTGTTTTGATCCATCACATCTCCCTTAATAATCTATATTTTTATGCTTGTCGGACAATATGCAATAATAGACTAATGAGTATCCAACTTGCAGTTACATAGTAACTGAGGTTGAAAAAATACTTTTAGCCCATCAAGTTCAACCTTTCAAGATCTCCTCTGATCTACAATATGCAGAGTGATTGTTCATTGATCCAGAGGAAGGCCAACAGAAAAAAAAAAAAAGTGAAACTTTGCCAATTGTCTCAAAAGGAAAAAAATAAATTCCTTTCTGACCCCGGATACTGGCAATTGGGCTCCTCCCTGGATCAATACTCAAAACATATACAATCCCTCTTTAAAGTTATCTACCTCCCTTGGTAGAGAATTCCACAGATTAATCACCCTTGCTGTGAAGAACCCTTTTCTTTCTTTAAGGTAGAATCTTTTTACTTCTAACCTCAAAGGATGTCCTCTTGTCAGTTGAAAACCTCTTGGCACAAAAAGCTCCCTTGACAAATCTTTATACTGACCCTGGATGTATTTATATAAGGTAATCATATCTCCTCTTAGACACCTTTTTTCTAGAGAAAATAAGTTTAATTTGCTCAGTCTTTATTCATAACTTAGCCCCTCCATTCCCCTATTAGGTTTTTATATGCACAAAAATGTCTATATGCGGTGATATGTCTGTCTGTAACTGACATATGGCATATATGTAACCACACAAAGACTTGTAATTTAAGATATAGAAAGGGAAAACGGGGAGCTGCAAGTGGGGTGTTAGGGGGATCACAGATCTGAATGGCCTAGGGCAGCATAAACCATAAATAGTTCACTGGTACATGCCCTACCACTGCTGTTGGAGGAATTCCTTTACTGTCAGTGCCCTACCAGTGCTGCTGGACCATTCTTATGTATACAACTATTTGGTGTCCAGTGATTTGATTATTTTATTCCTAAACCAGAGTAAATTTTAAAAATGTCATATAGTAGCTAATTTGTGTCAGTGAAACAATTTTATTATTATTCATTAATTTCACTGGATTCCTATTCTACAAGTATATCATAAGCATTATCACCATTCGCTATATGGATTAATACTAATATATATTACTAGAGTATAAAAGAACAACAGGGATAGAGAGTTTATGTGATTATATTTCAAGGGTTACTACAAGCCGTGCGCAGAAGATTCTGCAAAGTGTAAACAATCTGGTGAGTAGGAGGAAGAAATTAAAGGATTCAGAATAAAAATCAGAAGCAAACAGAACAGATAATTAAAGAAGTCAAACAAGGGCTGAAAATACTTTAATTATCATGTGAGGACAATCTAAAGAAATAGAGTCAAGTACAAAAGACAAACAGAATAAAAATCTTGAAAAACTAGAGAAACCTCAGATGCTAAGATTGTGTTAAAGACTTGGTGGGAAGACATAGGGCTAATTTAGATACCATGAACTACCAACTGGAGCAACAAAGAACAAGATGGGGCTTCACAGGGTTTAACAATATGAGATGGGGCTTCATGTGGCATAACAATACCAGATGGGGCTTTACATGGCCCAACAATATGAGATGGGGCTTCACTTGGTCTATCAATACGAGATGGGGTTTCACATAGTCTAGCACTTCCAGATGGGGCTTCATGTGTCATAGCGATATGAGATGGGGCTTAATTTAGTCTAACAATACAAGACGGGGCTTCACATGGTCTAACCATCCATGTTTGACTCCACTTTGGCACTAATCTGCACAAGTTAATTACATCACAGGAATTTACATCAACTTCGATGAGCAGTAAAACGCACATGAGGTTCAGCAAAGAGAATTTAATAAAATAAGCATGTATTTTTGTTACTGTAGTAAAAAAAATATATATATGGGTAACTTAGACAGAAAAGGATTTAGGAGTTCTTGTGGACAGCTATCTACCATGACCTTGTTTGCTCTTTTCTTTCCAAAATATAACCAATCATTCTTATAGTGGCAGAATTAAACATGTTTTGATAAAAATAAAAAGCATCTGCTAGGTGATATGGTTCTACACAGAGATGAGAGGTAAAGTGAGGAGGGGGGAGTGACTCGAGTATAAGCCGAGGGGGCCCTTTCAAGCCTTAAAAAAAAAGGGCTGAAAAACTCGGCTTATACTAGAGTATATACGGTACATAAACATATAGAGAAATAATAATGCACCCACATTTAGATGGAGCTGCACTCCATTGTAAATTATTTTATTTATATGCAAATCCTTCCTCCTATTTCCAAATCTCAGTGTCTGGGAGAATTGAAAAGAAGAGCAAATATATCATGTTATCATTAAATACAAAGTGCAATCGTCATTCTCTCTCTGTGTGTCCTCTCTCTCTCTGTGTCCCCTCTCTCTGTGCGTCCTCTTTCTCTCAGAAGGCCCGCTCTCTCTGTGCATTCGCTTTCTTTGTGAACCCTCTTTGCGTGTGCTGTCTCTATATCTCTCCCTGCACTATGTGTGCTCTCTGTCTCTCTCTCTCCTTCCTCATCTCTCTCCCTCTCTCTCTCTCGTTCCTTTGTATCTCTCTCTCCCTGCCTTTTACTCTCCATTCCCCCTCTGGCTCCCTCCCTCTCTCTCCCTCCTCCTCTCTCTCTCTCTCTCCATTCCTCATTCCCTCTCTCTCTCTTCCTCCCTTTCTCTCTCCCCCTCCTTCTCTGCCTCCATTTCTCTATTTTGCTCCCTCAATCTCTTAGCCAACCCTCTCCCTTTCTTTTGCTCTCCCCCTCTCTCTCTCTCCCTCCCCCTTTTTCTCACCCTCCCTCCCTTTCTCTCCTCCTCCCCCTTTCTCTCTCCCTCCCTCCCTTTCTCTCCTCTCTCCCTCCCTTTCTCTCCTCTCTCCCTCCCTTTCTCTCCTCTCTCCCTCCCTTTCTCTCCTCTCTCCCTCCCCTTCCATCTCTCTCTCCCCTTTCCCTTTGTAGTGCTGCTGTGCTGTGCATGTGTAATAGCTGGGCCTCGAATGCGCACTAGCACGGCTGTGCTGCGCTAGTGTAATAGCACTGCTGCTCCACACATACACATGCGCAAATACAGAGCAACTGCACATGCACAATTCCCTGTAGTTAGACAGCAATCAGCTTGCGAGTAACGCATCTCACAGGCGTTACTCACAACAGTTAACTATTAGGTGATAATTAGTTGATCATTAGGTCCAAGCCTGGGAGAGACCTAGTAAAACAAACAAAATAAATAATAATACAAATATTAGTTATTTGCTTTAGACCTACTGCATTAGAAAGCAGATACAACATCCACACTGGTCTTTCTGGCATGGATAATTGCCTCTCTACCAATTTTTCTAACATGCTCAGAGGGTTTAACTGACTAAGCTGTTAGTTGCAGACAGCTCCATAGACTCCAATGTAACACACAATATGCAACCTATTGGCTAAAACTACTACACAGTCCTGCTCACTACTAATGCAGGACACTGGAAAATGACTATAAGGGGCATCAGAAGCGCATATAAACACAATTATATATAGATGAAAAAAGCCTTATCAACAAAAACATGTGAAAACGGAGTAGTTTCTTCATCACTTAACTCTGTTTTATTTACCTTCATGTGGTTGTTTGGTGCTTGAGTCACTTTATTTTATACATTTTGGGTGTAATCCTAACTCATACCAGTGGCCTACCAATACATGACATCTGAGAGGTTTTACTTTTGATTTAAGTTTTGTGCCAAGAAAATTGAGGTTAGAAGAAAAAGGGCTTAAAAAACAATAAGGGTTTGCAGTCAACCTATGGAACACACTGCCAAAATAAATGGTGACAGCAGATTCAATAGATCATTTAAAAAATGGGTTGTCTGGGGTTTTGAATAAAAGAACATACAAGGTTTATTTGGATAAATAGAATAGGAGTGAAGTTGATCCGGGGAGTAGTTTGATTTCCAGTATTTGGGACCAGGAATGTTTCCCCCCCCCCCCCCTTATGAGACAATCAGCGATGTCTAAGCAAGTTGTTTTTGTTTTTTTTACTTTGCTTGGATCAATTACCAATACACAAAATACAAGGGTCAGTAGAAATTTAAAAAGTTTGAACTTGATGGATTAATAGTCTTTTTTTAAACCTTAATTACATTTATAATATGCATAACAATTTACAGTTAAGACTTACATATTTACAAATGATTCTTCAAATCATTGTTATTATTAAAATTATTAAAACTACAATGGAACGCTCTATCCATCTCTAGGACAGCACCCATTTAAGAGGGTCAAAAATAGATCTACAGCATCCAAATCCTCTCCCAGGGAACACATAGACAATCCACGAACAGTGACGAAACTACTGAGTGGAGGGCCCCGGTGCCAAAAAAAAATTGGGCCACCCCCCCCAGAGGGTGGAGTGTAAAAATATATAAATATTTTTTTTTTCACTGCACCCCGTTCCAACACACTCAATACACACACACACATATACGTGTAAGTATATATGTAATAACGTTTTTTTCTGGGAATTCTGAGCTGGAAGCAGGTTTTTTAACTTGCTTTAGACATTCAAATGTAAACACAGATGTACTATTTATTTACTGTAATAAAATATATTATTAATAATAATAATAATAATAATAATAAAATATGATAAAATATATAACATATAATATAGTAAGCACATATTATAATTGTCAAACTGCGATTCATTGTCATGTTTGCGAGCCTCGCAAAGCGAGGCGAGTCATTAACGCATAGAAGCCTTTCTGAGCTCTGAGAACTTAGGCAATGAGCTCCAAAGGTGCTCATCGCCCTGCGAGACTTGCAAAGCGAGGCGAGCAGTTGAGGCATTGAAACACGCGGGAGGTCGGAGCACTTAGGTGCTCATCGCCCTTCAAGCCTTGCAAAGCGAGGCGAGCAGTTGAGGCATTGAAACACGCAGGACTTAGACTCCAAAGAGTTAGGAAATGCAGGATTGTATTAGGGTGCAAGCAGGTGAAGAACACGGGACTACCATGCAATCCCTTAGCAAACAAAATCTGAGCTCGCAAAAATAGGCTGTTAACGGCCGAAATGCGCAAATCCCAAAACACCAAGAACACAAAAAAACACAATAAAAACAAAAAAAAATACTTACACAGAGCACGGGGAGACGGCCAGGACATTTGGGAGTGAAGTTGCACGTAAATTTAAGACGAATTTGACAAGGTTTGGCACTCAAAAAAATCGGCTACGCAACCCCGAAGCGTGCAAATCACAGCCAGGGAAGTACAAGGTACAAAAATACACTATTATGAAGGACAGAAAATGCTTGCGGGGCGCGTAAGACATAGACTATAGGTAAAGTATATTAAATTTATCAATTCATATTAATTTATGAATTCACTGTACTAAATACATTTTATATTTTACATTATACATTTATATCTGGCTTTGCGATTAGGTGATCGTTGCAAAGCAGAAAATTGAAGTACACAAGGGGAGAGGCTTGCAATGAATGCCAAAGGCCCTCAGAAGAGCAAAAGCTTTACATTGTATGGCAAACAGCATTGCCATGGCTTCAAATTTTATTGCCATGTATACCCCTCTTAATGGTTTCCTCTGCCGGCGAGTCATCTTGCCTGGTTAGGGAAACCTGCCAAGTGATACTTCTCTAAAATTCCATGTGCTTTTTAAGGGTACAATATTCTTGTGGGGCTTCACATAATAAAATGTGGATCTTGAGGGTTCCCCTGAACACAGTGTGGGAAATAGTGACATAGACAGGACATGTACCCTTAGATTCACAAAACATTGCAGGGTACACAGAGTGGTCTCTGAAGACTTGATTGGCTATTTCCCATGGATGAAATACAACCACAGCCCTTTCTGGCCCTTCAAAATTAGAATTAGAATCTACCCCATAACCATTTATCTAAGATGTAAAAAGTAAATATATCTGTATATTATCACTTTTTTTAGTAGAAATGTCAGCTGTTTACTGCACAGATAATGGAATGAACAACAGCCGATAAGGACAGAATTTGCTCTGTACAAGGACATATGCTCCTATATTGTGGGTTAGTTCAGACAAACTGGCACCTTTGCTTATTTGTGAGGAATTTAACAAAAAAATATTTTGTAGATAAGACAAAACAAAGCTACTTCTAATATAGTAATTTAGTAAATTACTAAATATGCACTATAAAATAAGTGGAAAGGATAATGGGACAAATCTTTCTTGGCTAAGCATTAGTCTAACAGTTCCATTAAATTTGCCCCAACTGTAGAAATCATAGCCTGTAAAGAAGCCCTCAAGAGCTAGGGCTATTAAATTGGCCTATTTCAGCTATGCGCAAAAGATCTGCGGGTTACAGGCGGAAAATCCCCACAGTCCTTTAAAATCTGGACTCCATCTCAGCTAAGTCTTTGATCTGTCAAGTTCATAAATGTTACGATCGCAAATAGTTATTAAATTGCTATGGGTCCCCAAGGAGGCACTGGCGTTCAAACCGGTACACGGCAAATGGAGCCAAAAATATTACAGCCTCCAAATAGGACAAGCAAAGTGTTTAAGTTCTCAACAGTGTAAAAGTCAATATAAACACACAAGTGGAGTTTAAAATATGGTGAAAGCAATGAAAAATATTACAAGTCATTGCACAACAATCTGCAAAAAAAAAAATAGGCATTACATTATTTTCTATTTTATCGTATGTTGGAATGGTCAAGCATATGCCAATATGAAAAGCCATGCTGCAACATGCATAAAGCAATTAAAGACAAACTATCTCATTAAATAGAAACACCAAAACATGAAACTGCTTGTCATATCAACCCATTCTCACTCAGAGGCTCTAATGTGGACCCTAAAAATACAAAGATCATCTTATATACATCTCCTTCATCACGTCTACATTGGATAACAAATAGTGGCCAAATTTCACCGCCACATGGCATAAATCAAGTACCCGGGGAACATTTCACACGTGGTTTTTCAGTCCCTCTGTTGTGTCCGACTCTCTGATCTTATGGACTACAGCACTTACTTATGTCTCTGCCTGTGCTGTTCCACAAGGTTTGCCTGCCAAAGATACTGGATTGGGTTGCCAGTTTCTTCTCCAGTGGACTGTGATTTATCTGACCTCTCTGCTATGACCTGCCCACCTAGAGTGACCCTACATGGTATAGCTCACAGCTTCATCGAAGTACACAAGCCCCTTACCGGGGAACCTACATCACACCAATCTACTCGAAGCCAGCAGGAAGGGCCGCAAACACACATGGAGGCTGTGCTGAGGCATGTGGTGCAACAGCCAACTCACCTCCGTTAGTGATAATCTCTGCTACGCCCATCTTGGAAAGTCCCACTGCTGGTGGCCATGTGCCAAGATGTATACCCATTATCATATGGTGACCTCCCATTACGTGTTTTTCTATCAATGGATTCACATTATCACCTGTCATATTCCTATCAGGCCTTCAGGGGAATGTTGATACTCCACAGTATCACAAATTGGACCTCTCATGTGTAGATTATTATATACATTATTATACGATATCTTATGATAATAATAATAATAATAATAATACTATTATTATTATTATACGTATTAATCTATTGCATAGTAACTAGGGCTCATTAGTTTACAGATATAGGAATGTAAACAAAAGAAGAGAAAAGAACACCTATATATCCAAACCGGTTTAGCCTCCTAAGGTAGGGTAGTAATTATTCAATTATAATCCAAACATTTTTATCTTGATAAATAACATTTCTCAATGTATTCAATACATTTATAAGTACAACATGTTAAAAACAATTACAATTAACAAATAGCAGCAATGAACACACAACAAAACACTGAAAGAAGTTAAGTGTAATAATGTAATTGCTATAGAGACACCGCAAACATTTTTACATTTTACTATAACCTAAATAAAAATCAAAGTGATAAGTGCACAGTGCTATAAGGTGATGATTTGTTGGGAATGTATTATAGTTCTGATTTGGTGGTAGCGGAGACCACCATTTACTCCTTTACACTAATTCTAAATATACTATCTGCACAAACCTGAAAAAACTAAATAAACTAATCCTGAAGGTGGTACTGGGGATCCACCAATTACCCCCTAATCTACATACCAAGGCAAGATAACCTACTCTAAAAGTGACTAAGTGCTGTGCAAACTTTACATTTTATATAATAAGCAAATTGTAATAAATGTGTTAAATAGATATAATAATATAAATTTTATTTAAATTAGCAGTATACTCTAAATTAAAGCAGTTTTAATAATCTATCTTGTTTATCATACAGGAAAAGGTTATTATATCAAATTATATTTCTATAGTATAATTGTCTCATATATTATATAAAAATATAATTGCTATCCAATCACTTAATATTTGGAGATAGTGTTCAACATTTCTCTATGTATATTATCATAACAATTATACAAAACATGATATTGACAAAGAAATAAAACTATGACTTATCCTGTATTTTGATGTTTGCTTTCTTTTATATATCTGAGTTCTGTGACTCTGTCGCTGTCAATTTGGCGCCAGTACACGCTAAAATCCTCTCTAGGTCCTGGTGACGTCACTGCTGCGAGACAAGTCCAACAAACATGTTTCGTGTCACTTCCGCTTCCTCTGGGACATATTGGAAGTGGGCAAATGCCAGTCTTTTATAGTAATGCTTATAATTAGATGGGGGAGTGTCAGCCTTGAACCCTATAGTATCTAAATGATTCTCACAATATAGATTTCCATTGTTGTCCTTCAAAACATGATATAGTAACAATAATACCCATCATCTAGAAAAAATAATAAATACACATCATTATTTAATACATATATAGATGTTAAAGCATAAAATATGTTCAATAAATATATATCAATGAGTTAATTTACATCTTTATTACACATCCTATCATTGGATTGAACTTCATGTGTTTTGACTAATATGAGTATAACTAAGTTATACCCTATTTACTTTATGATGATTATTAAATCATTAAATACATCTTTCATGGAATCAGGACAAACTTTACTTTTGGTCCAAATATAGCATTATATATCTTATGTTTCAACCTGAAAATTAGAGTTCTAATTTCTTATATATAGAATTATTATAATATTCGAATTTATAATACTATAATAATTTAGTTTGAGCAACTATTAAATTACAATAAGGACATTTGTATATTTATATTTTCAAACTTTTATTTTCAAAAATATGTAGATATCCTCCACAATTAGGATTATTAAATTATCAACAAATGATTATCTCAGTTATTAACCTGATTAATAAATTTATATCACAAATAGTTCTATTCCATCACCTAAACCTAAGATCATATCCTGCTGTTTACTTGGAAGAGTGATAGATTGCAAAATTATTTTATTCTATCTAAAGATAAGATGTAAAGCTATTATTCTCATTTAAACCATATGGGACTGTAGAGTTCATTAGTGTAATCCATTTTGTTTCTGTTTGAGGAGTTCTTGTTCTAAATTGACTTGTCTTATTCCTAATCTGGTTCTATGAAGAACTCTGCATTCTAACGTAGGTTTACTATCATAATAAGCATTACTATAAAAGACTGGCATTTGCCCACTTCCAATATGTCCCTGAGGAAGTGGAAGTGATGCGAAACGTGCACGTTGGACTTGTCACCAGGACCTAGAGAGGAGTTCAGCATTTACTGGGGCCAAATTGATAGCGATGGAGTCACAGAACTCAGATATATAAAAGAAAGCAAACATCAACATACAGGATAAGTCATAGTTATATTTATTTGACAATATCATGTTCTTGTATAATTGTTATGATAATATACATAGAGAAATGTTGAACACTATTCCAAATATTAAGTGATTGGATAACAATGATATTTTTATATAATATATAAGGAGACAATTATACTATAGAGATATAATTTGATATAATAATATTTTCCTGTATGATAAACAAGATATATTATTAAAACTGCTTTAATTTAGAGTATACTGCTACTTATTTTTATTATTATTATATCTATTTAACAAATGTATTAAAATTTGCTTATTAAGGCTAAAAAATGGCCCCCTCGGCTTATACTCGAGTCACTCTCCCCCCGTGTCTCTCTCCTCCCCCGTGTCTCTACTCCCCCCATGAGGCAGTGGCACCACCAGTGGCAGGGCTGGTGGTGGAGGCAAGGGGCCCGGGGTCCATAGAGCAGCAAACTGCATCCGTGGTCACCTACTGGACAGTGCTCTGGTCCGCCCTGATCCTGAGCAGCCCGGCATGAGATGGTGTCTCCTCTCCTTCCTATTGTGCCTGGCCAGGCTGCTCATAAATTGTTGGTGATTGCAGGAGATACTGGCCTCGATCCTCTGCAGACAGTATAGGATCTGTCTGGACATGGCCAGCCTCTCTTCCTAAGCAGCCTGGCTTGGTGGTGGGGGAGATGGAGGTCTGGCTGCAGGGTCCTTTGGTGGTTGTGGAGGAGGTGGCACAGGTGGTGGTGGCCCGGTGAGGAGGGGCTGTTGCCGACAAACTGCAGAGAGGAGGAGAAGGTGGGGGAATGCCCATGTCATCCCTCCCAGGTGATAGCTGCAGCTGTGGGAGGAGGGGGGAAGTGGGGTCAAAGGCCACAGGGTGGCATGAGGTCCAGGAAATGGCCCCACTGCCCAGGTGAAGTCCTCCTCCTCTTCCTGTTCCTCCCAGGGCACAGGGCGTGAGCTGGTCCCTCCTCCCACTGTGCCAGATCCTGCTGGGCGGGGGCTTGCTCTGTGTACTCCTGCTCTTAAGAGCCAACGCTCCCGCCTCTGGCTCACCAGTGGACCCATATTTTGTGAAGCTGAAAAAGAGAAACAAGAAAAGAAAGGGATATGTGTTAATCATGTTGAAGAGCACATTTTATTGAGTTTCTTTCTAAATATCTGACATCTTGGCTTGAACAAGGATGAATCACTCACAGGGCCATTGACCTCATTATCAGTGCTCTTCATTGTGTGGCAGATCAGAAGATTCAATGTTAATTGATTGCTTTACTGCTGGCTGATTACATTATTGTAAGCAGTTAAACCATAATACGTGAAACATTCGCTAAGGCAGAGGCTGTTAATCACCACTGCGTTTGTAGACAAATGTTAGCTCACATATGTTTAACTGTTCTTATTTAAATTACAATAAGGCAATAGATCAATGTGGAACGCAGCTTTATTATCTCCCCCTGTCAATCATTTTCCGGGATTTTCATTGGCTCTGAGGCCTGTGTGGCACTCCATAATTACGGGATTGGTTTATAACAGCGGACCACATCCATTCCAGTGGGAAGGGTTTATGGTCTTGTGGCTCCAGCCCTTTAGTTGCAGCCTTGTTGAATGTAATAGCTCTGTAACTCCAGCAGATTTCAAACCCGCAGACATACGGGCTAGACGATGGCTGCTGCAGGCTTCGGATTTAATGGGGTTATAAGTGTTCAGGTGGAATTTTTTTTAACAAATTTAAATTAACTTAAATTACATAGAAATTTTAATATTTTAATTACAAACATCTTATTTACAAGTAATAATATATTTTCTACCATAATTAGAAACTCTGCTTTTAAAATTACTCCATGTCTCTGCATGTCTCCAAACTAAAAAGCAGTAATTTTAATGCATTATATAAAAAACATGAGATAGAGCAGATTTGGAACTGCTGTGTCCCTTTTTTTCCATATTTACTTTACAAGTGATGTCCATTCAAGTCAGAAGCCCTAGATAGCTGATTATTTAATACAGTATTTAAACTGCAGATTGCAGAAAAACCTTCTTCTTTCTGATTTTACTCAAACATCAAGGAGAATGTTACCATGGAGTTCACAAGAAAAAGCAAGAACAATCTTCAAAACATTCACAGCCACAGCATCAAAACTGATAACTTGCAAGAGACACTTTTGGAAAACATTCTGTTATGGAAAGTAATAACTTTAAAATGTAATTAACATCTGCCCACTGAATTTGTATCATGATAAAACTTGTATTGAATAACACTTAAAAATGCATTGTATGAAAAAAATGACATTGCTTCTAATTATATTGGAACATTGCATAAGAAGAAATGATCAGTAAAACTTGGTTATGCTTTTTATTCTAAAGTAGCTAAAAATAGGAAAAAATAAAAAGTGTTATGATGTGGCAAAATCTTTCTGAAAACACCACTCTAAGGGAGAAAATGCAAGCTCACTCCATGCCAGTTTTAGAGCCTGATTCAACTGAGCTTTCGCATGTTACTGTAGCCCGTAAGTCAGGTCGCAAGTTAATTTGCTATTCAATTGGCGTCTTTTTGAAAACACATTGCAAAATATAAACACGGTTTATAAGCTTAAAGCTTGAGTGGGTTGACAAACCCACCATGATGGCTGCTACAATCTGCAACCAGTGAGTCTACTATAACATTTTCCAACTCTCTTGTTCAATCACAGTTTTTTTTAAATAGCATTTTATTATGCATTTCATTATGAAGTTATTATTTATTACAGGAAAATAGAGGAAATAGCTGTTAAAACATCTCTATTTATTCATTATTAAGAAAATCCATTTCCACTCTTTTCTTGTAATGATAAGAATATATTATGAATGTATCTATGCATGTCATATATTACAGTATAATGGATTTTAACTACTATATTTTTTTTATTCTTTGGTACGTTGTTACCAAAGCAAGTATCCGCATACATAGAAAAGAAAAAAAATATGAGGTTGCAAAAATCCGAAGTTAACGGCCGTACATCGAAAAAAACACAAAAAACACTGAAAAATAACAAAAAAACATTAAAAAAATGACAAACAGCACGGGGGGACAGCTTACATGTCTGGGAGTGAGGTTGCACGCAAATTGAAGTCGAATTTAAGCAGTTGCAGCACCTGAAAATTGGCAAAGCGAGAAAAAAAAGGACGTCCGAAAAAAATGAAAACGATGCTAAACGACCCCGAGGCGCACAAAACACTGCCAGGGACATACAACTTTTATCTAGGCACGTACGAGGTACAAAATACACTATTAGGAAGGACAAAAAATTCTCGCGAGGCGCGTAAGACATAGAATATTGCCGCCATTTTACAGCACTAACTTGCAAATCCAAACATTACGATTCTGAAATGGCGACTTTCCCGCCTAAAACAACGGCTTGGTCTTGCGAACGTAGCCTATATATACTACACAGAGATTGTTAGTGTCTTCAGGATATTAATTGCTGGCTATTAATTATAATAGGTAAAGTATATTAATTTATTTATTAATGAATTATTAATATAAATAAAATAAAAATGTAAAAAATATTTTCCACTGCACTAAAAAAAATGGATAGTTTACACTGTATTTTTATATCTTTATTATGCTTAGCTCTTTCTAATACATGTATTCATTTATCATGTACATTAATAATTACTTAATAAAAAAAAAATTATACTGCAGGAACAAAAATGTATACACTGCAGTTATATATCTGTATTATGATTAGCTCTTTATAATACATTTATTCATTAATTAATTTATTAATAATGTCAAAATAATATATTAATTGCTAATTAGAAAAAAAAAAATGTGCCCACTGCACAAAAATAAAGGTGTCTTTTACACTGCAGTTATATGTCTGTATTATGCTTAAGTCTTCCTAATACACTTATTCATTAACGCCAATTAATTAATTAATTAATTGAGAATTACTATATTTTACACTACACTTATATATCTGTATTAATGCTCATTGCCTTACAGCAATATGACCCTGAAATATGTTTTATACTGCAGGAACAAAAATGTATATATTACACTGCAGTTATATATCTGTGTTATGATTAGCTCTTTATAATACATTTATTCATTAATTAATTTATTAATAATGACAAATTCATTTATTAATTGGTAATTACAAAAAAATGACTCTGCACTAAAAAAAACTATTTTACACTGCAGTTAGATATCTGTATTATCTAATACACTTATTCATTAACATCAATTAATTCATTAATTAATAATTACAATATTTTACACTACACTTACATATCTGTATTAATGCTCATTGCGTGACAGCAATAGGACCCTGAAATAAAATAAATGGATTTTTTACACTGCAGTTACAAATAAGGAAATTTTGTAGTGCACTTACTTTAATCGGTTTATTATGCTCTAAGACCTCAAAAATGTATATTTAGCATTGTTTTTACTTAAATTACTATGCTCTGAGACCTCAAAAATATATATATTTTACACTGCAGTCAAAAAAAGATATACTTTACAGTGCGATTACTTAAATTAGTTTATTATGCTCTGGACCAACAAAATAAATTATATTTTACACTGCAGTAAAAAAAATATATATTTTACACTGCACTTATATATTTGTATTAATGCTAAATGCCTGACAGGGTTAGGACAGGAAAAGCAGTTACAGATTTAAATCAGTTTATTATGCTCTGACACCTAATACATATCCTATTGATGCTTAGACCTTTACATTTTGCATGTATGCAAATTAAACATGATGTTTTCAAGAATTAATGAATTTATTGAATACAAACATTAACAATGCTTTTCATGTCATTTTACAGTTTGCTCATCTCTGTAAGCACTGGACCTGAATGAACACAGACCATGAGCTCTGCAGGATTTCATCTGCAATTACGTCACCCTTACAGGTATATGATTTAATAATGCCTTTCTTTATCAAAACATGATTAATTATTTTGCTTTCACATTGATAAAAGTTATTGATTAATTAATTCATGTATGTACAATAAAAATACATTATATATCTTACAGATTTGAAGACAGAAAAGAATACAACTTCAACACCATCAGAAAGTGGAAAGAAAGTTAATCCTTTAATGCTTCAGGTAACTAAGAAAAAATGTTAAGAATGTGCTGCTTCATGTTGTTTGCTATTCAAGAAAAAATTACAATTGAAACTAAAACGCCTGAAAATGACAGATAAAGCAGAAACAAAGAAAGAACGGGAAGAGAAGAAGACGGACAGAGACTTCCCAATAAAAGAAAATTAGTGCAAAAGGACAAACTGAGTGTACTGGACCTTCAAAGAAAAGAAAAAGTAAACAAAAACATGTCTGTTAAACATTGACTAATGACCCAATATTGCCTCATGACACCAATATTGATACACATGACACCAATGTTCATACACAGTGGTACTGATAGCTATGTTCAGGAAGCGCAGGATAGGCCTTTATTTACATCACTAACAGTAGACACTCATTATTGTTAATGAATGTGGTTGTCAGTTTTGTGGAGCCTCTCATTTCCTGAAGGAAAGACCAACGGATGGAGAGTTTATTAGTTGCTGTCAGAAAGGAAAGGTAAGACTTCCAGAAAGATACACATTTCCTGAATATTTAGAAAGTATAATGAGCGATCCAACATTTCCAAATTATACTAATTTTAAAAAAAACAACATCAGTTATATAACTTAGAGTTCAAGGACAAATTTACCACCGCACTTCACATTTACACCCACAAGAAGGAGAGCAAAGGAAATTTGCACAGTTATATATTTGCACGCTTCCTGAAAATAAACAGTGTTTGCGCATAGTCTTTGAACAGCTGGATAAAATTATGGCCAACAACCCATTCAGTCAAGCACACTAAAAGAGGTTGAAAAAGGACAGGAACATGCTCAAATACATCAATTGCCAATGCCAATGGTTTTGAAAATAAATTTGCAAATCTGATCAAAGATGGTATAATTTACCAACAGTAAATGAGGTTGCCATGGTCTTTAAGAATGAGGATGTGAACCCCCTTTTCAGAGGGATATTAGAATATATCCACGCAATGAAGACCAACCTTTTATAAACATCAATATATTGAGTTGTAATTTGGATCCAATGACATATCCAATTTTCTTTCCAAATGGTGAGCTAGGATGGGAACCACAATTACAATTGCAAAGTTATCCCAATAGTAAAGTTAATGTTAGAAACAATATTTCTATGCTGGAATATAAAGTGGCACAAACTGCTATTCGTGATGATTTTAATCCTATTTTATGTGGGGGAAAACTCACACAACAATGTATTATTGATTCATAGCTACAAGTCGAAGCAAATAATCAAAATGTTATCAAATTTCAACAAAACAAGCTTTGCATAGAACAATATTGTGGATTTATGGATTATGTAGCTGAATTGGCTACTAACAGAGACCTTGCAGCTGGAAGAGCAATCATTTTGCCATCCACTTTCCAGAAAGATACAACGATGCCATGGCTATTGTGCCAAAATTTGGAAAACCT
The DNA here is from genome assembly GCA_027410445.1 of Discoglossus pictus. Classification (NCBI taxonomy): domain Eukaryota; kingdom Metazoa; phylum Chordata; class Amphibia; order Anura; family Alytidae; genus Discoglossus; species Discoglossus pictus. Next base: position 164,179,774 of record CM050168.1, read on the forward strand.
GATTTATTCATTGCATTCACATGTAATCCACAATGGCCAGAGATCAAGGAAAATTTTAAACTTAGCCAAAATACTTCTGACCAACCAGATTTAGTGGCGAGAGTATTCAAAATAAAATGCAATTCATTAATAAATGATATAATTAAAGCATTTATTTATACTATTGAATTAAAAAAAAAAGTCCTGCCACATGCTCACATACTTTTAATCCTCCAAGGAAAAGATACATTGAAAACTGCAGAGAGAGTGGATACAGTAATTACTGATGAACTGCCACATACAGAAAAATATTCAAAACTTTATGACATTGTTACACACCAAATGATTCATGGTCCATGTGGAGATATCAATCCAAATTCACCATGCATGGAAAATAAAAAATGCACATAAGAATTTCCAAAACAATTTCAAATGTAGACTTATGCAAATTGTGATAGATACCCTATGTATAAAAAAGAGAAGGACAAACTGCAATTATTCGTGGCCAGAAGGTCGATAATAGATATGTAGTTCCATACAATCCACATTTGCTGATGAAGTACAATGCACACATAAATGTGGAAGCTTGCATTTCTATCAAATCCATATAATATGTGTATAAATATATATACAAAGGTTATGATACAGTAACTGTTGTTGTGTAAGGTGCACAAAATGAACAAGACAATCCAATTTTACATGACAAACTTTCAAATTATTTAGATGCTCGCTATGTCAGTGCCCCAGAAGCAATGTGGCGTCTTCTCTAATTTGAGATGCATGATTGGTCACATGCTATGTATAGGTTACCTGTACATTTGCCATTAGGTCAATTTGATTTACAACAGGAAATGAAATAAAGGCTCTATCACAAAATGAACATAGAGCAACAACACTTACTGCTTGGTTTCAATTAAATTGTCAGGACACTGAGGCCAGACATTTTTTATACATTGAGTTTCCATATCACTATGTATTCGTAAATTTCCAATGGCGACAACGAAAAAAAACATATTCATAAAATTATCCCAAGAATTTATACAGTCAGTCCAAGAGACATTGAACGTTTCAGTTTAAGATTACTTCTTTTACATGTTCCCCGTGCACAAGTTATGAACATTTACGCACAGTAAATTACATATTTTATGATGCTTTCCAAAGCAAATGAGAGAACAATTCGCATTCATTTGCATCTTTTGCAATGTACCTGATGCATTAGCTTTGTGTGAAACATTTAAATTAAATATGTGTGAAGACTATTTGAAATGTTACAATGAGCCCATTGCATTATAAAGAGCATTAATGGAAATGCAAGAAATATTTCTGGCTCATGGATTAAATTGTCCACGTTTTAATTTGCTTGATCCAGGACTTACAAATGAAATTAACTTTGATGACTATGGCACTGAGCTTCAACAACAAAAAACACAAGAAAAACTTGCAACTTTAAATACATTACAATTGCAAGCATTTAACACTGTCACAAATGCAACAGATGATGAAATGGTCAAAGACAGTTATTTCTATCTAGATGGCCATGGTGGTTCAGGAAAAACATATCTGTACAATTGTTTGATGAGTTACATTCGAGCACAGGGTCAAATAGCACTGCCATTTGCAACAACTGGAATTGCCGCACTTTTGTTAGAAGGTGGCAGAACTGTGCATACTGGATTTAAACTGCTGGTCCCCATTTTAGAAACATCAGTGTCGGATACTCGAATGAATTCATTACAAGCCAAAAAATAAAAATAAATTATTATAATAGATGACGCTACAATGATGTCATGTCATGCCCTGCAATGTATTGATAGATTATTAAAAGAAGTTATGGATAATGATTTGCCATTTGGTGGAAAGGTCATGTTGTTAGGAGGAGATTTTAGCCAAACATTACGCATTGTGCCACATAGAAATAGGACTGACATAGTCGAAACATATATAAAGACAAGTAAACTGTGGAAAATATTTACTCACCTAAAATTAGAAACAAATGTGAGATCCGAAGGCCAAAATTAATTCAATAATTGGCTAATTCCAATTGGAGAAGGAAAACATCCACAAATATATAATCTACCTGATGACACTGCAAATGATTTGCAAAGAATCACTAATATCAGCTATCTTTCTGAATACAATCAATATTGATGATTACTCAGACATTGAAAACAAAGTGATATAAACATCAAAAAATAGATGGCTGGACTCTGAATAAATACATTTTTAAATGAATCAATGCACCAACAAATGGTACTATAGTGCAGATTCGGTTCTGGCTGATGACCAAGACAGTGAATCCAACTTTTCAATCAAATTGATCAATTCTTTAACTTCCTCTGGAATGCCACCACATGTTTTGCAACTTAAAAAAGGGGCAATTATCATGCTACTGAGAAATATGAATCCCAAGAAAGGACTTTATAATGGGACCAGATTAATTGTTCAGGATTTAAAAGATAATTTTACACATGCAGAAATTATGAATGGTACCCATAAAGATGAACAAGTTTTTATACCACAAATTGCTTTGGCTCCAAGTGAGAGTGGTTTACCTTTTGTCCTTCAAAGGAGACAATTTCCCATTATCATGGCATTTGCCATGACCATTAATAAATCTCAAGGACAAACCTTTAAGTCTTTGGGTATTTCTTTACAGGAACCTGTACTTGCCCATGGACAACAATATGTTGCTTTTTCCAGATGCAACCATCCAGAGGAAATTAAAGTTCATGTTGAAGAAAACCAAAGTCAGAGTGATTTATTAGAGGATGGACACATTTTTACAAAAAACATTGTGTACTATGTGGTTCTGTAAACATAGAGAACAGTGGTTTTATTTTGAGGACGAAAGTTGATGTCACTCGGGCTCTTTTTAGAGGACCACTATTTCACTATGAAGCTCTATAAAATGGCAAAAAACATAAAGAAGAGGGATTTTACTTCCATTACAAACTAGAATGTCACTGGGACTCTTTTTAGAGGGCCCCTATTTCACTTAGGAAACTCTATCTGCCATTTTCTGAAACTACAAGAATAACAAAAAATGTAAAATACTACTAAAACAAGAATAAAAAGTGGTTCTATCTCATAGACAAACCTACAAGTGTCATGGGCTCTTTTCAAGGGAACCACTACAAACAAATAAACAAATTACAATGGCTTGGAAGTGGCCTTTTCACATTATTGGCCCCACAAAACAGTTATGTTGCATTTTCTTAAAATTCAAGGTTACATGTTACTACATTAAGTTACTGTTTGTAATGTTAAAATTGAATTTTAAACGGTGGAGAAAGTTGTTTCATTGTATATAATAAAGAGTTCATGTTAGTACAATGATGACCATTTCTTCTTAAATTTACATGTTTAATTAGATAGAGAGTATTGATCTATGGAGTAATCCGAATGCCAGTTAATGGGGTCAGGAAGGAATTCATTTTTTTCACCACTTTGAAACAATTGACCAAGTTTCCCTTTTTTTTTTTTTTTTTTGGTTTGCTTTCCTCTGGATTCAATATTCAAGATCTCTGTATTTTTTGACAATTGTACTTTAAATGTTATTATATTATGTTAATGTTTGCATTGTTAACATTGTATTTTACAAGGTTTCAAAAGTTGTTTTATTGGATCTTATTAGCCTTTATGTCAGTAGCAGCATAATGATTTGTTAACAATTTAAATGTATAATTAATTAGACAGGATTCATCCAGGGAGTAATCCGATCGCCAGTTACTGGGGTCAGGAAGGAATTAATTTTTTTCCCCCTTTGATACAATTAGCTAAGTTTCAATGGTTTTTTTTTACTGTTTGCCTTCCTCTGGATTCAATGCATATGTGCTTTACCAGTAGTTGAACTATAAGTTGTATGTTAAGAAGCATTCTGTAATGGTTTAAAATACTCATTCATACAAAGTTCACCTATTGTTATGTTACTCATGCATAGCTCAGAATGAAAAATGTTAGTATTGTTAAAAATAATTGATTGACCACTGTTTCCAATATAAGTTGCATGTTACAAAGCTTTATGTAATGGTTCACAATACATATTCATTCAAATGTCATCCATTGTTATATTATTACTGCATACATGACAATTAAAAGGTTAATATGGTTTAACAGTTGTTGAAATACAAGTGGAATGGTAAAAAAAAAAATGATTATAATTGTTGTACTTCTTTGTAGATAACAAAAAGGTTAGACTCACATTGTGTGGTAAACAGCATTCCCAGCCTTACAAATGTTATTGCCGTCATTTGTGACGGGCAAGTCGCTAGTATATATAATATACATGAATAGTGCAAGTATTGGCCCTGAGGAAACTGTGTATAGTGCAAAACACATGGAGCCACTCTGATCTCTAGATTAGGAGCCCCAGTGTGTTCAGTTAATATATAGAAGGCCCAACTAAAGTATTTAGCTTTAGCTTCAGATATAAGGTTGTATGCCTAATTGATTAAGGGACTGTATCCTTGCTTATCTCATATATCATTGAATGGGGGATTCAAAGTGGATATGATGGACAGAATGTATTGTGCCCTCACAGTTTTATTAAACGATACACTGCACCATGTGTGGTGTCCTGTGTCTCCCTTTATATTATTCAAGGATAATGTATTAAAATGATCTCTGTGATGCACTTTGTAATTCAACTTACTTTTGCACTTTGCTGAGCAGTGTTTGCACCATGGTCTGTTCTGGCATTACTAGATTGTGTTTAGTCAGTTTTATTCAACTCTCTGTGACACTATGGACCACAGCACATTAGACTCATCTAGTGTTATGTCTCTGGTTGTGCTTATCCATAAATGTTTTCTTGGCAGAGATACTGTAGTGAGTGCCAGCTCCTTCTCTAGTGGACTGTGATTTCTCTGAGCTCTCTGCTATGACCTGCCCATCTTGGGTAACCCTATGTTCACAGCTTCTTTGAGGTACACAAGTCCCTTCACCATGACATGGTAGTGATCCAGAAAAGGGTGATTTAGTTACTGTCTGCCAATTAATATATAAATATTATTTGTTTGATATGCTGTGGAAACTGGCATCTCATAAGCTGTCCCATTACAATGCTGATAGCTATTTCAGTTTTGGTGTGAGAAGAAAATGATCACAGCTTAGTGAATACCTTGAAGAATTAGATCTAGAACATTTCACTCTTTTTTCAGATTCTCAGATGAACGTAATAAAGGATCAGTATTGTATGTGTCAGAGGTTGGCAGCCATGGAACTGTACAGACATTCATCTCAGTATAGCACTCTCCCATATTATAATTTTTGCCTCCAAAATGTATGTTCTTATGTTTACAAAACGCTTTTGTTCCCTTCAAAATAATTAGCAGAAACCCCAGGACCCCCAAATGAATCTTCCTAGAAGATTTTCCTCACAAACTCTCTTGAGACAATCACAATTCCACCCAATACCTTGAAGCCCCCATCTGAACCCAGCTCATTGTATCTTCCCCTAATTCAGCTTCTAACAGAAACACACTGAAATCTGCAGAAAAATAGAACCAGTAGGTCCAACTAGTCTTCCTATTATATCTACAAAAGCTGAAGGAAGGATTTGAGGCAATTGTCTTATATGACATTATTCATAAATAATATGGAACATAGCAGTGGTGGAGCTATTGCTAATACAGCTGGAGCAGAGAACCAGGGTCCACAAAAGGTTAAGGGCCCTCTGCTACCAACAATGGCATGAAGCAAAGGGGGACTCGCAATTTATAATGGGAGAGGGGTAGATAATTATTTTTATAGAAAGGTGATCTAGCCATCTATATATATTTTATTTATTGACCACTACAGCACCTACTTGTATGTGGAAGTTGCCACGAGGGCCATTAGATCAGACACTGAAAAACTGTTCTGGAAACTGCATTATACATTACTCCTATAATGTAAGGCACAAGACAGCGTTCTTATTTCTGATAAATTAGTAATTTCAGTCTTGACTCATTAACTTTAAAGGATACAGTAAGTACGAAGTGTGAGGTCACTGAATATATTCACTTTTTATTAAACCTGATGTTGACTCACACTTCTATTGTGTATTTAGGAAAGCAGATTTTATACATTAAATGTTTTTTTTCCTTCATGAAATCCCAGTGTTCTTGAAATCTTGTTTGTTATTTCAATAATTTGAAGTTAAAACCTAAAAAAATAGTTAGAGGAAAATGTTTGCTCCTCCTCCAGTCTGGTGTGTTATATGCACCAGTTAAAATTTCAATTCCCCTCAAATATCAAATACTATAATTGTCTAACTACGAGACGTCGTCACGCTTTGCGTGGTGCGTACGACTTAGCGATGAGCGACAAAGGCGCTCATCGCCGGCGAGCCTCACATAGCGAGGCGAGCCGTTACACTCAGAGCACTTAGGCAATGAGCACTTAGGCAATAGCGGTAGTATCTGTAAGGTTTGCGGACATATGTGGCCATAAAGCTCTGATCCAGGTCTGCCATAAAAAAAAAAATATGAGACGAGGGACTTAGAAAATAAAAAATACAAGACCAAAAACCCGAAAAACACACTAAATGCACCCCAAAAAATTCCAAAAACATCACAGACAGCATGGGACAACAGCCAGGACGTCTGTGAATGAGGTGGAACGCAAATTTAACTCGATTTAGACGATTTTCGCCACACGAAAATCGCCTAAGCGAGGAAAAAAATGGCCGCCCCAAAAAATAAAAATGAGGCTACATGACCCTGGACCGCGCAAAACACTGCAAACCGTGTAGCACTTTACACAGCACACTAAGACCTACAACATACACTATTAGAAAAGCAGGAAAATGCTCACGAGATGCGTACCACATTAATAACATTAGGACTATACAATGCCACTTTAAACAATAAACCAACGGATTTACCTCGCGCATGCAGCCTATTTACAATGCACAGTTCAAACATTAATTACACTTTAGAAGCAGGGCACTAACACTCACAATGTATATTCTATGCAGACGCAAAATACAAACAGATTGTTAGCTCTTCAGCCTATTGCTCCATGCATATATCAATTATAAATAATTAAAGTATATTAATTTATTGAATAAATCATTAATTATTACTTAACTACATATACATAGAAATATATATATCTCTCAGAGGCCCAAAAGTACACAACATGGAGAGGCTCGCAATGAGCGCCAAAGGTGCTCGGTGCAAGCCTTGCAAGGAGCGCCAAAGGTCCTCACAGTACAAAACGGTTTTAATCATGTCTCAAACGGCATTCCCATGGCTTTAAATTTTATTGACCATCATTTTTTGACGGGCAAGTCGCTAGTCACATATAATAGTTGTGGTAATTGCGAGTTGTCGTCACTCAATGTCAAATTTTACAAAGGCGCTCATCGCAAGGCTCGAAAGTTACAGGTTTGACGGGGGATGCAACGAGCGTCAAAGGCACTCATTGCAAGGCCCGTATGTGACTGGCTTGATGGGGCTACAAACAACTTATGAATTACAGGCTTAAAAACAAATGCGACTTTAACGGCCACCATTTCTTTCAAGCCCGTAACTCGGAAGCCGTTGAAAGACTGACCAAAAGACGCCTATTAATTAAAAACATAACTTTCAACCTCACACACAGCACAGGGGGAGGGACAGGGAGCCTGTAAGTGAAGTTGCAAGCTAGTTTGCTATTTAATTGGCGTTTTTGGGTGGTCTAAGAATGGCTATGAAACGAAATGGCCGTATATCCGAATTTTTTTTACAAGTTTGTAAATCGGGAACACATTTTGTGCTTGGGGAAAATCATACATTTCCGAAGCCAGCAAATGTTTTTTGTTTAACCCTCTTGTGGGTCCGCTCTAGCTCATAGGATATTCTTCTTCATTGGCCATTTACGGGTGTGAAAACATTTGTGGCCTTGGGGAATTAGCGCAATTGAATGGCGATTTGTGATTTTAGCCATCGTAACTCTTGCGAAAGGGAAATATCAAAGGATTCAAGTGGCTATAAGTTTTGAGTTTAACCATCGCAAAGATTTCAAGGCTATAACTCCTAACCCTTTTGGATCCCGCCAATTGAATAGCAAATTAACTTGCAACCTAACTTACGGGCTCCAGTAACATCTGAAAGCTCAATTGAATGAGGACCTAAATCAGGGAAAAAGTGTTATCTGTGAAAGGCTGTGATAAATCATGGCAAATCTCAGTAGCTCCCTTTGTGATATTCGCTAAGACTGCCATATTGTAAAGTGGGTGGGTCTGAGGCAAAAGGGTGGTACAATTTCAACCTCATTTGCATATCACTACCCAGAATGCTTAGCTACAGAGGAAACACTGTGGATAAAATAAGTCTCTTGATCTGTGTGAATGGACTCAGAATGTTCTTTTATTTATTTTCTGGATATTCAGTAGAGAGTTTTTCAATCACTTTTTTACCCCACCCTTATAACAAATTTAGGGCCTCGCCCAACTAACAAATTGTAGCTTACGGGAGCCCATAATGTAGCCCATAAACTAATTTCCTATTTAATTGGCCTCGTTTTGGGAGCCACAAACGGTCTACGGGTTACAGGCTTGAAATCCCTGTGGTTGTTACAACCGGAACTTACAGCCTATCTAAGCCTTTGATCTTTCAAGTCCGCAAAAGTTGCAATCGTTAAAATCGTACATTGATACTTAATTGCTACAATACCGCAAGCCTGCAAATGTTTTCACACTTGTAAACAGCAAATGTTGAAGAAAATCCTACGAGTACCAGATAGGACTCACAAGGAGGTTTAACCCCTGTCCATACCACTGTAAATACAAATAAAAAATCAATACTGCACTTTAAAAGACGGGGAAAGCGATGAAAGACATTAGAATTAATTGAACAACAGTCTCAAGCTCGAAAATTGGCAATCAAAAATAATGTATTTTTATGTGTCATTTCGGGGTTATACCGATCTCAGGAATCATTACGTTAATACATATCAGGCCACCCATATGGACTAGAACAGTATTGGTATTCGTTTTTATTATTTTGTATTTTGTAGGTTTGTCCAATCGCATATCGGACCTCTAAGCTCTAATTTGATTGACATGTAACCTCCATCTCATACTGCCGTAATGATGACATTCTTTTCCTTTTGCTGTTTCTAAATGGGTAGTTACAGGCTTGCTTAATTGATCATGTTCACTCTCTGAAATGCTACATACGATTGCATTACTTATGGTTTCAGCTTTTTGCCTGTAACTTGCGAGCTTGTTCCATTGAATCGCTCCGTAATTGTAGCAGAGTTCAAGCCTGCAGCATGACCGCAGACATACGGCCTGAATACCGTGAGTTGCGGTGTTGCAATTGAATGAGGCCCTTAGTGTCTGGGCATATTATAATAAGTCTGCAATTCTCTTCCTAACTCACCATTCACTTCTTCGCTCCTTTCCTTTTTTACAGTAGAACTCTATCCACCAGATATCAAATGGGGAATAGCCATTACTTACCTCACCTCCCTTTTATTATAGTAGAAATCACCTTGAATAATGATTATAATGTATACACACACACCAGTAAATTACAGTCAACACACACACATATTTTATATATATATATATATATATATATATATATATAAAATCAGAGTATTGCAGTATATAGTGTTATCTTTTTTATTGGACAAACATAATCAAAAGTATTATGACACCACTATTTCCATCACCAATGTCATACTCTGCTCATCTGTTAGAAAACCCACAGACAAATGCAGTTACTTCCACAACTCCATTTTCCATCAATTCCATACTAAACACGCAAATATTCATAGTCAAGCCATAAGGTATCATTACAGTGCCTTGCAAAAGTATTCACCCCCCTTGACTTTATGGCAAAGTGGCCAGAAGAAAGCCATTACTTTCAGCAAAAAACAAAATGGCACGTTTTGAGTTTGTGAAAAAGCATGTGGGAGACTCCCAAAATGTATGGAGGAAGGTGCTCTGGTCTGTTGAGACTAAAATTGTACTTTTCGGCCATCAAAGTAAAAAGCTATGTCTGGCGCAAACCCAACACATCACATCACCCAAAGAACACCATCAGCAGCTGGGACTGGAAAACCAGTCAGAGTTGAGGGAAAGATGGATGGTGTTAGATACAGGGATATTCTTTAGCAAAACCTGTACCACTCTGTGCATGATTTGAGGCTAGGACGGAGGTTCACCTTCCAGCAGGACAATGACCCCAAACACACTGCTAAAGCAACACTTGAGTGGTTTAAGGGGAAACATGTAAATGTGTTGGAATAGCCTAGTCAAAGCCCAGACCTCAATCCAATAGAAAATCTGTGGTCAGGCTTAAAGATTGCTGTTGACAAGCACAAACCAAGCAACTTGAAGGAGCTGGAGCATGGGCAAAAATCCCAGTGGTAAGATGTGGCAAGCTCATAGAGACGAAAAATGCCAAGGCGGTTGAATACTTTTGCAAACACTGAGGACCTCGATAAACACTTAAAAACACTGTCTGACTCCTTTAGGCAGAAGAGTTACAAACTTCCTGTTATCACACAGAATGCAATCAAAACACCCTGAGAAAACCTGTTATAAAATTAGGGAAACAACTTCATGTACACCATTGGTCACTACATACCACCCAGATCTAGATGAAATATGAAAAATATTTAAGCCATTAGTAACAGAGGATGCAAAATTATAAAATATATTCCAATGCATTTACACAACCACCAAATCTGGGACAGATACTGGTGAACAGACCTATAACACCAGAGTGTCATATTCATATACATCATCCAATGTAGTCTGCATAATACAATGTACTGTATGTGAAAGGGGTTGTTAAATTGGGGAAACCAGTGAAAAATTACAGGATGAATCTACACAGACTTACCATCAAAAATCCCAATGAAGATACTTTTAGACATTCAAATGTGAACACAAATGTACTATTTATTTACTGTACCACTTCACTATTGCCCAATATATATATATATACTAGCGAATTGCCCGTCAAAAAATGACGGGCATGAAATTGTAAGCCAGGGAATGTTGTTTAAGACATTATGTAAACTGTTTTCTTACACTGAGTACCTTCGGCGCTCATTGCAAGGCTTGCGCTGAGCGCCTGTGGCGCTCATCGCATGGCTCGCAATGAGCGCCTTCGGCGCTCATTGTGAGGCTGTTGGATGTTGTTTTTTTTGTTATTAGAGGGGCTTTTGCTGTCATTGTAAGGTGGACGCTGATCTGCTTTTTGCGCTTATTGCAAGGCTGTCCCCTGGTGTATTTTGTGCGGTATGAGCAGCGTTGGTGTAAGTTGTGAGGTGCGCGGTGAATGTCTTTTGTGTTTATTGCCAAGGTTTTTTTTGTTTTTTTTGTGTATATGTATAATGAATAAATTAATAAATGAATATACTTTACCTATTTCTAAGTAATATATGCAGGAAGCATTGTGCTGAAGAGCTGACAATCTGTTTTGATGTTCCTGTAGCATACAATGTAGATTTGCAGTGTTGTGGAGCAGAGGTGTCAGTGTGAGCAATGTGTGCAGTGTGTAGTGTAAATAGGCTGCGTGTGTGAGGGAAAGCCGTTAGTGTAGCTGTGTACTTCCGCATTGTGTAGTTAGTGTTGTTAAATGGCGTTGAATGTGTATGTGCGCATGTGTGGATGATTTTTCGTCCTTACTAAAAGTGTATCTTTACCTTGTACAGCTTTTTTGAAAATCTGTGTGTGCTTGGTATTGTTTTGCGGTTTTATGGTCGTGTAGCCTCATTTTCGTTTTTTTTGGCGAGCATTTTTTCTCTCGCTTAGGGGATTTTCGTGTGTCTAAACTCTGTGATTTGGACTTAAATTGAGGTGTAACTTCACTTGCAGAAGTTCTGGGTGCCCCCCTCGCTGTGGGTAAGCTTTTTATGTCTTTTTTGTGTGTATTTTTTGTGTGTATTTATTTTTAATGTCTTCCGGTGCGCGCGGTTTGGCTGTTAGGTCGGAATTTTGCGAGTTAGTAATTTTTTTTTTCAAAGTCCCGTGTATCGTATTTGTTTTTGGCTAAGTCCGTAAATTTAGCGTTGTAAAAGCCGCGGTTCGTATTTTGGCGCTTGTGTGTGTGTTTGTAACCTCTTGTGAGGCGCCGTAGAGCCTCCACCCCCGCAAATGCGGCCCCTCGCTTCGCGAGGGTCCGCATTTGCGGCCTGCAATGAGCCTTTGGCCATTGGCTCATTGCAGCCGACGCTGGAGCCTCCACCTTCCGCAAATGCAGCCCCTTGCTTCGTGAGGGTCCGCATTTGCGGACCAAACTGCATCCCTCGCTTTGCGAGCTCGCAAAGCGTGACGACGATTCGTAGTTTGACTACTATTATATGTGATATATATATATATATATATATATATATATACTTATTTATTTATATATAAAGAGAGAGAGAGGGATATACATATATATATATATATATATATTTATTTATTTAATATTATTGTAATAAGCATTTTTCTATTTTTCTAGGCTAGTAGGGCTTTCATTACTTTAAAAAGTCGCATACAATGTCCTTTTAAAACATGCTCTTCATAAATGATTGATAGAAAATGTTCCCCCCATTGCCCTTTAATTGTCTCTTGTACAGTATCCTAATATTCCCGCAGTCGCTAGACATGATCCAGAGCCAGACATCTGTTTTAGTGATAAGAGAAACGCGTCATTCTGCGCTCAGATCTACAGTAAATGGGCTGAGTCACTGAAATCTACCAGAAACTGCTCTGTAGAGGTGAAATTCCAGCACTGGCATCTGGAAGCAATTACATGTAGACAGCGTGAGGAATCAACTACAATGTGCTAATGGGAGATAAAATACTGTATTTATGATAATAATTGTTTAATTGTCTTTCAGAATATAAGGTGTTCCTAAGATTAAAATAGAAGTGAGATTGATGAATTAGAGAAATAGGAAACATAGAAACTGGGGTCTTTTTTAACCTTGTTTACCCCACCTAACCTCAGTTAACCCAACTTATTGCTCCATGTGATAAATATTTCCCATGACCCACTCAGGACATTTCTCAACTTTTTCATTAAATACACTGCTATATCTCAATATATAACACAAAGACATATTATCAGATTTTCTGATTTATGTTCCATGATATCAGAGTATTTTCTGAAATGCATTTATAAACTTGTGAACAAGATTCAGCTTATAAGAGAATAAACTGTGCTTTTGAAGCCCATTTTTTTTTATAATGTTCTATGGAGCTTTTTGGTCAATTATGTGCAATTTTTACAACAATCAAATTGTGGCTGTTGTGAGATTTTTATATATTCTCTTTATATATATACTATATTTTTATTTTACATATATATATATATATATATATATATATATATATATATATATATACTGTATATATACACAAAATAAACATACACTTGTGACTCTGTAATATAAAATACACAATCTTCCCAATAGTTATGGGTGTTTTATAGGGCACTGTAGTATATTTTAAAGAGTTTAATAAATTAGAGGACACTCAGGATAAAATAATTATATTGGCCCTCATTCAATTGCAATTTGCCAAATTGAATAGGGGTCTAAATAAGCACATAACATATTTTTTGAAAGAAGTTATTAGTTAGTAAACACTAACTAAAAACTTATTTGAAAAAAATACGTTATGTGCTTATTTAGAGCACTATTCAATTGGCCAAATCGCAATTGAATGAGGGCCATAGTCTTTAACAGAAGTCTCTGCAGAAGCATCAAAATAAGAGTAGAACTTATAACAGGCTGTCATCTCACCCCAAAGCACAAGAGACCAGAGGATCTATTTACCTCCTTGCACTTTACAATGACCAGTTCTCACAAGGTTCATGGAAACATGAGATGATTCTTACTCTAAAGAACAAACAGGACAGAAAACACATCTCAGGCCTTCCTATCTCATCTCAGCCGTAGCCACCTCATATCACCCTTTCATAACTCCTCTCAGCCTCCCCACCTCATCTTCTTTCTCAGCTCATCGTACCTCATCTCATCCCTTCTACCTCATCTCAGCCCTTCTCACCTCATCTGAGCCCGTATTACATCATCTCAGTTCTTACCACCTCATCTCAGTACTTCCCACATTATATCAGTCCTTGTCACCTCAGTCACTCTCACCTCATCTCATTTCTTCTCATCTCATCTTAACCCTTCTCACCTCATCTCAGCCCCTCTCCACGTTTTATCAGCCCTTCACACCTCCTCTCAGCCCTTCCCACACCCTCTCAGCCACTCTCACCTCATCTCAGCCCCTCTTACCTCATCTTAGCCCTTCCCATCTCAACTCCACCTCCTCATCTTAGCACTTCCCACCTCCTCTCAGCACTTCTAACCGCATCCCAGTGCTTATCACCTCCCCTCAGCCCATCTCATCTCAGTCTTTCTCACCGCCTCTAATATGTGTGTGTATATATATATATATATATATATATATATATATATACTAGCGACTTGCCCGTCAAAAATGACGGGGCAATACAATTTTAAGCCATGGGAATGCTGTTTGACACACAATGTAAACCTTTTTGTACTCTGAGGACCTTTGGCGCTCATGGCGAGCCTCTTGTCTCGTCTCTTTTTGCTCCTCTGAGCACCTTAGTCACTCATTATAAAGAGAGATATATATTTATCTATATTTACTTAATCAATAATGAATTAATTAGTTCTTGAATAAATTAATATACTTTTTTGTAATAGTGTATTTTGTAGTTCGTCGTTCCCGTGTGAAAGTGCTAGCAGTGTTTTGCGCGGTCCCGGTCATGTAGCTTCGTTTTCATTTTTTATCTGTGCCCATTTTTTTTCTCTCTTAGGCGATTTTCGTGTGGTGAAAGTAATCGAAATCGCCTTAAATTCGCACTGCACCTCACTCCCAGACGTCCTGGCTGTTCCCCCGTGCTGTGAATGATGTATTTGTTTTGTATTTATTTGCATCTTATTTGTGTTTTTTTTATGTTTGCGGTTCGGCCGTTAACCTCGTATTTTTGCTATGTCGTATTCTTTTTTTAAAGTCCCCTATATACAGTATCTCAGAAAAGTGAGTACACCCCTCACATTTTTGTACATATTTTATTATATTATATTTTATTATATATCTTAATGTGACAACCCTGAAGAAATGACTCTCTGCTACAATGTAAAGTAGTAAGTGTACAGCCTGTATAACAGTGTAAATGTGCTGTCCCTCAAAATAACTCAACACACAGCCATTAATGTCTAAACTGTTAGTACACCCCTAAGTGGAAATGTCTAAATTGGGCCCAAAGTGTCAATATTTTGAGTGGCCATCATTATTTTCCAGCACTGCCTTAACCCTCATGGGCATGGAGTTCACCAGAGCTTCACAGGTTGCCACTGGAGTCCTCTTCCACTCATCCATGATGACATCACAAAGCTGGTGGATGTTAGAGACCTTGCACTCCTCCACCATCCATTTGAGCAGGGGATCAAATACTCCCCCCCCCCCACTGTATATAATATTATAAATATATAATACATATATATATATATATATATATATATATATATATATATATCACATATATAGTTGTCAGCAGTGCGGGTTGGCAAAAGCGAGGGCCGCGGTTGCTGGCAAGGAGCGCAGAAGGCGCCATAGGCGCTCATCCCTACGACGGGACTTACACCGCAAAATTTACGGACTTAGCATCCACAAATACGAGCCGCGGGACTTAGGAAAAAAAACATTACGAGCTCGCAAAAATACGACCTTAGCGCCCGAAACCCGCGCACATGAAAACATGTTTTGGACTGATTTTGATCATTCTATTTTGTGACATGATGAGAAAAGACATATTGAACATGCTAATTAAATAAAACTCTAATAAATACACAGCAATTTCCTATCACCTATATGCAGCAAGTTATCAGCTGTCACTCAGCATCCCCAGGGCTGTTATCTCTATCACATCAAAGCTAATATGTCTTAACCTGAAATAATGTGACATATTGATTCACGTTGTAATACTGCCATCAAGTGGAAGTCACTGATAACAACAATTAACCATTCCTGAAACAAATTATTGATGGTAAACCGGAACACAATGACACAATCACACAGTGATACAATGTAATACTAATACAATACAGTGATGTATTTTAAAAAATAATTCAACACAATGACACAATGTAAAAGCAATAAAACTCAATGATACAACTTAAAATGAATACAATGGGCTGATTTTTCTCTTGGGTACAATATATATAGCAGTGATAGATTGCACCTTAAAGGCACATTTAAGTTTCATGGATTATGAATGCATCTGACAGAGAAGAATTAGTAGTGTATTGGAACTTTTTTTTGCATGAAACAATCCCAAAATAAGCGTTATTAACTTACCCTGTAGTAAACAAAGTATCTACTGTGTTTTGTCAATTGAATTTGAACGTAAGCACCCCCTAAAACTCAGACTAAATTAGCATAACCTTCATAATTTGTTTTGGCCAATCAGAGGCATATGTTACATTGTAGAAAAGTAGGGGCATACTGTCTTTGCAGCAAAGCATCATGGAATTTGTAGTCTGGCAAATATCCATGTAAGAAGGTACTTATGTATTTTCACATAAGAGTCTCTCTCTCAGCAGCACATTGCACCTCAACTCTCTGCAGGTCACTTAAACTCTCTCATTCACTCTGCAGTATATTCCACCTCAGTACCTGCAGCAATAAATAACATAGACTTCACATATAAAATACAATCATTCTTCTATACCAAACACTGGCTGCAGTGTGGCTTCAGCCTTGGGTATTGTCTGCACCTTCGCTACCACCCTAGCTCAAAGGCAATTCTATGTATCAACTATTGCTGCATTTTTGTTTCATTTGAATTACTGGTGATGGGTGGTCTTCCTCTCCCGACCCCCTCCCCCCCCCTTCTCTCACTCTCTCGCTACAACAACACCAGCTCAAAATCAATTATATGTAGCAACTACTGCTGCGTTTAAAAAAATAATAATTGTTGAAGGTGGGAGGTCTCTCTCCCTCCCCACCTGTGCTGTGATGCCGCCCAAGCATGTAATTGGATACAACCGACGGATTGAAATGTACAGCCATTCAGTGAGTAACAAACAGGTTCAAATCCATACTTAGATGCTGTCTTTCTATAGGCTAGTAGAAGTTGCTGACATAGGCAGCTCTGGGGGTGTGGGAATCAAGATTTCCATTTACTACAAAGAAATCTGTAAGTATATTGAACTTTTCAATCTAACACATTTTTTTTGTTAATCAGTGGCTATTAGATATGAAACATTTAAAATGAGGGAAATCACCATATACCTTAAATAAAAAGAGAGCATGTGTGCTAGGGGATAGGATGGTAGAAAGGCTGGGGGAGTTTTTAAACTAGTAGGTGGGGGGAGGGACTAGATTGAAGCAATGGAGTAGAAAGTGTAGTGGAGGTAAGGCGGGAATTAACTAGTCAAGTAGGGAGGAAAAGGGAGAGGGTTCGTATAGTCATTAGGGGGGTCTTGGTAAGTAATAGAAATACAGTGGCAGGCCCTTCAAAACATAGAAAACTCAGATGTATGCTAATTCAAGAAGCTTGTCATGGGAAATGTGTGAGTTAGAGTTATTAGCTGAAATTGAGAAATGGGATTTGGTAAGTATTACTGAAACGTGGTGGGATGATTCCCATGACTGGATGATTAGTTTGGATGGTTATAACCTATTTAGGAAAGATAGGGGCACTGACAGAAGAAGAGGTGGAGGGATGTGTCTGTATGTTAAGCCTGATTTAAAGCATATAGTCAGAGAAGATATTTATACTGGAACTAGTGATAATGTTATATACTTGTGGGTAGAGTTAAATAGAGGAAGAGCAAATTCTAAAAGAATATTGGTATGAATCACATATAATAGTTTTGCTAGTAGATAGTAATTTGCTAGTAGATAGTAAATAGCTTTGCGAGGTGCCACAGGCGCTTATCGCTTGCATGCCTCGCGAAGCGAGCCGTTAACGCGTACAACTTAGCTGATGAGTGCCGAAGGGGCTCATTGCTGCTTGCCTCAGGCAATGAGCCACTTGGCCAATGAGCGCCTTCGAGGTTCGCGTTAACCCACTACAACACGCGGGACTTAGCCGAAAAACCCTTCATATATGCGGGACTTAGAAAAAAAATAATACAAGACGCAAGACTTCGAAAAAAAAAGATCCGAGATGCAAAAAATTACGAGATTAGCAGCCGAACGATGAAAAGCAAAAAACAAGAAAAACACACTAAATACACCCAAAATTTACTAAAACATGACAGACAGCACGGGGCAACAGCCAGGACGTCTGTGAGTGAGGAGGAATGCAAATTTAACTCGATTTAGACGTTTTTCGCCATTTGAAAATCGCCTAAGTGAGGTAAAAAATGTACTCTGAAAGAAATAAAAACAAGGATACATGACCACGAAACACGCAAAACACTGCCAAACATGTTGCACTTTACACATCACACTACAATCTACAAAATACACTATTACAAAAGCCGGAAAATGCTCACGAGACGTGTAACACATTAATCACATTACGACTATACAATACCACTTTACACAATAAACCAACGGCTCTACCTCGCGCGTGCAGCCTATTTAGAATGCCCACTGAAACATTCATTACACTTTATAAGCAGGGCACCATCACTCACAATGTATATTATATGCAGACGCAAAATACAAACAGATTGTTAGCTCTTCAGCCTATTGCTCGCTGCATATATTAATTGATTTAAGAAATCATTCATTATTATTTAACTACATATACAGAGAAATATATATCCCCCTCAGAGGACCAAAAGTACACGACAGGAGAGGGTCGCAATGAGTGCTGAAGGCCCTCACAGTACAAAACGGTTTCAATTATGTGTCAAACAGCATTTCCATGGCTTGAAATGTTACTGCCTCGTAATTTTTGATGGGCAAGTCGCTAGTATGATATAAATCCTCAAATATAATTGAAAATGAGGAAATGCAATTATTGTTACAGATTGGAAATGCTACTAAGCATGATCGTGTTGCTAAAGGGGCATTTTAACTACCCTGAAATAAACTGGATGAATGAGACTACCAGTTCAGCTAAGGGAAGCATGTTCTAGAGTACACTCAGGGATCATTATCTGGCCCAGGTTATACAAGAGCCTACTAGAAATGAAGCTATCTTAGATTTACTCATCACAAATAATATTGATATAGTATCAAATGTTAAAATAGGGCAACCTTTGGGAAACAGTGACCAAACCCAGTCTCATTTGAGATTGAATTGAAAAACAAAACTGTAAGGGGGAACAAAAACTCTTAATTTTAAAAGGGTAGGTTTTAACAGTCTAAGGGCAGCAATACAAAGTATGGACTGGGACAAAACAAAAAACTGATAGATAAAAATATTGAATATAAATGGACAACGGTAATTTTCTTATTAAATATACATACTTATCAGCATATACCATGCGGAAATAAAAGTAAAAGGAGTAAATTAAATCTGATGTGGCTTAACAATGATAAAAAACAGGAAATCAACAAGGCTTGCAAAAGAGCTATTAGACTGGCTAAAAAGTTGGTTGCAAAGGTGACTAATATTGTGCCTACTGCATTTTGTTTTAAATATATTAATGGGAAGAAGCCAGGAAGGAAGCTGTAGGAACATTACAATGTGAAACAGGATGACTGATAAATACTGATCAGGAAAAGGCAGATGAGATAAATTAGACCCCTTATCTGTTAGAAGTTCGCAGATGACTCTAACCCATAATTTGTGCTGCTGCTGATGTTTTCTCTAAATGTTTAGATGCATTCTATTGACTCAAGTCTGCAAATTATGTCCTTAAGCCTAAACTTGTAAACCCTGCCCTCACTTGCAATCTTTTTGGGGGCGTGATTATATTACGCCCACATTTTGAAACCAATCCCACAATTTAAGTGTGCTCCACAGCCATAAGAGCCAATCAAAAATGGATCAGTGATTGACAGGGAGAAATAATAAAGCTGCAAGATACATGCCCTTCAGCTGACTATGTTGTAGCTTTTGACACATTAGCACGCAGGTCCTGGAGCTGGAGGTTTTGGTCTTGGAGAGAGAGAGTAGGCAATTTTAGAGTAGGTTATTGCAGTTTTATTGCTTTCTATTTCTAAAATACTTATTTTACACTTAATCCATCAAAACACATATTAACTGATAACACATAATATACATATACATAGAGAGGTACACATAGGTACACATATAGATAATTCACTACACCCACATATACCTACCCCCCACCCCATCCCCTAACATATAATAATTACACATAAAACATATTTTTTTAACATCAGAAATATATACATATACACTTATTTTCATTTATCCATATTTTATTTTTGGGTTTGTTATGGAGGTTGAAGAGAGGAGCGGAGAGGAGGAGAGAAGTGGGGAGGAGTGGAGGTTGAGATGAGGAGAGAGAAGAGAGAGAGAGGTGGACCTGGAGAGTGGAGGTAAAGATGGAGGGAGAGGAGGTGAGGATGGAGAGAGAGGAAATGGAGGTGAGGATGGAGGGAGTGGAGTTGAGGATGAAGATGGTGGAGATGACAGTAGGAGAGGGAGGAAGAGAGGGAGTGGAGGTGAGGAGAGGGGTGTAGAAGAAAAACATATCTACAAACCCACATTCTACTCCAAAACCCAGTCATGATACCAAAACACAGAGAAATACCTTACAGAGGTTTTTCCTAATTCTCTACCCATTTGCACCATAGCCTTCATCTGAGCTGCAGATGGGCTTGGAGGAATAGATGTCACAATTTCACAGTATTTATTCAACATGGAAAAACAAAACATAGTACATAACACACAAAAATAAAACAGAATTGGTATGATAAGGTTCTTTAACCAGATAGGATATCATGCACTGATTTCTAGTGATATGTGTACCCTCCAATATCCACTTGTGCAGTAACCAGGAGACAGGGATTATGCACATACCACATGTATTCCGACAGAGAGAAATGTCAACATAAGAGTAGCTTCACTGCGCATAAAAAATTACAAAAATAAAATAACCTGGCCAGAAAAACAGGCCAGAAAAAATCAAAAATCAAAAAAAATCAAAATAAAACCTTAGAAAAAAGGAAACAAAAAAAAAAATACATTCTTAGACAGTTGTCATTCCTGACTATCCTGTACCTATAAAATCATTTCACCTTGTTAATTATTATTATGTCTTTGGAACAGGTATCTGTGCTCCTATACATTATCCTAAAAGTAGTGTACTTCACTATAATTCTACATGGGATCATAAACCAATTTGACCTGATGATTATTAGATAATCAATATTTCATTTTGAGTACAAAGACTGGTTACCACGCAAACCTTCCTTCTTTTCCTGTTATCACACCTGATTATTCTATTAGATTGGTACCAAAATGATTAATTCTTCCTTGCAATGTCTATAAGAATTATACATCTTATTTGTCATAACTTTATCACATTATAATGCATTACAGATCAATTGAGTGTTCAAAAATTGAGATAACATAACATTTAATAAACCTTAAAAAACAATACTTCCTTAAAAAATAACATCACAAGTTGCTCTGGTCCCTTTAAGCAAAAACAAAATTGCTTTGTTTAGAAAAAAATAAAACTATCTGTGTAAGATCTTGGAACTAAGACAGAAGCTTCTTTACAACACAGAACTTTGCCCAGTATCCAGTATAATGTATCAGAATGATTCTCTTACAAAAAATGGACTGTATACAAAATCCTAAAAAATCTGCACGTTTCTATCCTTTTCTTTTCTTTAACACAGTTTTTTTAATTACTATATTCACTTGTAACTAATTTTCTCAAATATCAACCTTAAAAAAATATTTAACATAAGTAGGAATCCAATCTAAATAAAACCTTTATTAATAATTATCCAAAATGGCTGACAGCATATAAAACACAAATATTAATCCAAAACCGATCAGATTTCAGATCATATTCTCCATAAACAACTTTACCACACTGTCCATCAGACGCAATGGGCAATCCTTACACAGAAATGTAATGATACGATCTGGACATTGGTACTCTATGTGACCACCAACATTCAGTATAATATTTCAGGAGAAATAGCAAATCTCCCTTTAGAACATCACAAACCACATCACAATCAGAACATACATGACATCCCCACACATAGACACATCACAATCAGAACATACAGTGACAGAAAAAAGTATTTGATCCCCTGCTGATTTTGAACGTTTGTCCACTGACAACGAAATTATCAGTCTATAATTTTAAATGGTAGGTGTATTTTAACAGTGAGAGACAGAATAACAAAAATACCAAGAAAAACGCATGTCAAAAAAGTTATAAATTGATTTTTCAGATCAATGAGTTAAAGAAGTATTTGACCCCTTCGACTTAGTACTTGGTGGCAAAACCCTTGCTGGTAATCACAGAGGTCAGACATTTCTTGTAGTTGGCCACCAGGTTTGCACACATCTCAGGAGGGTTTTTTCCCACTCCTCTTTACAGATACTCTCCAAATAGTGATGTCGCGAACATAAAATTGTCGGTTCGCGAACCGCGAACGCGAACCGCCGCAAATGTTCGCGAACCGGCGAACCGCCATAGACTTCAATGGGCAGACGGATTTTAAAACCCACAGGGACTCTTTCTGGCCACAATAGTGATGGAAAAGTTGTTTTAAGGGGACTAACACCTGGACTGTGGCATGCCGGAGGGGGACCCATGGCAAAACTCCCACGGAAAATTACATAGTTGATGCAGAGTCTGGTTTTAAGCCATAAAGGGCATACATCACCTAACATTCCTAAATTGTTTGGGATAACATGCTTTAAAACATCAGGTATGATGTTGTATAAATCAGGTAGTGTAAGGGTTACACCCGCTTCACAGTAACAGACCAATCTCCCCGTTTAATGCACCGCAAACAACAGCAAACAGTCCCTTTGCACAACCGCAAACTCCCCATTTGCACAAGGTTGGATACCAAGCTAGCCATGTCCCGTTCCTTGTCCTCACTGATGTCATTGAAGGTCTCTTCCTCCACCCAGCCACCAAGGGTCCCACGAAAGGTGACAACAAGCCCCCTGGGACACCTGCTGTGTTTGGTCTTCCACCTCCTCAAAGCCACCTTCCTCCTCTGACTCCTCTTCTTCAGACTCCTCTCTCTGTGTTGCCTCTGCGTTATTATAAGGTGTGTACTGTTAAGTAGTACTATTCCTATCGGTTTAATCCCTGTTACGCCCACTATTAGGGGACGTGTATATGGCATTGATTTTTGGAACAGGGAGATGGAAAAAGATGCTTGGTCGGACCTCCTACTTCGAATTTGGGGCACTGCACGTGCAATGTAATGTGCCACCAGATAGGAGTGGTGTGTTCAGTTGTACTATTTATTCCTATCAGTTTGATACTTGTTACGTCACCTATCAGGGGACGTGTATATGGCATGGATTTTTGGAAGCGGGAGATGGAAAAAGATGCTTGGTCGGACCTCCTACTTCAAATTTGGGGCACTGTGCGTGCAATCTAAGGTGCCACCAGATATGAGTGTCCCTGTGCACTGGCAAAAGTTGGCAGAGTAGGCGCTGTAGGCCTCACACACACGCCTGTAGGCAGGCAACTGATATTCAATCGATTACAGTCAAAAAAGTGTTGTTTTATGTCACTGTACACTACGGTTGCACCAGATATGACGTATCACTGTGCAGTGGCAAAAGTTGGCAGAGTAGATGCAATAGGCTTCACACACACGCCTGTAGGCAGGCAATTGCTATTCAATTTATTACAGTCAAAAAAGTGTTGTTTTATTTCACTTAGCACAATATAAGCTGTGAGCCTGACACAGGCAGGCAACTGAAATTAGATTACAGGAAAAAAATGGTTGTTTTCAATGTATGGTACACCACCAGGTATGAGCAGTGAAAATAAGCACAATATAAGCTGTTAGGTGTTAGCCTGTCACACACACACGCTGGCAGGCAGGCATATGCAATTAGATTACACAGAAAAAAATTATAAAATAAAATAAATGATGTTCTAGCCCTGAAAAGGGCCTTTTTGGGTTGCTGTCCTTGCAGCAGATATCAGATGAGTCCTTCAGGTCTGTAATGGAAGCTAAATACACAGCCTGGCTATCTATTTCCCTATTAAATCTCCAGCAGCTACACTATCTGTCCTCTCACAACGAATGCAGCTTCAGAATGATCCTAAAATGTATGCTGTTTGTAATGATATAGGAATCACAAGGTTTTGGAGACCAGCAGCCTAGGTCAGCAATGATCCAATTCAGCAACTTGTAGGTGAAACAGGAACAAGCTTTACTGAAGGGAACAGGAACCACAATAATCTGGCAAGGTACATAGACAGGAAGTGCCTTATATAGGCCAAGGACCAGACACCTGACCAGACACAGCTGAAGAGACTAGTCACTGATACTATTGCTAGCAGAGTCAAGGTTTATAAGATCTCAAGGAAATTCACAAAGGCAGGCTGGCGCAGTGGTAGGGAAGAGGTTCGGCCAGGGTTCAAAACCCAGCATAGTCAATTCCTCACACTGTCCTTTAGATGGAAGGCTCTGGAACGCCTGGGCATGCTCCTGAGGTGGTGGCGGATGGTCTCCTGAGGGATCTCCTCCAAGACCTGGACTAAAGCATCTGCCAACTCCTGGACAGTCTGTGGTGCAACGTGACGTTGGTGGATAGAGCGAGACATGATGTCCCAGATGTGCTCAATTGGATTCAAGTCTGGGGAACGGGCGGGCCAGTCCATAGCATCTATGCCTTTGTCTTGCAGGAACTGCTGATACACTCAAGCCACATGAGGTCTAGCATTGTCTTGCATTAGGAGGAACCCAGGGCCAACCACACTAGCATATGGTCTCACAAGGGGTCTGAGGATCTCATCGCGGTACCTATTGGCAGTCAGGCTACCTCTGGCGAGCACATGGAGGGCTGTGTGGCCCCCCCAAAAAATGCCACCCCACACCATTACTGATCCACTGCCAAACCGGTCATGCTGGATGATGTTGCAGGCAGCAGAACGTTCTCCACAGCGTCTCCAGACCCTGTCACGTCTGTCACATGTGCTCAGTGTGAACCTGCTTTCATCTGTGAAGAGCACAGGGCGCCAGTGGCAAATTTGCCAATCTTGGTGTTCTCTGGCAAATGCCAAACATACTGTACGGTGTTGGGCTGTAAGCACAACGCCCACCGGTGGATGTCGGGCCCTCATACCACCCTCATGGAGTCTGTTTCTGACCGTTTGAGCAGACACATGCACATTTGTGACCTGCTGGAGGTCATTTTGCCGGGCTCTGGCAGTGCTCTTCCTGTTCCTCCTTGCACAAAGGCGGAGGTAGCGGTCCTGATGCCCTCATACGGCCTCCTCCACATCTCCTGATGTACTGGCCTGTCTCCTGGTAGCGCCTCCATGCTCTGGAAACCACGCTGACAGACACAGCAAACCTTCTTGCCACAGCTCACATTGATGTGCTATCCTGGATGACCTGCACTACCTAAGCCACTTGTGTGGGTTGTAGACTCTGTCTCATGCTACCACTAGAGTGAAAGCACCACCAGCATTAAAAAGTGACCAAAACATCAGCCAGAAAGCATAGGAACTGAGAAGTGGTCTGTGGTCACCACCTGCAGAATCACTCCTTTATTGGGGGTGTCTTGCTAATTGCCCATAATTTCCTTTTTTTTTTAATTTTTTAATTTTATTTTATCATTTATTTTGTACATATAAAGAAGTGGAGCAGCTAATAACATATATGTAAATACCCCATACAAGAGAGGGTAACAAATAATACAAGAACATAATCTTATCGTCGCCGCATCCTTGGTATCTCTCGAGTTTTGAGTATATTTTTAGAATCAACAGAAAACAGAAAAAAGAAAAAAAGAAAAAAAAAGAGAGAAAGAAAAAAAAAAAAAAAAAAAGAAATTCTTCCCTCTTTCCTCCTCTTTACCCCTTCTTCCTACTCTCCTTTAAGATTTGTCGTGGAAACACTATCAATAAAAGTTTCATCATCATAACTTTTCTAACATATTGTCAGAAATGGTCCCACAGCTGCCATTTTATTAAGCGAGTGGCCTTAGGGAAATTATCTCTGGCGTTATCGCACCAATCTAATCTCATCATTTCTCTGTTCTTTGACATAGTAATCTCTAATTCTTTCCAAGAGGGTACTTGAGGCTGTTTCCAATATTTCACTAATAACCATTTAGCAACTAAACATATGTGTGATATTAGTAGTCTTTCCCCTAATGGGAAGATTTCCAATTGCGAGTGTAATATAAACATTAACGGATTACAAGAAATTTGTTTACCAGTAAGAGTCGATAGTTCTTTGCTTACTTTCGACCAAAATGTTTTGATTTTTTTACAGTCCCACCACATATGGATAGTTGTACCTGGTAGTCCACATTGTTTCCAGCATAAGCCATCTAAATTACTATATATTCTTTTTAGTTTATTGGGGACATAGTACCATCTATGGATTAATTTGATCATCATTTCATTATATGAGGAGTTAATTGATGAGTTCTTAATAATACCAAAAATTTTAGTCCAGTCTTCCTCTTTTATTATAGTTTTCAGGTCAGCTTCCCAGGCTAATATACCCAAACTCTTTTCCAAGGGAGTATTTTCGTCAATTATATTGCTAAATTTGGAAATTATATGTGACGATTCACCTTTGATTAGATATTCTTCCATTTTCCAGATTTTATTCATATTATTAATTTTATATCCTTGAAGAGTAAGGTATCTTTGTAGTCCTTTGTATTCTAACCACGTTATTTTATCTAGATTAAATTTCTCTTTAAGTCTTTTCAATTCCATTAAACTACCTTTTTCAAATAGATCTCCCACATTTCTAATATTATGTAGTTTTAATAAAGCCAAGAGTAATCCATTCGATTTATTATTAAGGAAGTCAATTGGTGCTGCCAAGGAAGGAGACTGTATCAATGCGAGTTTTATTTTATTTTTGTGCCATATGTTAATAATATATTTAATATTAGTAGGTAATTCTGAACTCCCCTTCTGTTTATACTTAGTACTCCATAATATATTTTTTATTGGAGATCTTCCCGCTAGGGAGTCCTCTATTGTTAGCCATCTTGGAGTATTCTGTTTATAGTTATATCCAGCTGCTTGTGTAAGTATAATTTTTTTATTTAGCTCTTTGATAGAGGGAGAACTTAATCCCCCTTTCTCCAATTTCTTGCAAATTATAATTTTTTTAATTCTTGGTTTTTTCCCCTGGTATATAAAGTCGTCTAATGTTTCTTGCATGATCTTTATGTAATAAGCCGGTATTTTACCCGGGAGGCATCTCATTATATATGTGATTTTCGGGAGTAAACTCATATTAACTGCATTTATTCTAGATAACCATGATATCTGCAAGGGTCTCCAATCATTCAACTGATTTCTTATTTTTTTCAGTATATCATTATAGTTATCTTTAAAGATATTTCTTATATGATCTGGGAATCTGACCCCCAGATGTACTATATGAGAGGACTTCCAGCAGTAGGGGTATAAATTTACTAACCTGTTTTTTTCCTCTAATGGAATATTATAGGTCAGTACTTCCGTTTTCTGTTGGTTAATTTTAAAATAGGAGAATTTACCAAATTCTTCCAAACTGGTCTGTAGAGCTCTACAGGAGTGTTCAGGGTTTGTTATTGTTATTATTATATCATCAGCATATGCCATTATTTTGTATTCCTCTTGTCCTATTTTAATCCCTCTAATTTCTGTAGAGTCTCTAATCTTGATCAATAAAGGTTCAAGAAATAGGACAAAAAGCAATGGAGACAATGGACAGCCCTGACGCGTGCCGTTCGATATTAGGAATTTGTCAGAGCTAAATTGTGAAGATGAGATATGTGCTATAGTATTTAAATAAAGGGGTTTAATTGCTGACAAAGCGAAACTTTTCAAGCCAAAACTCTCCAAAACACTCTCTAGGAAATCCCACCTGACCCTGTCAAAGGCTTTCTCTGCATCTAATGACAGGGTCAGGGAGGAGATCCTTTTTCTTTTTATATAGTATAAGGTATCTAACAGACGTCTGGTATTATCTGACGCTTGTCTATTCGGAATGAATCCTGTTTGATCTAAATGTATTAAAGAAGGTATAATCTTGCTTAGTCTATTAGCTAAAATTTTAGAGTAGATTTTAATATCGACATTAATTAGGGAGATTGGGCGATAGTTTTTGTAGTCTTCGGGATTTTTTTCCTTGTTTCAATATGTTAACTATTTTTATTTCCGTTAGCTCTGGAGGCATCCCTCCTTCTTGTTTTATCTCATTAAAGAGATTGCATAAAGTACAGTTTAATTCTTTACTAAGATATCGGTAAAATAAGTTATTAAATCCATCTACCCCAGGTGTTTTATTTTTTTTATTTTTGGACACGATTTCCGTTATCTCTATACTTTCTATTGGTTTATTCAGAAAGCTAAGTTGAGCTTCCGATACTTTGGGGAACTTTATATTGTCTAGGTATTGTTTAATCTCTTCTATCCCTGGCTTAACCAATTGACGATCTTTCTCTAGATTATATAGTTTACTATAATAATCCTGAAATACTAATCCTATCTTATCTGGATGGGATTGTAAAATGTTATTAAAATCTAGAATTTTTTCAATATTGTTTTTAATATACTGTTTTTTCAATTTGTTAGCCAGGAATTTACCTGATTTGCCCCCTTCAAAAAATTGTGTTTGCTGAAATTTCCATAATATTTTATCTGATTGAAGCTGGAGAATTTTTTGTATTTGGGTATTTATGTCTTTTATTACTTTACTATTTTCACTATTTGGTGTCTCCCTAAAGATATCTTTCATCTTGTTTAATTCCAAATACAGGTTCCTTAAAGACTTGCCTCTTAACCTTTTTACTTCGGCTGCTTTAGCAATAAATATACCCCTCAAATATGCTTTATACGTACACCACAGGGTTATATCTGAGTTAACTGATGGCTTGTTAATTTTTAGAAATTCCAATGTTTCTTTTTTCAAGTATGCTACAAATTTCTCATCCTTCAAAAACCAAGAGTCCAACTTCCAACTACTCTTTTTCCTTTGAATGTTTGTATGTAGGTCTTGAATAATTAGTTCGTTTAAAGAGTGGTCTGACCATGGGGTAGGACGGATGTTTATCTTTTTAATTACTTTTAAAGTTGGAAGGTCAGTTAATATATAATCTATTCTGGAGAATGAGTTATGTCTGTATGAGAAGTGGGTATATTCTCGTACACCTGGATGTAAGATCCTCCATGAGTCTATCAAGTTGTTATCTTCTTTTATTTTACGGAATGCTTTTGAAATACTATTTGTTTGTAGTACTACTTTCTTAGGTCCGACTATTTGTTTGTCTAAATTTTCGTCAAATATCATATTAAAGTCACCACACATTATTAGCAAGCCTCCTTTGATTTTATTAATTTCTTTAAGAAGTTTCCTAAGGAAGCCTATTTGACCTTTATTTGGTAGATAAGTATTAACCAATGTTATTAAGCATCCATCAATCTGTCCAGTCCATATTATATATCTACCCTCTGGGTCGATCTTACTGCCTTCTTCTGAAATTTTCAAGCTATTTTTAAATAAGATAGAGACCCCTTTTGATTTTTTCTTAAAGGTAGAGTCTAATCTATTTGTATATTTAGTATTATTCATATATTTTAGATTTTCCTGTTTTAAGTGGGTTTCTTGCAGACATAAAATTTCCGCATTTAATTTGTAATACTCTAAAAAGGCCGTTTTTCTTTTTGTTGGAGAATTCAGACCATTAACGTAATGTGAAATTATTTTTATTTGCATTTTACTTTGTTAAAAAGATATGTCCAATATTCTTTGATTGTTTCCACGACTCGAGAGGGAAGGAGAAGAGAAGAAAAAAAATAAATAAAAAAAAATACATATAATAAAAAGCCGCCCCACATGACTGTCAAAATAAACTTAAAAACCAGCTGCAAATTGAGAAAAGATGTCAGCTGATATTTTGCAAGACGCATTAGATATTAAGAAGTGAAGATATGTCGCTCAGTTACTGAGCGAGGGGGAGGGATCCAGGGTACAGAGAATATAAATAGGGGTACAGGGGAACATAAAAAATATAATACATTTGCTACAAGCCTTCTTTGTGATAAATATCTTCTTTTCTCTCCTTTTTCTCCTCTCTCTCTAATCCTCGAATGGTCTAAAAGGGAAATCTCCTTAATCCCATATTATAAATTTTATCATCTTTTTTTTTTTTTTTTTCCTTTTCCTTTTTTACCTTAACTTCTCTCCCCCTAATATAGTCATATCTATATAATTCAGAGTGTTCCCCTTCCGTCTAATAACTGGACTATATTTGTAATATTTCAACCTTCCGAGGAGAGAGGGAGAAAAAAGAAAAAAAAAAGAAAAAGAACATTCACATAAAGTTTTCCCAGTATAACTCTCTTTATCCCCATGATTATAAAAAAAAAAAAAAAAAGAAAAAAAAATTCTTATAGTGTATAGTGCTCTTTCCAATCTAGAGGCGATTGTTTACAAGTGATCTATCCTAGTGAATATATCTCGTCTTAATTTGATAACTACACACTACTACCAGTGATTTTACTTTCTTAGAGGTAAAATTTTTTTTACTTATTTATCTTTTCTAACTAATAATTTGAGTTTTATGTGATAAATTAATATTATAAGTTTTGTCTCAAACCCACAAGATCATGGATCTATATCTTTAATAGGAAAAAAAAAAAAAAAAAAAAAAATCATATATATATATTTCTATTGTATTATAACCCTCTGACTATAATCGTTTTGTGATAAACTTTGTGTTTAATAGTATCTACCTATCGTCCTTCACCTAACTACTGATTTCAAATATTTATTCATATACGCTATATACTAGTGTTACTAATTTTGTCTTAATCTCCCATCCGTTTAAATTTAAGATCCTTCTAAGGACATTATAATCGTCTAGCTGTAGCCCATTTATTTAAAAGTCTTTATGTTAACAAATATTTATCTATCCCCCTTACCTTACTACTAGTAGTGAGTCCTATTCTTACTCCCTATCTCTTACTTTATACTTCTTACTCCCAAACTTATCAAGTACCCATGTCCCGATTCTACGGTTGCCAGAGATTATTTATCATTTTTTTTTCCAATCCAAGTTTCTTGCTCTCAGTTCCAATTTTTTAACACCCTCTATATTGTTCTCTATATGTATATCCCATTCCTTTAGTGTTTCTATAGCCTCTTGGACTGAATTTATTTTAACCCATTTTAAATCTTTATAAATTAATAAGCCTGTTGGCTGCGCCCATTTATATCTAATTTCTTTTAGCCTGAGTGTTCTGGTAATTTGTGTAAATTCCCTTCTTCTCCCCAGTGTATATGCCGATAGATCTTGAAATATTTTTATATTATCATATGGATGGTCTAGCTGTTTCTTTTTAAGACCCTTTCTTTTGAATAAAAAAAATGTAATTTTGATATAATGTCTCTAGGGATGGATTTATCCATTGTTTTAGCCAAAGGAAGTCTATACAGTTCATCCATTATCCATTGGTCTTTCTTTAACTCCGGTACCAGGTGGTTAAATAACCCTTTAACGTATGTTTCCAGAGCTTCTCCTTGTAATGTTTCCGATATCCCTCTTAAAAGCAGATTATTCTTTCTTGATTTATTCTCCAAGTTATTAATTTTTATACAGAGTTCCTCCCTGTGTCTCTCTTTCCCCCCGTGTGTCTCTACACCCCTGTGTCTCTCCACCCACGTGGCTTTCTTTCCCTCCTGTGTCTCTCCACCCCGTGACTCTCTCCCCCCCCATGTCTGTCCACCCCGTGGCTTTCTTTTCCCCCCCATGTCTCTCCACCACCATGGCTCTCTTTCCCTCCCGTGTCTCTCCACCATCGTGGCTCTTTCCCTCCCCCTCCCTTATCATCCTCCTCACCCTCAACCCCCCATCCTCATCCTCAACCCCCCTCCTCAACCCCCCCTCCTTAACTCCTCTCCTCATCCTCAACCCCCATCCTCAAACCCCACTCTTAAACCCCCCTCCTCATCCTAAACCCCCCTCATCCGAAACCCCCCTCCTCATCCAAAACCCCCCTCCTCACTTTACCCCTCTAATTACCTCCCCCTCTACCTTTCTTCTCACTTACCTTCCATCAGCAGCTGCTCCTCCGCACATCTTCTGGCTGCGTCGGTACCCGGCATATGCTAATGACGTGACGTCACATGTGTGTCACGTCATTAGCATTGGCCGGGTCCCAACACAGCCAGAAGGAGCACAGAGGAGCGGAGTACTTAGAAAAAAAATAAGAGATTTAAAAAATACAAACTTAAGAGCCGGACTGCACAAAGCAAAAAACACGAAACACACAAAAAAATAAAAAATACAACAAAAACATCACACACAGCACGGGGGAAAAACCAGGACATCTGGGAGTGAGGTGGAATACGAATTTAAGTTGATTTTGCCGAGTTTCTCCACTTGAAAATCTACTAGGCGAGAACAAAAATGGTGGCCCAAAAACAACTCTGGACCGTGCAAAACACCGCCAACCATGTACCACTTTCACCCAGGAACCTAAGAGGTACAAAATACATTATTACAAAGGAAGGCAAATGCTCACGAACCGCGTAGCACATAGACAAACTGCGCTATTTTACAATCCTAACTTGCCACTAACAACAATACGCATCTAAACTAGTGCTTTACACAAATAAACCAATGGTTTGACCTTGCGCACGCAGCCTATTTTTAATGCACAGTTGGGACATTCATAAAACTATCTCCTCAGGCCAGCAACAGTCCAACTGTACATTATATGCTGCAGGACAATAACGAGAGATTGTTACCTCTTCAGGCTATTGATTGTTACATATCTTAATTAGGAAAAGGTAAACTATATTAATTTATTATTCAATTAATTCATTAATTAGTATATAAAAAAATAGAGAAAGGAGCCAAAGGACAAGCGAGGAGAGGATTGCAATGAGCGCCAAAGGCGCTCAGTGCGAGTCTCGTAATGAGCGCCAAATGTCCTTAGAATATAAAAAGCTTAACATTGTATGCCAAACAACATTACCATGGCGTCAAATTTTATTGACCGCCATTTTTTGACGGGCAAGTCGCTAGTACATATATATATAGTAAATAAATAGTATATTTGTTCACATTTGAACGTCTAAAACAAGTTTAAAAAATTGTTTCATGCCCAGAATTCTGAGAAATACAGTTACGACATTGTATTCCGGGAACATTGGCAGCGACATGCAAATGTACCCACAAAGACTTTGTTCTTGTAATCCATAACCATATTAAACATGGCTTCCCTTAAGCATTATGCCCGCTGTATAAAGCAGCTTTGAGCAAAGCTTGGGTTGGATTATACACAAGCCAGGTACAGCTGTTTCAAGGTTACTGCCATTCATAGGCATGTGGCCAGATCCTTAGCTTGTGTAGTGGATATTTTGAGTAGGTAGTTCAACAGAACAATCATTTAATATATGGTGGGCAAAAGAGCGATAGAAGCCCTCCACCGTACAGCAGTACAGTATATAAATAGTACATTTGTGCTCACATTTGAATGTTTAAAACAAGTTAAAAACTTGTTTCATGCCCAGATTTCTGAGAACCGGCAAAAACGATGCAGTTTCCAAGTCATGGCTCTTCAGCAATGTAAATGCCTTCACAGACATATGACGCAAAATGGCACTAAAGGTAAAAGGAACAGAGAGGGATAGTTGAATTGTGGCCCGTGCTACAGACAAGTCCTTGGGCATGGGCAAGGACTGCTGGTAGGGGTCAAAATCAGCCATGAAGTGCTTAGCGAAAGTATTACCTTGAAACATGGGCAAGGACACTGTTTAATAGATATGAGCAAAATCTACAAGGACTTTTTGTTGAAAGGGACAGTAAAAGAAGGCATGTCCTTGGCACGGACATTCAAGAAAGAGAGCCAAAAAGCTGCAAAAAGAACGAAATCTCCATGCAAAGGCTTATTTGGGACTTATGGAAAGTGTGAGGGCTTGTGAAAAGCCACGTGACAATGAAAAGGTGTGTCCTTGGGCACAGGCAAGGACACTGATGTGCCAAAATGATCAAGGGACTGGCCGTTTTAGGACTTATGGAAAGCTGAGGGCTTGGTGAAGCCACGTTATGATGAAAAAGGGACAATGGCCTTTTGAACCTCAATTTTTGATTTGGTATAAAACGGTTAAAACAGTGCTGTTTCAGGACCCAAAGGGAAAAATCTCCAGGCAAACGGCTTTGTTAAACCTGTAAAAAGGGGGTCAAAAACTACAATAAAAGGAGAAATCTCCAAGCAAGGGCTTAATGAGGCCTGCAAGAAAGGCCAAAAAGCTGCAATAAAGGGAAAGCTCCAAGCAAAATGCTTTGTGAAGACACTTGTAATCTTTTTGTTACGTTGAATAAGTACAATTATTATATTAAACATGTTTATTTTTGGAACATTTTCTTTTCTTGTTGAGGAACTGTTAAAGAGTTTTGTAGTAAAAGTGTTAACAGTTGAATGTAAGAACAGTTGAACTTGAGATTAATCAGTTGTAAACTTGAGCTAATGGTTTTTTAACATGCAATTTATAGATTAAGAACTGTTAACTGAAATATACATTGAATCCAGAGGAAGGCAAACATTAAAAACCCTCTTTGAAACTTAGCCAATTGTATCGAAGCGGGGGGAAAATTAATTCCTTCCTGACCTCATGAACTGGAGATTGGATTACTCCCTGGATTAATATTTATCATGAAATACAACATTTACATTGTGTGTGAAAACGTGCTTGTGCTCCTAACATGAACTTTGTAATATGTCTAAGTAAGGAGCTTTAAATTATTTTTAGTAAAACTTGTAATGTTATAAACAGTAACATAGTTAATTAACATTTGAACAGAACTTTTTCAATAATGCAAGGCAAGTGTTTTGTGGGGCTAATCATGCATAAACAGTACTTCCATAAATTATTAATTGAATTGTTTATTCATTGGTGGTTTTGAATGGTTGACCTTTGTTTGTTGGTTTAGTAATTGTTTAAAATGGCACATAGAGTTTCCTCTGTGGAAAAGTGGTTCTCTAAAAAGAGAACGCGAGACCTTAAAGTTCGTCCGCGATGTGTAACCACTGTTGTCTATGTGTTTTGCCATTGTATGGAGTTTAATATGGAAATATTGGTGGTGTTAAAATAATTTGAGTGCTGTAAAAATATTTTTTTTAAAGAAATGGACGGTTGTCTATATTTTTGGTTTCTTTTTTGTTGTTAGATTCTGCTTGAGGTGATTTGTCACTTTTGTTTGGAATTTATTTGGCATGGGTTGTGTTTGTTTGATTGAAAGTTACAATACTTCATAGTAGCATATGTTTTTAGTAAAAATGCGTCCATCCTCTAATAAATCACCTTGACTTTCATTGTTTTTATTGTAAACTTTAATAGCCTGTGGATTTTTGCACCGTGATAAGGCAACGTACAATTGGCCATGTGCAAATACTGGTTGTTCTAAAAAAATATCCACATATTTGAAAGTTTGTCCTTGTGATTTATTAATGGTCATGGCAAATGGCATGATGATGGGAAATTGTCTTCTTTGAAGTATAAAAGGGAGGCTACTTTCACTTGGTGCTAAATCTATCCTTGGTATGAAAACTCTCTCTCCTTTATGGGTACCAGTTAAAATGTCAGCATCTATGAAATGGTCCTTTAATTGTTGAACAATTAATCTTGTCCCATTGCATAGGCCTTTTTTTGGGTTCATATTTTGCAGTAACATGACAATTGCACCTTTCTTTAGCTGCAAAATATGTGGCTTATGAATTCAGTGGAAAAGTTTGCCTGACTTTCTTTGTGATAATTTTTTTGGGGTGCATTAATTTTTTTAAATGTTTCATTATTGAGGATCAATGCATCCTTATTTTTGCATGTTACTATGACTTTGTTAGCAAGTTCAGAATAGTCCTCGTTATTTATTGTACTTTCGAATATAGCCGATATAAGATCTTGTTGACAAATCATATGAGGTGGGATGTGCACAGTGTCGTCAGGTAAATTTGGTATTTTTTTAAATGATTTTGTCCTTCTGATCTCATATTTTGTTGTAATTGAAGATGGGTAAAATGATCCGCCAGGTCAATCAAGATAGAAATAACGCTCTTTGACCATGTCATCATCTAGTGCATTTTTTTATGGCATTAAATGCTTGCAATTGTAATGTATTTAAAGTTGCAAGTTTTTCTTGTGTCCTTTCTGCTTGTAGTTGAATGTCATAGTCTTCAAAGTTTATGTCGTCTATAAGACCGAGATCAGGCAGATTAAAACTTGCACAACTTAATCCATGAGTTAAAAATATTTCTTGGATTTCCATTAATGCTTTTAAGTGTGCAATGGGCACATTGTATCGTTGCATAAAGTCTTCAGCCATATTACTTTAAATGTGTCCCACAAAGCTAATGCATTTGGAGCATTTGAGAAGATACAAATGAATGCAAATTGTTCCCTCATCTGCCGTGGCATTTGACATAGTGCTGCTTCTTCTAGACATCTTTCCCATTCTGTATCATCAGCTAGTAAGTTTCTATGTCTCGCAGCTGAATTAAAGTATTCATATACTATGTCATTAACAGTTCTTAAGTGTTCAAAGCTTTGTGCACCAGGAACATTTAAAAGTAGTAGTCATAAGCAGAAACGTTCAAGGTCTCTTGGACTGACCGTGTAAATTCTTGGTATTATTTTATTTCCTCTGGTTTTTCTTGGTCTCCATAATCCATTAACGAAAACATAATGATATGAAATTTCAATATATAAAAATTGTGTTGCCTGTGAATCTGTTGAATTTAATTGAAACCATGCAGTTAGTGTAGTGTGACGATGCTCACTTTGTGCCAATGCATTAGTTTCATTTCCAGCATGGAAATACACTAAATGTCTTTGTGGCAAATGTACAGCTAATCTATATACTGCATGTGATCTATCATGCATTTCAAATTTTAAAAGACGCCACATAGCTTCTGGCGCACTGACATAGCGAGAATCTACATGAGATGCAAGTTTATCATGTACTAACTCAGTGCTTTCGGTATTGTCTGCACTTTTGACAACTACAGTAGCTGCATCATAGCCTTTGTAAATGGATTTGTATACATATTTAATGGATTTGATGGAAGTGCAGGCTTCTACAGTAATGTGTGCATTATACTTCATAAGTAAATGTGGATTGTATGGTACCACATATCTATTGTCGACGTTTTTCCCACGAATAATGGCACTTTGTCCCTCTGTTCTTCTATATAATGGATAGTCATCACAATTGGCGTAAGTTTTGCCTCTATAATCTTTTGGAAAATCTTTTGTACATTTATTATTTTCCAAACATGGTGATTGTGGATTAACATCTCCACACAGTGCGTGAATCATCTCATGAGTTACAATCTCATATAGTCTACCATATAGTTCTGGATCTGGTAGTTCAGCAATAATGACTGAATCCACTTTGTCACCAGTATCTAATTTATCTTCTTCTTGAAGGATTATAAGAAGATGTGCATACATATCCAAAATACGCCATTACCTTACACAAGACACTACTAAGATTCTAATACACTCTCTTATCATTTCTCGTCTTGACTATTGCAACTCGCTCCTTGTTGGCCTGCCCATCACTCGCCTCTCCCCACTTCAATCCATAATAAATGCCTCCGCCAGACTCATCTTCAGTACACATCGTTCAGTGTCGGCAGCTCCTCTTTGTCAATCACTCCACTGGCTTCCCTTAGCCTCCAGAGTAAAGTTTAAAATCTTGACCCTAACTTATAAAGCCCTCAACAACAGCGCACCCCCATACATCTCTGCTCTCATCTCCAAATACTCCCCCACACGCCCTCTTCGTTCTGCTAACAACCTTCTTCTTTCTACCACTCTTGTCACCTCCTCTCACTCCCGCCTCCAGGACTTTTCTCGCACTGCCCCTATTCTCTGGAACTCCTTGCCTCGCTTCACCAGACTATACTCCTGCCTTAAATCCTTCAAAACATCAATAAAAGCGCACCTCTTTAAAGAAGCCTATAACCTTCCTCCCTAACATGCTCAGCACTGCTCAGCACTACTCTCTCCCTACTTTACCAGATACAAACTTTAACCTTTAGATTGTAAGTCTGCGAGTTTCAATCCTGCGCAGTGCTTTAGGGAAAGCGCTATGGACACTGGATTCCAAGCTCAAAGACAGGGCCATACACTCTTTGCAATGTATGAATCTTTAACTTGTCATTGCCTGTAACTTAACTTATGTATAGCGCTACGGAATATGTTGGCGCGTTACAAATAAACGATAATAATAAAAATAATAATGTGGAAGGCCTCTTTTTTTAAATTCAATTGTATAAACATAACCAAGACATTTGCCAAATAACTGAGTTATAGTGATATCACGTATTAATTAATTTAATTTAATTTTTAAAACTCTGGCTACAAAATCTGGTCTATCGGAAGCAGTTTGTCCAATAAGTAAATTTTGTGTAATCTCTGGCCATTAGGGATTACATGTAAATGTAATAAAAAAATCTGGTTTCTCAAATTTGGCGACAATAGCAATGGCATCATTGTATCTTTCTCACATATTGGGAGGAAATCCCTGGAAAGAAGATGGTAAAATGATGGCTTTGCCAGCTGTCATGTCTCTGCTTGTAGCAACCTCAGCTACATAATCCATTAATCCCCAATACTGTTCTACACGTAGTTAATCTTGTTGATATTTTCTGAAGTTTAAATTATTGGTCTCAACTTGCAAATAGGAATCAATAATCCATTGTTGTGTTAGTTTTCCAACACATAAAATTGGATTGAATGTATTTCGAATGGCAATTTGAGCTACTTTAAATTCAAACATAAAAAAAATATTTTGCACTCGTACTTTAGAATTTGGGTAACCGGGAAGGGTTAATTTTGGTTGCCAACCTGCTTCTCTGTGTGGAAAAAAAATAGGATATGTCATTGGATCTAAATTAGTATTTAAAATATTGATATTAATGAATGGTTGCTCCTCATTTCTAGGATATATTCTAATGTCTCTTTGAAATGGTGGTTCTCCTTCATCATTTTGAAACACCATTGCAACCTCATTTTATGTTGGCAAATTATAACAGCGTTTATCAGTATGTCTATCTCTTTCAAGCACCATATTGACCTTTGGGATTGGTAATTGATGTCTTTCTGCATGAAGTTGTTGTTCCTTTTCTACTTCTACCAATGTTTTATAAGCTTGAGTGTAGGGGTTATTGGCCATAATTGGATCTAGCTCTATAAAAACACTGGGTAAGCATTTTTGATTTTCTTGCAGCTGCATACGTTGGTCAACAGCTTCCATTGTATCTAAGACATATAGCTGAGCACATTTTCTTTGCTCTCCTTCTTCTGGATGTAAATGGGAAGTACAATGGCAAATTTGGCCTTGGACTTTAAAGCAGTAAGTGACATGTCCTGGTACATTGGCAGCTAATGTTGCCCCCATAGATACAAAGGATATGGCACTATTGTATGATCTTATGTTTGTTTTGAAATTTCTGTAGTTTGGAAAAGTAGGTTCAGTCATAATGTTTTGTAAATATGTTGGGAATTGTTGTCTTTATGGAAGTTTGACCTTGCCTTTTTGACAGCAACTAATGAACTGTCTATCTCTGGGTCTTTCCTGTGTAAAATGATAATCCTCACAAAACTGACAGAGAATATTCATGTCACCACAATTATGAACCTCTACTGCTAAAGACTTAAGTAAAGGACAATTTGAAGAGCATATATTAGTTTCAGTTTGTAATTCATCATTTGAAATGTTATGTGATGGTTCAAGAATAGGTTCTAAACGCTTTTGTTTTTTTGTTGCTTTTTTAGGTGTAGCTTTTATTTTTTCATGTGATAGTCTTTTGCTTGCAAGTCTTCTCCGTTCTTTTTCTCGTTGAATTTCCTGCTGCTCCGGCGTATGCCCATATTTGTTGTTGCTCTCTAGCTTGACGTCTTATCTTTTCCTGTTTGGTGTCGTTATCAGCCATCTTAATCTGTAAATGAAAATAATGTATCATTAGTTTAGTTTGTGATGTAAAATTGATTTTGAAGTGCTTGTTTGTGTTTTTTGTTACTCTAATTTTTTTGTTGCAACACTGTTGTGATTCTAAATGTACTTTGTTTGTATGTGATTATAGGTCATTGTAGATAAAGTTGCTTTATAGTATTAAATTAGTATGTGTTATTTTTTTGGTGTTCCTTTTTATCTTGTAGGTTTTCATTTTTAGCTTAGAGGCATAGCAGAGCCAAGGTAATTGCATTATAGGTCATTGTAGATGTAGTAGCTTTATAGTGTTAAATTAGTATGTGTTATTTATAAAAACAACTTGGGTTGTTCGCTGCTTTTTATCTTGTAGGTTTGTAGGGTTGCCTTAGAGGCATAGTAGATGCCAAAAAATTGTAGAAATACTGTATATTGGTCTTTGAAATTTGTACTGTAGGTGATTGTTGTAATAGTAGCCTTATATTTTAGTTTTAGGCTTATATGGTGTGGGTGTAAAAAGAAGCGTTCTACTGTTCTTTTGTAGGTGTTAGGGGTATTTGTTGTAGTATCCTATTTTCTGTGTCTGTTTAGGTTTCGTGCTTAATGTTGTAGGTTAGGGACCTGAACAGAGAATTTTTAGTTGAATTTTTTATGTGTTTTCGCTATTTGTTGTACTATGCTGTTTTATCTTGGGCACATTTTGTTTGATAGATTGAAGTTAGGATTTACTGTTAAATGTTGTTGTAGGTAAAAGCTAATTAGTAGATAAATTATAAATGTGTCACCAATATTTGTTGAAGGATGGTGATTTGTGGGGCTTATTGTTGTTGGTGTGCTGTTGTTTTATTTTATTTTTTCTCTTGACATTGCTGCACAGCAAACATGTTCATTTTGTTTTCTCTTTTTTTACTTGTACTGTACCTTGTTGGAAGTGTGATTTCAAGATGAACATCACTGGATCCGGTGTTGGAAATCTTCGGGCGACAGTCTTCACACAGTGTCTGTTGTAAAAGAGAAAGACAAATGTTATTTGTTTAGAATTCATTGTTGATGAATAGCATGGTTTATTTTGTAGCAAAGCAATGTGTTCTGATATTTGGTTTCTTTCTTGTGTCTAAAATGTTATTGATGTGAGAGTGTGTGAGAAAGCGTACAGCGCTGGCTGTAATTGATTATTATGGTGTTTTGTGTAGACCCCTGTTGTAATTCTATAATTCTTTTACTGTAGTAGTTTGTTGGCCATAAAACAGAATTCTTTTTTTTAATAGTGTATCTGTTATCATGATTTGTTATGCTATGCTGTTTTTTGTGTGCCACTTTTAAATTGGTGGATTTTAGTTCTGGGTTACAGTTAGAGTTTGTTGTAGACTAAACATTAATGTTAGTTCCATTTTCTATATGTTATCAATTTTTGTTGGACTATCCTGTTTTGTGTCCAACACTTTTGTGATGCTATATTTGGCTTGTGGCTGAAGGTTAAAAGTTGTTGTAGAGTAAAGCTGACTGTGAAT
Source organism: Discoglossus pictus (assembly GCA_027410445.1). Taxonomy (NCBI): domain Eukaryota; kingdom Metazoa; phylum Chordata; class Amphibia; order Anura; family Alytidae; genus Discoglossus; species Discoglossus pictus. Next base: position 164,221,283 of record CM050168.1, read on the forward strand.
TGTATTTTCTATATGTTGGGAATATTTGCAGTACTATCCTGTTTTGCATCCGCCACTTTTGGGATGCTTCATTTGGCTTCTGTGTGAGGATTAGAGGTTGTTGGAGAGTAAACAGGAATGTTAAGTTAGTTTTCTATATGTTGGGAAGATTTTTTGTACTATCCTGTTTTGTGTCCACCACTTTTGGGATGCTCCATTTGGCTTATGGGTGATGGTTAGAGGTTGCTGTAGAGTAAACAGGAAGAATAAGTTTGTTTTCTCTATGTTGCTAATGTTTGCTGTACTATCCTGTTTTGTATCTGCCACTTGTATTTTAGTTATGCGTTGTGTTAACAAAATTGTTTTCTATGCAAGTGTGTTGCTGTAATTTGTATTGAGGCTTCTATTTTTTTTTTACTACTGATAGTGGCGGGCAGGAAACATGGAATTTCTGTAATTTCTTTACTTGTTATACTTTACCTTGATTGAAGTCTTTTTGGTGTATGAATTACAGAGGGTCCCCTACTGCCAATGTTAATCCGCTAGTCTTCTTGTAGTGTCTGAAAGAGAAAGGTAAATGGTTAATTGTATATTCATTGTTTTGGTTTTGAAAAAGCATGGTCTTTTTCTGCATGTAATGTATTTTAGTATCTTACCTTCTTTCTTTGTGTTCTTTAAAAGTAATCCACTTTCACAGTCCACGCTGTAAATTCTTGAGTGACGCTGTTGATGCAGAGTCTGTTTGAATAGTGGAAAAAATGGGAAAGATTGAGCTGCAGGTTAAATATCTGAGGAGAAATATAGAATTTTCTGGAAAGTGGGCAGTATTTATAAAGTTTGAGGTGGTTGAAACCGTTAGCACGCAATATGCATGCGCAATTTGCGTTCCAGGCTTCAATTTGCGTTCCAGCCGCCATTTTGCGGCTAATAGTTGTTTGTTTCATGTAAAATGGTAGGTAATAGCAGTGTGGTACGTGCCGCATAGTGTGTGTTACGTGTCTCGTGAACTGGTCTGGAGCGTTCGTTCCGTTTTGCGAGTAAGTGTAGTAGTTTTGCGTCCTTAGCCTCGTTTTCGTTTTTTTCGGCGGCCATTTTTTCTCTCGCTTAGGTGATTTTCGAGTGTCTAAACTCTTGTATTTCGAGTTTTATTGAGGTGTAACTTTACTTTTTGAGGTCCTGGGTGCCCCCCCCCCCCTTGCTGTGGGTAAGCTTTTTATGTGTTTCTTGTGTGTATTTCTTGTGTTTTCATGTTCGCGTGTTTCGGGTGAAAAGGTCATATTTTTGCGAGGTCGTAATGTTTTTTTTCTAAGTCCTGCGTCTCATATTTTTTTCTCGTAAGTCCGTAAATTTTGCGAGGTCCGCAGTTGCTGGCAAGGAGCGCCTTTGGCGCTCCTTGCCAGCAGCTGCGGTCCTTGCTACGCAAGCCCACAGCCTTAGTAACTACCCGCATGCTCACAACTATATATGTGAGATATATATATATATATATATATATATATATATATATATATATATATATATATACGTTTCTTGGGTTATGAAGGCATCTCGTAAAGCAAAGCCAGTAGCGTATGCAAGGTATTTTTGAATAAAAAAAATCTCAAAATGAACTCTAATAAACTTACCCTAAAGTTTGCAAATGTCTTCAGTTTTCTGGCAGTCGATTTGGGAAGGAACGCCTCTAAAACTCCAAGGTAAATTAACATCACATATATAGTTGCCGTAATTATGATTTGTCGGTCACACTATGTTAAAAGTTACGGGCTTGCTCAATAAGCACCTGTCTGCGCTCATCACGAGGCTTGACAGGGGTGGGATTGATGGGGGCTTTGGCGCTCATTGCAGGGCTTGCCATTTTTTTCAAGCCCATAACTCGAAAGCCATTAGGGGGCCGCCGAAAAAAAACAATTGATTAAAAAATTAGCTTACAACCTAATTTGCTATTTAATTGTCGTTTTTTCCAATCTCAGAACTGCTGAGAATAAAAAGGCGGCCGTAAATCCATAATTTTTGTTTCAAGCCCATAAATCAGAAAAACATTTCGGGGGAAAATGGTTTCACACCCGTAAATGGAAACAGCAGCAAAGAGGAGGGAGAGGGGGGAGAAAGACACATGGGAGGGAGAGGGGAGAGAGGGTGGAAAGAGACACAGGGAAGGGAGTGGGGGGAAAAGAGACACACGGGTGAGAGAGGGGAGTAACGAGACACAGGGGAGGGAGAAAAGGGGGAAAAACCCTGGGGAGGAAGAGGGGGCAAAGAGACATGGGAGGGAGAGAGGGGGAAACAGACACAGGGGTGAGAGAGTTGGGAGAGGTTCACAAAGAGCGTCAAAGCAGCTCATTGCAGGGCTTGTGATGAGCACCGAAGACACTCATCGCGAGGCCAGTAAAGTAGAGGGGGCTCGCATTGTGTGGTAAACAGCATTGCAAGGCTTCAAATTTTATTCCAGTATTTTTGACAGGCAAGTCGCTAGTTAAATTCTTATCTTGTTTTGGCCAATCAGAGGCTGGTAAGGTACCACAATATATGGGGATTCAGCCTCGTCCGCAAAGCATTGTGGGGTTTGTAGTCTTTTGTTCCCACCACAAGGAAGCAGCACTGTGTTGCTATTTGATAGAAGGTTAGTATAGGGTTAAAAAGCATACTTTAAATGCATTGTTTCTATTGGTTAGTATCAGGTGTCTATGTAGGCACCTTTAGGCGTGAATAAACCATTTAAAAAAAAAAAAACTTGTATGTGTATAGAATTAATTAATGTATGTATGTATGTCTGATATAAGCAGCAAGTGTTAGATTAGAAAAAGACAAAAACAGGGAAACTTCCAGATACCTTCAAGTTGCATCAATGGATTATTTTGGGTCTTACTGTTGCTTGAATTAACTGTCTTTGCTTTTGCTTTTCATTTTTTTTAATTTCTGCAATGCAACCTTTTGTGCCTCTCCCCCTAATTTTATATATGTGTGCTCCTTATGAGTGGCATAATGCTGATGAGCATTGAATTAATCTTACCTTTAGATAATACTGCAGTTCCCAATCCTCATAAAAAATTATTTTCTTCCTTTAGCGTTCTCTTGGTCCTTTTTGACATGACGGGTTGTTAAGCAGACAGAAAAAAAAAATCATACATATATATGGGGCCATATTAAATTAGACCTCATTGTTCCCTTCGTCCTCACGAAAGTCATCTTAGTGCTGTTTGGAAGGACCGATTCCTCAATATGTTCCTTGCAGCCGCCAAAATCAGAAGGCGCCAAGGTGTGAGCCAATCAGAATGGGATACACCCTTATATCACATTCTGATTGGCTGATGGACCTATCAATAATTTCTAATCCAATCATAAGGTGCTATTGCCAGCAGCCAATAAGAATGGGATACACCCCCACGGGTATATCCCATTGTGATTGGCTAAAGGCATCTGCGCCTTTTGATTGGCTGCAATCTGATTGAAAATGACAACAGCCAATCAGAAGGCACAGATGCATTTAGTCAAGGGCCCAGCCGGGGCGGAAGAGGAGAAGGATGGGGACATCAAGAAAAGGTAAGTTTAATATATAGTCTGTTTAGTTTATTATGTTGTGTTTATTTGTGTATTAATGTGATGTTTATTTTTTTCCAGGGGCCCATTTTCTGTGATTAGGTGTTTTTTGTTTCTGTAATTAGTGGGATAATAGGGGTTTTATTAGGGTGGTAGGTAGGTAGTGTAGGGTTTAAAAGGGAAGAGGGGGTTAATATTGTAGGATAGGAAAGGGTTCACTGAGTACCTTCAGGGTTAATTAGGCCCAATTAAGGTAGAATAGGACTAGATAGGCGTACATAGGACTAGACGAGGTTAAAAAGGTCCAGTTCGGGTAAGATAGGCCTAGTTAGTGTTAAATATGCCCAGCTGGGGTTAAATAGGCCCAGTTAGGATTAAATAGGTCTAAATGGGGTTGGCTAGGCCCTGTTAGGATTAAATAGATCTAGATGGGGTTAAATAGGACCAGTTAGAGTTAAATATATCTAGATGGGGTTAGGTAGGCCCAGTAAGGTTAAATAGGTCTAGATGGGATTAACAGGGTTTAGTATGGGTTACTGGAGTATAGTTAGTGTTAATAGTGTAGTGTAGTGATTAGACTTTGTGTCATGAGGGTCCTTGAGAACCATCTTGGCACTTATATTGTTATTATAGGGTTAATTAGTGTCCTATAGGGATCTATATAGACCCCTATTGGACAGATGGGGTTAAATAGAGGCTTTTGGAGGTTTGAATAGAGCCCCATGAGTTATAAGATTAATTAGGGGCTCTGTATTGAGCCCCATGAGTTATAGGGTTGATTAAGGGCTCTATATAGAGCCCAATGAGTGATAGTATTAATTAGGGGCTCATGGGGCTCTATATAGAGCCCCATGAGCTATAGGGTTAATTAGGGACTATGTATAGAGCCCCATGAGTGATATGGTTAATTGGGGGCTCATGGGCCTCTGCATAGAGCCCCATGAGTTGTAGGGTTAATTAGGGGCTCTGTATAGAGCCCCATGAGTGATAGGGTTAATTAGGGGCTCAAGGGGCTCTGTATAGAGCCCCATGAGTTATAGGGTTATTTACAGGATCTGTATAGAGCCCCATGAGTGATGGGGTTCATTGTAGGTTCCTAGGGGGTTCTTTATAGTACCCCTGCAGCAGGGGATAATATTTTATTTAGCGCGGGTCCTTGCAGGACCTTTATGGGTTTTTGAATTATAAATGCAACGGGGGTCCCGATCGAGACCGATCGTGACCCCTTTGCAAGGGTTACTATGGGGACACTTTGTGGGTCTCGATGGGTACACCCAACATAGAGGGGGGGTATTTTTAGGTGCCTGGGGGGAATTATAGTACACCCATGGCCAGGATTGGCTAATGGTGTGCCGCAAGCCCTTTAAGTACTCGCATTGGGAATTTTTAATTTAATTTATGCTGATCGGGGTCCCCCTTGCAAGGGTTAATAGGAGGACACTAATGTTAGGTGTCGGGGGGGTACTTGGAGTACCCCCCGCGGCAGGGCTTGTATGTACAACTGCCGGGGAGGTCCAGTTCAGGACCCCCGCGGCAAGTGATGATGTGGGGAGCCTGCAAGGTCATCTCGCACGCTTTCACTTCTCCTGCCCTGTTGCTCAATGTGTGACATGGACGGCTGTGCTGCATAGCTAATACGTTGCTTGCAGCAAGTCTAATTTTCATATTTGAAGCACGTAGGGCTTAAGTTCTCACCTCATATCTACGAGGCTGGAATTTAATAGGGCTGATGGTCAGGCTGTGTAACTATTCTCAAATTTCACTTAAAACGGAAAACTACCTGCACCATTATCAAAAGTTGATATTAGACTGACGTATTGGACACCAATGGACTCTCGCCAAGCAGCCTTGTGTGATAATGGCACCAATCAGGCAGGGAAGTTAATGTATCTTCTAGAGTTGGCTTAGACTTAAATCATGAGCATTTTGTTGTTTCAGTCATACCCAGTTCTCCGTGACCCTACGGATTGCGACATGGCAGGCACGTCTATTGTCTACTGCCCCTCTAAAATCATTCAAGCTCATATTCATTGCTTCAATTACCTCATCTATCCATCTTTACTGTCCCCTTCATCATGTGTCTTCAATCTTTCCCAAAATTAGAGCCTTCACTAGGGAATTCTGTCTTCTCATGATATGGACAAAATATTTAAGTTTCAGCACCAGCTATAATCAAATTTTTTAGATTTGTAAGATATTTAACACTCCAAGGGCCTAACTGATCCAAAAAATAATAAAAATATGAAGATTTCTGGAAACTAAGAATGAATTAAAGATAGTCTGAATTTTATATTTGCTTTATTGTTTATCTTTAAAGAGAAAGGGAACTAAGTAGGTTTTTATGCTGACTGTAACTTGTTCCACCATTGCAGTATCTGGTGGCTAAGGTGAAGTGGCGGAGCTAGTGCATGGAGAGCCCTGGTGCAGAAAAAAAGATTGGGCCGCTCCACTGGTGAAGAGGGAGGTTGCAAACATATTTTTTGCAAGAACTGCATCCCTCGCGAAGCACCTAAAAACAGTCAAAACACACCAAATACGCACAAAAACTACATAAAAAGCTTACCCATAGCAAGGGGGGGGGGGGGGGCACCCAGGACCTCTGAAAGTGAAGTTACACCTCCATTTAAGTCCAAATTCCCGAGTTCAGACACACGAAAATCTCCTCAGTGAGAGAAAAAAATGGCCCCCGAAAAAAACGAAAACGAGGCTCACAGCCCAGCCACGTACAACTTAACCAAGAAGGGATCCGAGATAAGCTCGGAAACCTGCATTAACCCCACGGTATCCGACATAAGCTCGGAGACCTGCATTAACCCCACATTAACCATCGCTGTGGGGGTCCCGATTGCACGCGATCGGGGACCCCCGCTGCAATGAAAATTCAAAATTCCTGCGTTACAGGTCCTTAAAGGACCGTAAAGGTCCTTAAAGGACACATTATAAAAGAAAACAAATATACACTATCACCCTGTCACTCATGGAGGTCAGTACAGACCCCCATAAACCCCTAATTAACCCTGTCACTCATGGGGGTCAAAATAGACCCCCATAAGCCCTTCATTAACCCTGTCACTCATGAGGGTCAATGCAGACCCTCATAAGCCCTTTATGAACCCTGTCACTCATGGGGGTCAATACTGACCCCCATAAGCACTTCATTAACCCCCTCAATCATGGGGGTCAATATAGACCCCCATAAGCCCTTCCTTAACCCTGTCACTCATGGGGGTCAATACAGACCCCCATAAGCACTTAATTAACCCCCACACTCATGGGGGTCAATACAGACCCCCATAAGCCCTTCATTAACCCTGTCACTCATGGGGGTTAATACAGACCCCCATAAGCCCTTCATTAACTGTGTCACTCATGGGGGTCAATACAGACCCCCATAAACACTTAATTAACCCCCTCACTCATTGGGGGTCAATACAGACCCCCATAAGCCCTTCATTACCCTGTCACTCATGGGGGTTAATACAGATCCCCATAAACCCCTAATTAACCCTGTCATTCATGGGGGTCAATATAGACCCCCATAAGCCCTTCATTAACCCTGTCACTCATGGGGGTCAATACTGACCCCTATAAGCACTTAATTAACCCCCTCACTCATGGGGGTCAATACAGCCACCCATAAGCCCTTAATTAACCCTGTCACTCATGGGGGTCCATACAGACCTTTATAAGCCTCTATTTAACCCCATCAGTCCCATAAGGGTATATTAAGACCATTATGGGCCTGTTACAACACAACATTAACCACATAAGTGCCATGACGGTCCTCAAGGACAATCATGACACTAAGTATAAACACTACACTGCACTATACCCCCCAATAAAACATTAAATATCAACTAAACACCCTCTACACTAACCTATTAACACCTACACCACCTACCTACCCCCTAATAACCCCCACCACTCTAATTACAGAAAATAAAAAAGCCTAAAGTCACACACAAAAAATCTACATTACATAAAATAAAAAACCTAAGTCACAAAAAAAAATACATTACAGAAAATTAAAAAATACATTACAAACCACCCCCCTCACTACAGATAAAAAAATTACACACCCTAAAAGGAAATACATATAATACAATACAATACAATACAAAAATACATACAATATAATACAATACAATTAAATACAATAAAAAACAATACACCCCTATCTAATATACAATACATTCTATCTATCTAATATACATCACACAATCTATCTAAATAAATACCATAATCTAATATACATCCTATCTATAAAATATACATCCCCAATCTATCTAATTATATACCACACTCTAATATACAATACATTCTATGCTATCTATATAAAACACATACCCCTAGCTAACATACAATAAATGCTATCTATATATAAAATAATCTAATTCTAAGCTAAAATAAAATAATTAAGACCACTTACCTTTGCAGATGTCCAGTCAGATCAGCCACCTACGGAAAGAAAAATAAAAAAATTAGTGCAACACGTTTACAGTACATAAAGAAACATTCTAAACATTCTAAATATTCTACTCACCTTTCCGGCATGTCCCGTTCTTATTCTTTTACCCTTCTCCGGAGCGGCACCTGTTAAAAAAAACATAACATTAATACACATACACATACATAAAAACAAAATAAAATAAACATTGTACTTACCTCCCCGCGATGTCTCCGGCCTCCTCCGCCTCCTCTTCTGCCACGCCCTGTAAAAAAAAATAAAAAAATACTTACATCCGCACTCACGGACATCCCAGACGCTAATGAGGCTCCCGGAAACTTTTCCGGAAGAAAATAGGCAATGGCGCCTTCTGATTGGTTGAAAACGCTGTCTATCAAATTCACCCAATCAGGAGGCGCCAATGTGTGAGCTAATCAGAAAGGGATACACCCTAAAATCCCACTCTGATTGGATAATGCACCTGTCAATCTTTATTTAAACCAATCACAAGGCGCAGATGCCTTCAACCAATCACAATGGAATACACCCCCACAGGGTGATTGGTTGGAGCATCTGCACATTCTGATTGGTTGCACTGACAATAGCCAATCAGAATGGAATACACCCCCACGTACTGATTGGTGAAGGATTTGCGCATTCTCATTGGCTATTGTTAATGTCAATCAATATTACAGCCAATGGGAAGGCGCAGATGTCTTCACCAATCAGTACGTGATTGGCTGATGGCAATAAAGCCTTCAGATTGGTTCAAATAAAGATTGACAGGTGTGTTATCCAATCAGCGTGGTATTTTGGGGTGTATCCCTTTCTCATCGGTTCACAATTGGCATCTTCTCATTGGCTGAATTTGATAGACTGCGTTTTCAGCCAATCAGAAGCCGCCATTGCCAATTTTATTCTGGAACACTCCGTAGGAAGCTCATTAGCGTCAGAGACATCCGCCAGGGCGGATGTGTGTCTTTTTTTTTTACCGCGCAGATGCTTCCAGGGCCCATCCGGGGCAGAACACCAGGAGGCCGGAGACATCGCGGGGAGGTAAGTACAATGTAGGTTGTGTTTATTTCACTTTGTTTTATGTTTATGTATGTGTACTAATGTAATGTTTTTTTTTTAACAGGGGCAGCGCCGCAGAGGCAAAGATGAAGGAGGACGGGACATGCTGGAACGGGACATGCTGGAAAGGTGAGTAGAATAATTAGAATGTTTAGAATGTTTAGTTATTTTATGTAAACATGTTGTATTAATTTTTTTTATATTTTTTACCCTAGGTTGGTGATCTGAAGAAACATCTCAAAGGTAAGTGGTCTTAATTATTTTATTGTAGCTTAGAATTAGGGTTGCTATATAGAGATAGCATGTACTGTATATTAGATAGATAGGGGGATGTATAGTATATAGATAGTATTTATTGTATATTACATAGATAGATAGGGGGATGTATATTAGATAGATAGTATTGTATATTAGATAGTGGGATGTATATTACATAGAGGGATGTATATTAGATAGGGTGTATTGTATTTAATTGTATTGTATTGTATTTAATTGTATTGTATTGTATTGTATTTAATTGTATTGTATTGTATTTAATTGTATTGTATGTATTATATGTATTTTCTTTTCAGGTGTGTAATTTTTTTTTTACTGTAGTGGGGGGGGTTGTAATGTATTTTTTTATTTTATGTAATGTTCCTTTTTTATTTTTGGTGACTTAGGTTTTTTTTCTGTAATGTAATTTTTTAATTTTTGGTGATTTTAGTTTTTTTTATTTTATGTAATGTAGATTTTTGATGACTTTAGTTTTTTTGATTTTTGTAATTAGAGTGGTGTGGGTTATTAGGGGGTAGGTAGATAGTGTAGGTGTTAATAGGTTAGTGTAGAGGGTGTTTAGTTGATATTTAATGTTTTATTGGGGTGGTATAGTGAAGTGTAGTGTTTATATTTAGTGTCATGATTGTCCTTGAGGACCGTCATGGCACTTATGTGGTTAATGTTGGGTAACAGGCCCATAATGGTCATAATATACCCTTATGGGACTGATGGAGTTAAATAGAGGCTTATGAGAGTCTGGATAGACCGCCATAAGTGACCAGGTTAAAATTATGTAGTGCTTACACTTTGGGTCATGAGGGTCCTGGATGACCCCCATGGCCCTTTTACTGTTATTACATGCGTTCATTAGTGTGTTACAGGGGTCTATATAGATGCGGCACACAGTAAACTCACATTGTGTGGCAAACAGCATTTCAACACTTTCTTTTATTGACCGTCATTTTTTGACTGGCAAGTTGCTAGTATATATAATAGTTGTCAAACTGCAAGTCGTCGTCACGCTTTGCTAGCTCGCGAAGCTAGGGGCGCATTTGCGGAGGTGGAGGCTCCAACGTCGGCTGCAAGGAGCCTTCTGCTAATGCAGACCTTGCGGGACATAGAAAAATCAAAAATACAAGGTCCCAAAAACACGTACATCAAAAAACAGCAAAAACACAGAAAAATAAACAAAGATAAAAACAAAACATAACAAAAACATCAAACACAGCACGGGGGACAGCCAGGACGTCTGGGGGTGAGGTTGCACACAAATTAAATTTGAATTTAAGGATTTTTGCCATTTGAAAATTGGCTAAGCAAAAAAAAATGGAGGCAGAAAAAATGAAAACGAGGCTACACAACCCCAAAGCGCAGAAAACACAGACAAAGACGTACGACTTTTACAAACAACAATTACGACCCGCGGAACTTGAAAAAAAAATACAAGGTTAACAGCAGATCCACAAACACCAAAACCACATCAACAAAAAAATACCACATAAAACAAACATCACACACAGCACGGGGCACAGCCAAGATGTCTGGGAGTGAGCTTGCATGCAAATTTAAGTTGCATTTAAGAGGTTTCGCCACTTGAAGATCAGCTAAACGATAAGAAAAATGGCGGACAAAAAAAATGAGAACGAGGCTAAAGGACACAGAGCCGTGAAAATCACCACCAGGCACGTACGAGTTAGCCAGGAACGTAGCACATAGAAAATATACCATTACAATGGAAGGAAAATGCTTGCGAGCCAAGTAACACATAGACAAAAAATGGCATTTTACAACACTTACTTTCAACTCTTAACATTAGGATTCTAAAATGCCACTTTCCTCACATGAACAACACTCTAACTTTTAAATTTTCAGATGCAGGAAAATTTAAATATATTATTGCTTCTCAGGATATTGATTGCTGCATATTAAATATAAATAGGTAAAGTATATTAATTTATTAATTCATATTACTTTATTAATTCACTGTACTGTACTGTGATTGTTGCAAAGCTGGACATTTGAAGTACACGAGGGGATAGGTTCACAGTGAGCACCGAAGGTCCACAGAGGAGCAAAAACCTTACATTGTGTGGCAAACAGCATCGCCATGGCATAAAAAGTTATTGTCTGTCATTTTTGACGGGAAAATCGCTAGTATATATATATTGTGAGAAAGTCAGCAGGAGCCATGGAAGTATCATTAAGGGCAGAAATGTTAGCACCAGACTGAACAGATCAGTGTGCCCAGTACTGAGGGAGTTAAAACAATTCGCTGCACCTGGATCAGCAGTCAGGCTATTTAAGCTCCAGGAAGTACCAGCCCAGGGAGGGGAGCCTCAGTTTTGAGAGAGTGAGAGGGGACACAGGAAGCGTGTGAACTGAGGAGTACTGCAGTCCAGGAAAAAGCTGCTGTCTGCATAAACCAGCGCTGCTGTGCCAGCGAGAAGCCCTGGTTACCAAGTACCTTTTGGAAACTGCTGTCATCACCAGACTGGAGAGTTACTCACTGCAGCCTGGAGTTACTGGAGAGATACTAACTGCAGCCTGGAGTTACTGCGGAGACTAATCACCAGCTTATCTCAAGTCATAAGCAGTTTTCCTTAAAATGTATACCCCCAGAGCTGGGACTGTTGATAATAAGAGTGACTTTATTTATTAGAGTACCTGTAGTACCCTTTATGGGTCCCTGGGGGCGGGGCACACATAGAGATGGGTGGGCTGGTGCCCTGACCATTAGGTGGTGAAAGTCTGAGACGCTAGCTGAGTATGCCAGAGATTGTTTGGTGCCCACCGGTGAAGACTGTTGCTGTCTCTTATTTTGACTCTTTGTTTTGTTTTTCACCTGAAGCCGAATAGCTGCTCAGGCATAGTCAGGGCGTTCTGAAAAGTTAGTAAGACCGTTTATGTAGATTTTTATTTTCTCTAGTCAAGTTGCTGCTAAGGTTATTTTAATTTGTTTTTACTGGCACAATAAAATACTGCTCTACTGCACCATACTGCACGTTTGTTGTATATTCCTTCAAGAAAACCTCAGTTCCTGGTGGCAATGTTTGTCACAATATATATATATATATATAAATATATATATATATATATATATATATATATATATATATATATATATATACTATACAGTGCCTTGCAAAAGTATTCAACCCCCTTGGCATTTTTTGTTATATGTTGCCTCACAACCTGGAATTAACATGGATTGTTTGAGGATTTGCATAATTTAATTTACAGAACATGCCCACGACTTTGAAGATGTTTTTTTTTCTTGTTGTGAAGCAAACAACAAATAGAACAAAATAACAGAAAATTTCAATGTGCATAACTATTCAACCCCTAAAGTCAATAGTGTGTAGAACCTTTTGCGGTAATCACAGCTCCAAGTCGCTTTGGATAAGTCTCTATGAGCTTGCCACATCTTACCATTGGGATTTTTGCCCATTCCTCCTTGCAAAACTGCTCCAGCTCCTTCAAGTTGGATGGTTTTTGCTTGTGAACAGCAATCCTTAAGTCTGACCACAGATTTTCTATTGGATTGAGGTCTGGGTTTTGACTAGGCCATTCCAACACATTTACATGTTTCCCCTTAAACCACTCAAGTGTTGCTTTAGCAGTGTGTTTGGGGTCATTGTCCTGCTGGAAGATGAACCTCCATCCTAGCCTCAAATCATGCACAGAGTGGTACAGGTTTTGCTCAAGAATATCCCTGTATTTAGCACCATCCATCTTTCCCTCAACTCTGACCGGTTTTCCAGTCCCTGCTGCTGAAAAACATCCCCACAGCATGATGCTGCCATGTTTCACTGTGGGGATGGTGTTCTTTTGGTGATGTGATGTGTTGGGTTTTCAACAGGCATAGCCTTTTCTTTGGCCGAAAAGTTAAATTTTAGTCTCATTAGACCAGAGCACCTTCCTCCATACATTTTGGGAGTCTCCCACATGCCTTTTCGCAAACTCAAAATGTGCCATTTTGTTTTTTTCCTTAAAGTAATGGCTTTCTTCTGGCCACTCTGCCATAAAGCCCAACTATATGGAGCATACAGCTTATTGTTGTCCTATGTACAGATACTCCAGTCTCTGCTGTGGAACTCTGCAGCTCCACCTGGGTACCTTAGGTCTCTGTGCTGCCTCTCTGATTAATGCCCTCCTTACCCGGTCCATGAGTTTTGGTGGGCCTCCGTCTCTTGGCAGGTTTGCTGTTGTGCCATGTTTTTTCCATTAGATTATGATAGATTTGATGGTGCTCCTGGGGATCATCAAAGAGTTGGATATTTTTTATAACCTTACTCTGACTTGTACTTCTCAACAACATTGTCCCTTACTTGTTTGGAGAGTTCATTTGTCTTCATTGCAGTGTTTGGTTAGTGGTGCCTCTTGCTTAGATGTTGCAGCCTCTGGGGCCTTTCATATATATATATGTTTGTTTGTACTTTCCCCACCTTAGTTTTTATTTTTCCCTAGGGGAGGTTAGGCCCCTCTGTCTCCCTTGAGCTTCCCTACCCCCCGTGGCCCCACCTATTCCCCTTACCACTCTCATTTGCATCTGATATTCTTTACTCTGGTGCTCCAGTGATCCAAGTAAACATATGGGTAACCCTTACCACATCTCTCTGTGCAGGCATGGAATACTGTTACTCCTCTACAACAGGAAAGATATGAGTACCTTGTCAGTGCAGTGTAAATGTAGATTGAGTCTAGGAGATGTTGTGCTATCAATCATAACCTTCCCCCATAGAGAATCACACGCAATCTGCTATTTCTCATGTAATAGCCAGTGGGCAGAGTAGAATGTATGTAAACACAGGCTTAAAACTTTAGATTTTTAGTTGTTATTAGAGTATTTAATAAAAATTATATCACTGATGTGTCTGGCGTGCTGAGGTCCATAGGATCACAGAGAGTTGGACATTACTGAACAGCTAAACAACAACAAAAATAAACAGAGTATTGTCTGTTGCATGTAATGCTGGGTAACTCCTACACAGCCTGTAAGACATATTCTGGCAATCTGATGAAGTTTGGGAACCCTGAGAGCATGAATCTAAAAGAATTTATTTGTGCTTTATCATTCCTTTTAGTAATTATACAAACAGTAGAAAAAACACACATTGAATATATTGTATTTTACATCCTCCAGGTACCTTCTACTTCACAAACCAAATAAAACATCTAGAGGTAGACAAAAATCTTTAATTGAAATGCTCAGTACTGCGTCTATTAAAAATCCTCAAAATGATCTATATGTGCTCTGTACCATTAGATAAAGGGTGAAAATGCATATGGGAAAACTGTTTTAATTTTTTAAAATTTTTTTAATTGTTGCTGAATTTATGGACTTATGATTAACAGAAGTCAGGCTATTTCAGTATGTTGCCTTTGCCTGAATGAGTAAGGAGCTTTGTACCACACAGAACATAATAATTAGAATGATGCAGTGGCTAAGAGATTTGTAACTATTTGTAACTACTCTCGCAGCTTACATAGCATTAGTGCAAATGACACAGAGCTAATACAGTCTGTGGTGTTAAGGTCTTGGGTTCATTGTAGCTGATCAAAATATCTAATATTACAGACATACATATACACACAAACATACATATACACACATACATACATACACACATATATATACACAGACATACATAATCAGACATACATATACACACACACATTCATACATATACATACCTACATACACACACATACATACAGGCATATATTATCACATATATAGTTGTGAGCAGCAGAAAATGTTGCTAACGCTGACATCATAAAGGGGGCGTGGCTATGATGTAAGTGGGGGTGGGCCTAACACCTGATTTTAACAGAAGCGTGGCGGCCATTTGCATTTCAGAGAAAGACAGCAAAGTGAGAGAGGGAAACAGGTACAGAGAGAGAGGGAGACAGCTACAGAGAGAGAAGAAGACAGGTACAGAGAGAGAAGGAGACAGGTACAGAGAGAGAGGGAGACAGGTACAGAGAGAGAGGGAGACAGCTACAGAGAGAGAAGGAGACAGGTACAGAGAGAGAGGGAGACAGGTACAGAGATGGAGACAGGTACAGAGAGGGAGAGAGACAGGTACAGAGAGAGAGGGAGACAGGTACAGAGAGAGAGGGAGACAGGTACAGAGAGAGAGGGAGACAGGTACAGAGAGAGAGGGAGACAGGTACAGAGAGAGAGGGAGTCAGGTACAGAGAGAGAGGGAGACATAAAGAGAATTACAGAGCAAGAGCACACACAGACAGTGAGGGAGCACAAAGACAGCGCAGAGAGAGTTCACAGATAGAGCGCACAGAGAGTGCAGAGAGATTGACAAAGAGAGTGAGGGGTACAGAGACAGAGATTGCACACAGACAGCAGTGCACATAGGGTGCAGATAGAGAAAGCGTACACGCAGAGAGCATGCCCAGCCGGTACATCTACACATTGTATAGTAATAATAATAATAATAATGCACAAGAGCATGCCCAGCCGGTACATCTACACATTATATAGTAATAATAATAATAATAATAATGCACAAGAGCATGCCCAGCCGGTACATCTACACATTGTATAGTAATAATAATAATAATAATGCACAAGAGCATGCCCAGCCGGTACATCTACACATTATATAGTAATAATAATAATAATAATGCACAAGAGCATGCCCAGCCGGTACATCTACACATTATATAGTAATAATAATAATAATAATAATGCACAAGAGCATGCCCAGCCGGTACATCTACACATTATATAGTAATCACATATATAGTTGTGAGCGTACGAGTTGTTGCTAACGCTGCGGGCTCGCGTAGCGAGCCAAGGCCCTCGCAAAGCGAGGGCACTGGGCGAGGGTCTCAGTTGCTGGCATGCGCTCCTTGCCAGCAACTGAGACCCTCGCCCAGTGCCCTCGCAAAGCGAGGGCCGCGGGCTCGCTACGCGAGTCGCGGCCCTCGCAAAGCGAGGGCACTGGGCGAGGGTCTCAGTTGCTGGCATGGAGCACCGAAGGCGCTCCTTGCCAGCAACTGAGGACCCTCGCGAAGCGAGGGCCTCAGTTGCTGGCATGGAGTGCCGTAGGCGCTCCATGCCAGCACCTGAGGACATCGGAAAACGAGGGCCGCAGTTGCTGGCATGGAGCGCCGTAGGCGCTCCATGCCAGCAACTGCGACCCTCGCAAAGTTTACGTCGCAACCCAAAGAGCACGACACACACATTACGGCCTCGCAACACTCGGACGCAACTCGCGAACATTACAAAATGTAAAACACAATACATACACACAGCACATACATAAAAACCTTACCTACACCAAGAGGGAGCACCCAGGACCTCAAAAATACAACTTACACCTCGATTTTACTCGAAATAAAACAGTTTAGAAACTAAAAAAAAATCTAAGCGAGAGAAAAAATGGCCGCCGAACAAAACGAGAACGAGGCTACAGCACTCTAAACTCGCAAAACACCACAAGAAACTCGCAAAACACCACAACAAACTCGCAAAACGCAACAAACGACCTACGGATATTCATACCACACAGTGCACACATTCAGCATGCTTACACAGCAGCTCCACACCACTAATGCTGCAGCAACATCAACACAGATTGCCAGCTCTTCAGCACAATGCTTCAAAATAGGTACAGTATATTCAATTAGTAATGTATTACATATTTCATTATTATACACCAAACAGCATTAGCTACCTTACAATTTCATTGCCATCATTTTTTGATGGGCAATTCGCTAGTCACATATATAGTTGTGAGCATGCAAGTCGTTGCTAACGCTTGCGGTATCGCGCAGCAAGCCTGCGGCCCTTGCAAAAAAGTACGAGACACGTTACGACCAATTACGACCTCGCAAAAATCAGCCACAACCCACGGACATGAAAAAATGAAAAACACAATAAATACACACAACACATACATGAAAAGCTTACCTACAGCAAGAGGGAGCATCCATGACCTCAAAAAATGAAGTTACGCCTCAATTTACATCAAAATAAAAGAGTTTAGACACTAAAAAATTCTCTAAGCAAGAGAAAAAATGTCTGCCAAACAAAACGAAAACGAGGCTACAGCACTCTAAACACGCAAAACACCACTAGAAACACGCAAAACACCACAAAACAGCTACGGATATTCCGCTACAGCCACATACCACACATTAGCCGCCATTTTAGAACAATAACTTCTACAATGCGGAAGTACACAGCTACGCTAACGATTTTGTCACGCACACTATTACACTGCACACATTCATCACGCTTACACAGCAGCTCCACACCACTAATGCTGCAGCAACAACAAAACAGATTGACAGCTCTTCAACACAATGCTTTCTGCATATATTACTTGAAAATAGGTAAAGTATATTACTTTATTAATGTATTAATTATTTTATTATTACACACCAAACAGCATTAGCTCACTTACAATTTCATTGCCATCCTTTTTTGACAGGCAATTTGCTAGTTATCTTATATTTGTGTGTTTGATGCTCTGATCCTGTTCTTGCTTTTTTCCTTTTTACAAACTGGGGGGTAGTTTTTTTAATAAATTAATTACCTGGTGGGTACTGCATAAAAATAGCTTTTTAGTAACATGAAATGCGTCATACGAGATAAGATGAGAAATAACTATTTGACAGGAAATGTCGATCGTCTCCCCCGTTATTTCTCAGCGATGGTTGAACATTATTGCTTAGTAGGTGACTCTGAATCATTGCAGAATTAGTATCAGAGGGGGGTAGAATGGATGAAAAAATTGCATAATTGTAAAATGTAACAGGGCAGAGCTGTCACAAACAAGTAAAGATTATGTGTAAGAATCTATGTGGGCACTGGGTGGGTGTTGGAGGAGAAATGGTAGCCACTGCAGTGTGAACTGGGAATTATTTAGTTAGATAGGGAGGGAGGGAGAGAGGTATAGATAGATAGATAGATAGATAGATATCACATGCCCTCTATACAAGGCTCCCACCTATCCTACCGAAGCTGTACATATATATATATATATATGTATATATGTAGCTATATACCGTATATATATATGCGTTTTTATATATATATATATATATATATATATATATATATATATATATATACGGTATATATATATATATATATATATATATATATATATATATATATATATATCCTGCAAGTCGCTAGTATATATATATTTATATATATATATATTGCTTCACATGCTCTCAATACAAGACTCTTGGTTCTCCGCTTATTACACACATTCTGTTCTAGACAGAATCTGTTCATTTGTCCTATGTATAATCTTAAAGCATAATTGATGAAGTCAAAGCTTTCAGACCACTGTTTATTAAAAAACATCCATTATATTTAGTAACAGAAATCACATTCAAGTCAATGATATTCTTACAGAAAAATAGTAATTTTTTATCAAATCTTTTTTTTTATATAACTGAATTTTCTTGATTACAACACCTTTTTTTAGAAATGTACTAGTGGGGGTGAATTAGAAGTAAGAAAATGGAGAGGGGAAAGGAAGAAGTTCAGATGTATTACAATTCAAGTCCCTTGTTTCTGCTTTGTCATAGAAACATAGATTTGAGGGCAAATTCAAAGCACAAAGACCCATTTACTCTTTCCATTTTATCTACCTAATAAATCTTTTGCATAGCCTTATGCTTAGGAATTCCTTTACTGGATTCTCCCTACCACTTCTACTGGAAGGCTTTTCACTTATCTATTACGGATTCTGTAAAGTAGTACACATTCTCAACCTGAAATCATCTTCTTGCATGGTGTCTCAATGTGTTGGTCAACTCACTAAACTTCAATGTATATCTGAGACAATGTTTAATTAATCCAGTAAGAAAATGACAAAATGTGGAGAGTAGTTTTTAACCCATTCCTATGGTAAACATAAGAATGCCCAAGGACAGCAAGAAAGTGAGAGGTGGTAAAGTTGGGTGATGTAGAGATGAGAATGTATGAGAATGGGAATTAGGGGTCTTATGGTATAACAAGGGAAGCAAATGGAAATGTAAATGAAGGTGGAGAAAAGAAGAGCACCTCAATGTTTTTAGCGATTTCAGTTCTTTGATTTTTCACTGTAGATAACAACAAAAGGATACAATACAGTACAGATACCGGACACATTCACTGTATGAATTGCCTTTTAGGCAGGAGCCCCAGAGAAGAAGGAGCAAATTAATATCTCTGATTAAGTAATTAGAGACAATTGTATCTCACTTAAATAGTAGTGTAATTTCTATTGTAGTTTCCAATCTTAACCGTTTCTGGGAATATTATTTTTACATCATGGTCCCCTTCCGTGTTGGTCTTAATGTAGAAATCCTTCTTTTTGCGTATCAGATGGCTGTACTTGGCATTGGCCATCCATGTTTCGCATTTGGAAAAGAAGACGATTCCAGTGGTGATCAGTACAATGAGACAGGTCAGTAGACCCAAGACAATAAAACAAATAACTTGACTTCTATTGAGAAGTGGATCTATGTTACGAATGGTCTCTTTAACAGTGATTTTAAGCACCTCGTGGCCTTGATGTGGCATAACCTTGTGACTGGTGCCAGGAGGGAAGTTGTATTTATGTGTATAGGCAGTTTTAATTCCATGTGCACTCTTGGTTTTATTGATGGAGGTACAAGTGGTCCCAGTAAATTCAGGGGGACAAATGCATTGAAACCCATCCACTTTTTCATAGCAGGTCCCTCCATTTGCACATTGGTTACTCTTGCATAGAGTTACGTGGTCACTGCATGTCTGACCACCAAAACCTATCTGACAGTGACACTGAAAGCCTGATCCAATATCTGTGCAGTTTCCTTCATTGGCACAAGGGTTAGGACTGCAGTCGTCTTTATTCATTTCACAATAATTGCCTTCAAAACCAGCTGGGCATTGGCAAGATGCATGAGGGGCAAAGCCATTGTCATCCAGACATGTTCCTCCATTCTGACACAGAGACCTGAGAAAAGATTCAAACATAAAAAAATAACGTCAAGTCCAAATAATACTTCAAGGAATCCTCAGAGAACCTTCAAGCAAGTTATTATAAACTACAAGATCAACAAGAACTGCAAAGTATATAAAATATTATCTAGAGATATATAAGATAACATTATTTATGTTGCATTTTATTTTGCAGAATGAAGTATTTTGGAACAGTAACAGATAAATATATTTAATTTTCCAAACATGATAACACATGGGGTTCACAATTGGGTTTAATATCTATCCTTTGTATTTATGGAGCTAATTTGTTAAATCAGGGGCAGATCTTCCAGTGGTGCAGGTGGTGCAGTTCACAGGGCTATCTTCTGGAGAAGGAGGGGGCAAGTGCTGTGAAATATTTAAACATTTTTATTTTGCATTTAATATGTTTTTATGGAGTGTAGGGGGCCCCCCTGAGGCCTCGCAACCCACCTCAGCACAACCCACCAAAACCCCACTGGGATCCCCCCCTCATGCCTCTTTAACCACACACACACCCCAGCCTGAAAATATTGCAAAATAAAAAAAGAATACAGCACAATAAAAAATGAATTACAGAAAAATGACAAAAGGTTTATAAAGAAAATAGTAAAATAAATGTATTACATCTTAAAAAAAGTATAAATAGGACACATGATTGGTCCTTGATTGGACGTCGCTAACAGTGTTAAAGAACAATATAAAATAAAGATATGAACATGTCCTTCAGACTCAACTGGTAATATAGATAAGACACCAAACAGAACTGCTGCTTCATTCGGAAACAGCCACAGCTCTTGTATGAATCGCAAATTAATAGGAAAACAGAATAATCAGAATAATCAGAGCAGCTGGAGGGATTATCAGGGTAAAGGCAAGGAATGTGAGGAGCTGACATGTCTATATGGTACATGTGATGATCAGAGGGTAGGGCTATACAAGCCGAGGGCCACCTACTATAGAGTACAGGTTAACTACCCACCAGGACCATCGGGTTCTTGGAAATCTCTGCATCAGCACCCTGATACCTGGCTTCTGTACCAGTCAGGGTCCTTGCATCAGAAATCAGCACTTCTAGGCTACCAAGAGACTCCAGATATGCTTCTTCTTAGGGGGCTTAATAAGATTTGTTACAGTCAAACCTACCCCAGCAGGATCCCACGGGGCCTCCCAGTACCACCCTGCAGTCATCTAGGAGAACAGGAGCAAAATAAGAGACACACAATTTCTCCAACTGATCTACAGTATTTTTAAAAAGTCAAACAATATTTATAGCAGTTAGATACAGAGGGGGTGCACACAATGTAACAATGAGAGGGTGTGGCAGACAATTACAGGAGATTAACCCATATGGGGTCTAGCAGTAGCTTCCTGAGAGCAATAGGCTTAAACTCCAATACACATCATGCCATCTCTAACACATATCAGATGTGATTAACCTTATTAAACAATGTGCCAAAACAGATTACAAATACAATGGAGGTGTTTACGTACATAATCCAGTGGCTGGAGCCAAGCTGTCTGTCCTTTAATGGGTGGGCTAAGACCCAGGCCCTGGATAGGTGTCCGTGACAGTACATATCATACACAGATTTATGTACAGCTCAGCTCATCTGTAAACTGGTCTCACTGCACTGATAATTGTATGTATTTTATTATGTGCTTGTTTGGCTTGGCGTCACAAACAAAGATTTAAAAGGGATGTTTTCCACATCTGCAAGCTCTCTTGTTTCTGAGGAAACCAATGTGGGACAGACAGACTTGACAGCAGTGGTTGCACAGGAAGGCTTGCTCTGGATTTGGTGCTGCAGTGACATGGTTTTTCTTCCGTCTCCTTTTGTCCTCAAGACCAGCCCTGCGTGTGCTCTCGAAAGAGGAGACAACCTGGTGAATGGTACTTCTCCAGGTCTTGCAGTCTGAAGCTAATGCCTTCCATCAATAATGGTCAATATGACATCAAGAGACTGTTTCAGCAAGTCCTTTTACCAGTTCTTCAGTCTTCCTTTGTCATGATTACCAGTGGTGAGCTCACCATAAAGTACAATCTTTGGAAGCCGATCACCCTCCATCCTAGAAATGTATCCTGCCCAGTGCACCTGTGTTTTCAAAAAGCATGGCCTCAATGCCGATGACTCCTGTTTGTTCTAGGACTTCAGTGTTGGTGACCGGGTCATTCCAGTGGATGTTAAAGATGGTGCGGAGGTAGTGTTGATGAAAGCACTCAAATGGCGGTAGGTAACCCACGACTCAGAGCCGTACAGTAGGGTGGTCAACACAACAGCTCTGTATGCACTGACCTTGGTGCATTTATTCGGATGCTTGTTGTTCCAAAACATTTTATATAACCTGCCGAATGCACCATTTCATAAAATCCTCTGTAGTTGCCGACATCTGCACAATGCTGAGTTCTTTCTGCAAGGTTGGTCCACCAATGGTTCTGAATTTATCAAAGCTTTCGTTGGAAGTTGCTGCACACAAGACAGAAGGCTGCTTTCTTGTTAGGACAGGCCAGCTGCGCGGGATGCACTTGATGAACAGATCTCTTTTTCAACAGTAATTCATGGATCTCCTGATTATGTCATCAAACCATTCTTTGTTCTTCTTTGTGGAGAACCTTGGGACCTCTTAAGAGGTCTGCAGGATACTGGTTTTGAAGTGTTCCAATAGAGCATTTGAAGAGGGATCCGTGAAGCATCTGTGATGCTCTAATCTTCGCTGGAGATTTATCTGGAAGTGGGTCTTCACTTCAGCTGACTGGAGGTTGCTGATCTATAACTTATTTCTTGGGGCTTCTTTCCTCTTTGGCTTAGAATTGAAGTGGAGATAAAGTTTGCAGTGGTCCGTATTATATTCTGTGCTGGGCATCACTCATGTGAGTAGGATATCTTGAAGGTCTAGCAGAAGGTGCCCATTGTTGCTGTGCTTGCCAACTTCCCCTTTTCAGGCTTCTGAACTCTTGCCTATTCTGGCATTATAGTCACTGAGTATGATGACCTTGTCATCTGCAGGGACGTTTTGTACAATATTGTGCTTCCCAGTGTTAAACTTGTCCTTTTCCGCAGGATTTGCAGAAGTGTTGGGGTACAGATACTGAAAATTGTAGCATGCTGCTTGTTTTAAAGTGGGAGATGCATGAAACTGATGTGGTCAGAGTGACCCTTTCGCAGGTTTGCAAGTTTGGAGACAATATAGTTCCTGACCTTGCAGTTGACACCAGAGAGATGTTTCTTGGTTTCTGGCTTGCCTGACCAGTAGAAGGTGTAGCCTGAACCATGTCCCTGAAGGATTTTTTCCTCTGGAAGGTGGACTTCACTGAGGGCAGCAATATCCATAGCCAGCCTTAATAGTTTGCTGGCTACTAGAGTAGTTTGCTGTGTCAAGCATAGTTCTGATGTTCCAACATGCGAGTTTCAGTCCAAGTACACCTTGTGAGGCAGGTTTGAGCCTTTACTTCTTTGCTGAGTTTTGACCACATTTGAAGATGCCCGTTGACGTGGCCAGCCAACTTGGTGAAGTGGAGACAAGATTTATTTAGGCCACCTTTTCTAGGCCCCTCTGTATTTGGAGCAAGCAGTGCTGGCCCTAGGGAAGCCTGCTTGGACATTCAGGGTGCTGCCAAATGATGCAGTCGTCTCCTGGATCAGCATCAGGCGACCCATACACAGGAACCACCTGCATGCATGCATGCAGAATTGAGACTGCACCTGCCATTTTGCCCATTTTCATCAAAACTGTAGGCTTGAAAATGTTGTTTGTCTATCTGTAGACGTATCCCTTGGGCCTGCGCAATGGAGTTTTTAGGTCAATGCAGTGTGCACAGTACTGGTCTCACCTTTTACACTCAAGGTTCATCTATCATGGCCTAGCAAGCTGGGACAGTGACAGTAAGGTCCTTGAGTCATAGGTGTTATATTGGAGTGTCCTTTTCCTAGATGGATCATCGGACAGGGCTAAGGAGCTGCATCTGCCCAGTTTTGAAATCAGAGTTTTCCTTCTCTTAGGATGGCTGCCAACCAAGGCTAACAAGCCCAGCCTTCCAATCCGGTTATACCGCTAAACACTCAGCCGCGTCATAAGGTAGTAAGCCCTGTGAAAACAGGGGTCACCAATGAGAAGATGTTGCTAAGGATGCAGTAATGCTGGAGAGTTCATATGCAATTACCTCCTGACTAGCGAGCCAGCCAGTGGTCATGCAGCAATCACTACACCCGAAAAGGAGAGGTGATGTATTGTGTATACACTTTCCATGGGCTATTCGGCCCAGGTCACCCACATTATGTGTATAATATAATGTCAGACTATAGCATGATCTTTAAGAGGTATAATTAAGAGCTTGTTGGGTCCAAACTGTGGCACAATTTTCAGAATATCTCCCTGTAGTACAGTCGGTGGATGTAGTTGGGGTGTGGGCATCAGACGCTGAATCTCCAACTTACATTGCCAATATGATACAGTCATTATACAGGTCTGCTAATAAATGGTTAATTGTGTTTAATGAGGGTGAAAATTAAGCTCAAGGTGTCAGTAAATGTAGCAAAGTTGGAAATGTAAAGAGGGGGCTTGGGAGATATCAGGAGATGCAAGTGGAAAATGGATACATTAGATGTGCTGTATCTTAATCTATGTTATATGTGTATCAGTGTGTGTGTGTATTTTGTGTGTGTAAGTGTATGTCAGTGTGTGGGTCTTATTATGTGTATATGTCTATCAATGTGTGTGTCAGTGTGTAGATAATTTTGTGTGTGTGTCAGTGTATACCAGAGTGTCTGTATGTGTATCCGTTTTATTGTGTGTCTATGTGTGTGCCACTGTGTTTCTGTGTTTTAGTCAGTTTGTGTGTGTCAGTATATGTCAGTCTGTGTGTTATTACCTGTCGGTGTGTGTCAGTTTGTGTGTCACTGTGTGTCAGAAGGTGTCAACATGTGTGTCTGTGTGTCAGTGTGTGTGTCTATATGTCAGTGTGTGTCTTGAGAAACTATTAACTCCTACAGGTCTCCATTACTCCCTAAAAACAGAACACTTTATTAGACTTTAGTCTTTAGTAATATTCCTCTCCAATCATGTAGAGGTGCAACTTTAAATATTAAACTTACTTTCAAAGAACTTCAATTCCTAGACTTCAAAGGAGCTCAGATAGAGGCTTGAAGAGGAGGTTTGAAAGAAAGTTTCATACTGAATGTTGCACCTCAACATCATTGGAAAGGATCAACATCTAATAAAAACCTCAAGCTACTGTGCTCTGTTTGTAATCCTGAGGGAGCAATATTATAATGTGGTTGTATGCACAAACAGAGCAACAGAGAAATTATATGAGTATGAGTAACAGGAAAGCTGCTGCCAAATGGGAGATCCTAAATGGTTTTTGCTTTGAGAACATACGTTTTTGGGATGGTATAAAAATGGAAAGGAACGGGCCCTTTCTAAAAGAAATCAATACCAGTATCACTGGGATGTGTTAAATATTATTGAGAACAATATTTATGAACAAAAAACAATTCAATATAATAGTTGATTAACCCATTAACAACCAAAATATTATCTGGAACAGGCTGAAACAAACGTAAAATAACCCGGAATGGCAACTTTCCAGAGAGTCAGAACGCCAAAATTCACAGACACACATGACTAGATCGGATTCATGTAATAATCTTAAAAAAGTCTATGGAAACTAGTTTCAAGTACCTTGTCTGGGCCAGAATACTAAAGAACTGCAATAGCTACTTCCCAGAGTGTTGGAGATATCAATCACATCTAATAGTTGTCAAACTGCGAGACATCGTCACGCTTTGCATGGTGCATACGAGTTAGGCGATGAGCTCCGCAGGTGCTCATCGCTGCGAGCCTCACGAAGCAAGGCGAGCCATTAACGCGTAGAACTTAGGCACTAATCTCTGCGAGCCTCGCAAAGCGAGGCAAGCCGTTAACGCGTAGCACTTAGGCCTGCGAGCCTCACGTAGCTAGGCGAGCTGTTAAGGCAAAAAAGTTGCCGCACAAAAGCAATGGTGAGGTGAGCAGTGAAGGCAATGAAACGCTGGATCCACTTAGCCTCCAAGCACTTGACAAACGCGGCACTTTGAAAAAACAATACAAAACGCGGGACTTTTGAAAAAAAAAATAAGAGACACCAAAAATACGACAAGGTTAACAGCTAAACCCGCGAAAATCCCCAAAACACAAAGAAAATAAAAAAAATACAACAAAAACATTACCCACAGCACGGGGGAACCGCCAGGACTTCTGGGAGTGAGGTGGAACGCGAATTTAAGGCAATTTCTCCAACTTTCACCACTCGAAAATCGCCTAATTAAGAAAAAAAATGACTGGCCCAAAAAATTAAAACGAGGCTACACAACCCTGGACCACGCAAACCACTGTCAAATGCCTAGCACTTTCACACAGGAATGAACAAACTACAATTTACACTATTACAAATGACGGAAAATGCTTGCGAGCCGCGTAACATTAAACATTAAAAATTAATAACATTACGAATCTACAATGGCGCTTTACACAATTAAACCAACGTATTTCCCTCTCACACACAGCCTATTTCTAGTGCACAGTTGGGACATTCATTACACTTTATCATCAGGGCACCAACACTCAAACTAGACATTGTATGCTGATGAAAAATATAAACAGATTGTTAGCTCTTCAGGCTATTGATTGCTGGATATAATAATTACAAATAGGTAAAGTATATTAATTTATTCAAGAACTAATGAATTCATTATTGCTTAACTAAATATAGATAAATATATATCTCTCTATATAATGAGTGATGACAGTGCTCAGAGGAGCAAAAGTAGACGTGAGGAGAGGCTCGCAATGAGTGCCGAAGGTCCTCAGAGAACAAAAAGGTTTACATTGTGTGTCAAACAGCATTTCCATGGCTTAAAATTTTATTGCCCCGTCATTTTTGATGGGCAAGTCGCTAGTCACTATATTAGTTGTGAACCAAGAACATTGGTCACGTTTGCGGCTTTGTCACGCTTTACTGCCCTTGCATAGTGATGGCCGCAACTGCGAGCCTCGCAAAGCGAGGCGAGCAGCTGACGGCTGAACGCGACTGCGTGCCTCGCAAAGCGAGGCGAGCAGTTAAAACACATGGGACTTAGGCTGCAAGGAGCGCCAAAAGTGCAAAGCAAGGCAAGCAGTTGAAACATAGAGCTTAGGCTGAAATGAGCGCTCATCGCGATGCCCGTGGGACTTGGCCGCAAAGGCTAGACTCGCAAAGCAAGGTGAGCAGTTGGTGAACTTACGTACGACTTAGGGCCCAAACCCGTACATTCACTGTGTGCCTCGCAAAAATCCGACTTTAACAGCTGAACCACGGAACTGGAAAGACCTGAAAATAACAACAAATATGCCTCAAATTAACTTACACACTCGCACACAGCACAGTGGGAGAGACAGGGAGTCTGTGAGTGAGGTTGCAAGTTAATTTGAGCCATATTTGCCAAGAGAGAGGGAAAAAATTGCTGCTGAAAAAACGCAACACGGCAAAACGAAGCCGAAGGACATAAATCTAGCCCATAGGACGTAAAAATGAGCCCTAAGCAGTAACACTTCATCCAAGCCACTAACATTTACCACAAGGCAGTAACCCTTAACCCGAGGCAGTAACACAACCCAAGACAGTAACTCTCAAGCGCAACGCCTATGAAGTACACAAGGTGAGAGGCTTGCAATTAGCGACGAAGGCGCTCATCGTGGGGCTTTCAAGGAGCGTCAAAGGTGATCATTGCAAAGCAGGAAAGTTGCAGCTTGTAATAAGCTCCGAAGTCGTTCAGCGCGGGGCTTGCAATTAGTGCCAAAGGTGCTCAGAGGGCCCATAGCCTTGCACTGTGTGGCAAACAGCATTGCCAGGCTTACAATTTTACTCCAGCAATTTTTAAAGGGGAATTTCGTAGTGTTATGTATTATTTATTCAGGAGTGGAAAGAGAGGAAATTGTTATCTCACTGATTGATTCATAACATTCTTAAGAAAATTATAATCATCCCCACAGGTAAGAAGCAGTCATACTTAACACTGATTTTCTGCTTTGCATGCTCTGCACCCGCTCCCTCAAATTTTAAGTCAGAAGGACTGTCATGTTCAAAATAGTCTATTAAAACTAAAGTTTTCAAAACCAGTTCTGTTCACTACCTGGACCTCAGCTAATGTTGTTAGTTTGTTACATATTTATCAGTCATGAGATCAGTCATGTTTCGTAAGTTATGATGATCTTTTAAGCAGTTAAGATCAATACAAACACATTTTCAATGTATTGTCATTAAAACACATTGGGCCCCATTTCAATCTATTATACACAGGCACTCACAGTGCAAGTTGCTATGTAACTTGAAAACCTATCCCGATTCCTCTAAATCTCAGTTCTGCATTACTGCACAGCTGCATAGCCTAAAATGAGCTGTGTTATCAAATTACTGTGACATGTCACATTCAAATTTCCCTATAAGTCATTCCAATTGCTTCTAAAGTTGCTGCATACAAGTTACATACTGTGTGTGAGCCCCTTTTTTCTCCCCAATCCGAAACATACTGATGACCACCCGTAGAGGCAGAAAAAGATTCAAGTGCCAGATCTAATGCTATCATTACTAAAACACCTCAACTGAGTCGGATATAAGGCTTGATTTCTTATATCTGACACAATTAAGGGCTTAACTACATACACCCCAATACTTGCAAGTGGATTTTCCTTTTCAAGTAAAGGCTGATAAATTGCAGAGAGCACTAATTGTGCCCAGGTGAGAGGGGTGTGGCGTCACTGTGTTAAACTACTATAAAGGTTTGTGAGCTGTTTGGGGCTGTTTGCAAGTGGATTTTCCTTTGCAAGTAAATGCTGATAAATTGCAGAGTGCACTAATAGTGCACAGGTGGGTGAACTTGTGAGCTTGCGAACATTTCTAGTATAAGTGCAATTCTAGTAAAAGTGTAGGAGTTTAAATAAAAGGAGGGACTTCAAAGAAAAGGGGGGGGGGCAGATTTATAGTGCAAAGGAGGAAGAGTTAAATAAAAGATAGATATATATGTATAAATATATAAATAATATTTTTTTTTACAAAATGTATGCAACTATATTATTTTATATTCTTTATTTTTCCCACTGAATTTTTGTAGACAATAATAATAATTATGAGTCAGTCCAGTGGCAACCTCACTCAGTGTACATCCTGTCATATGTATGCACTACTGGAACAGATGACCCAGGGTCTATACCTCTGTGTCAGGTGTGAGCATGTAGCCTCTCTGAAAGAACTGGAGAGGAGAATTTAAGCACTTAGTGATATTGCTCCACTGGAAAGGGAGTTGGTGCTCACTGAGCACAGTTTAGCTGGGCCTAGCATGGAGGGTGGAGCTGGGGCTAGTGAGGATGTCCAGGGAGGTAGCTGGGTTACAGTTAGTAAGGGAATCAGGGGGAACAGGAAAAGGCAGGCCAGTTCTGAGTTGGCAAACACCAACAGATTTGCCAGATTGAGTGAAACTGTTGGTGATGTCCATTCAGGAATAGCACTGCCAGATAGAGCTGTTCCCTCTAACAGCCGGGAGAACAGTTCTGCTGGAAGAGTGGGAGGGCAGCATAGGCAGAGCAACAGACATGTTTTGGTGGTAGGGGACTCTATTATTAGGAAGGTAGACAGGGTGATTTGTCACCCAGATCCCAGCAATCGAACAGTTTGCTGTCTACCGGGTGCTTGGGTTCGTCATGTTGTGGATCGGGTAGACAAATTATTGGGAGGGGCTGGAAATGAACCGGTGGTCTTGGTACATATTGGTACCAATGAAAAAGTTAGTGGAAGATGGAGTGTCTTAAAGAATGATTTTAGAGAACTAGGTAATAAGCTGAAGGCAAGGACTTCAAATGTAGTATTTTCTGAGATACTACCAGTGCCACATGCTAGCCCAGGGAGGCAGAAGGAGCTTAGGGAGATTAATGCGTGGCTAAAAAGGAGAGGTTTGGGTTTTTAAAGCACTGGGCTGACTTCTCACTTCGGTACAATCTCTAAAGCAGGGATGGATTGTACCTTAATGATGAGGTAGCTTTTGTGCTAGGGGTAGGATGGTAGAAAGGCTGGAGGAGTTTTTAAACTAGTAGGTGCGGGGGAGGGCCTAGATATAAGAAATGGGGGAGAAAGTGCAGAGGGTATAAGAAATGAATTAACAACTCATAGGGGAGGAGATTGGGGGAGGAGTAGTATAGGCAATAGGGAGGTAGTACTAAGTAACTAGTATAGTGGCAGGCACTTCAGAACTACAGACATAAGGTGTTTGCTTGCTAACGCCAGAAGTTTGCCAGGAAAAATGGGAAAGTTAGAATTATTAGCAATTAATGAAAAATGGGATTTAATAGGCATTACAGAAACGTGGTGAGATGAATCTCATGACTGGACTGTTAATCTGGTTGGTTATAACCTATTTAGGAAAGATAGAGGCAATGATAAAAGAGGAGGAGGGATTTGTTTGTATGTTAAGCCTGAATTTAAGCCTATAGTCAGAGAAGATATTTATGGTGGACCTAGTGATAAAGTTGAATGTTTGTCGGTAGAGTTAAATAGCGGGGCAGCAAATTCCAAAAGAATATTAGTAGGAGTATGCTATAAACCCCCATAATAGCTATATTTAAAAAGGGAGCAAGAGAAAATCTGGGGAATTATAGACCAGTGAGCCTCACTTCTGTAGTGGGGAAGCTTTTAGAATGGTTAATAAGGGATAATATACAAGAATATGTCTATTTGAACAGGATTATAAGTAGGAGTCAACATGGATTTATTAAGGATAGGTAATTTCAAACAAATCTAATTTGTTTCTATGAGGAGCTTAGTAGGAACCTGGATCAAGGCAACTCAGTGGATGTAGTCTTTTTGGATTTTGCACAGGCTTTTGATACAGTGCCATATGGGAGACTATTGTGCAAACTAAGGGATACAGGAATTTCAGTAAATATCTGCTAATGGATTGAGAGCTGCCTAAAAGATAGGAATCAAAGCGTTGTTGTAAATGGAACATACTCCGATTCAACTAAAGTGGTAAGTGGGGTTCATCAGGGTTCAGTATTAGGTCCTCTTCTTTTTAACATATTTATTAATGACTTAGAGGTGGGACTGGAAAGTAATGTCTCCATTTTCGCTGATGACATGAAGTTTTGTAAGGTAATTTAATCAGATAATGCTTTCCCTCCAAGGGGTTTACATAAAATTGAGGAATGGGCCTCTAAATGGCAGATGAGATTTAATATGAATAAATGTAAAGTTATGCATCTGGGAAGGAAGAATAGCCATGCAATTTATAATCTTAATGCAGCAAATCTAGAAGTATCAGATATTGAAAGGGATTTGGTAGTGCTTGTGGACAACCACCTAGGTAACAGTGCTCAAAGCCAAGCAGCAGTTACAAAGGCAAATAACATATTAGCATGTATTAAGAAGAGTATAGAAGCAAGGGAAGCAAATATAATTCTGCCACTATACAAATCTCTAGTATGCCCTCATTTGGAATATGGAGTACAATTTTGCACACCACTTCATAAAAAGGACATTTTAGAGCTGGAAAAGGTACAGAGGAGGGCAATAAAACTAATAAAGGGAATGGAGGGGCTAAATTATGAAGAAAGATTAATCTGTGGAATTCTCTACCAGAGGAGGTGGTGACAGCGGATTCAATAGATAACTTTAAGAGGGGACTGGATTTATTTCTAATTAAAAAGGGAATTCAGGGTTATCCTGAATAATTAGAGAGAGCGTATTGATCCAGGGAGAAATCCGATCGCCTGTATCTGGTGTCAGGAAGGAATTAATTTTTTTACCCTTTGAGACGATTGGCTAAGTTTCACTTGGGATTTTTTTTTCTGTTTGCCTTCCTCTGGATTAATTAATAACTAAAAAAATAAAAAATGAAAAATAATGAAATAGTTGATTAATAATTAATTAACAACTAGTTAATAACTAATCCGCATATTGCAGATCAGAGGAGATCTTAAAAGGTTGTACTTGATGGACTAAAAGTCTTTTTTCAACCTTACAGCCTTATTAAATTGCGATTCTACAAATTTAAAAGGGCTCTATTTAAGCACTCAGGCCCTCATTCAATTGCGTTTTGGCCAATTGAATAGGGGTCTAAATAAGCACATAGCTTATTTTTTTTAAAGAAGTTTTTAGTTAGTAAGCATCTATCCAAAAGCAAGGTTTTTACTAACTAAAAACTTATTTAAAAAAAATATGTTATGTGCTTATTTAGACCCCTATTCAATTGGCCAAATCGCAATTGAATGAGGGCCATAGCATTTTTTTTTTTGCAGAAGTTTTTAGTTAGTGAAGACCTTGCTTTTGGATAGAAGCTCACTAACCAAAAACGTATGTCAAAAAAATATGCTGTGTGCTTAAATAGAGCTCTTTTAAATGTTCTGAATCGCAATTTAATAAGGCTGTTAATTACTATGTAACTATGTAACTAAACATACTTGGAGGATCTTAAAGGGCCTCTGTGGCACCTAAACATGAATCTCTTCTACTTGTCATTTAAGGACCTCTGTGGCATAGTATGCTTATTTGGAGCAAAGGGGTCTTTACAGGACCTCCGTGGATAGGGGGTAAAGTTAGTATTTAATAGTCATGTGGGTCCATTTGGCACGGGTTAATTTGTTCCATGGAGGTCCATAGATAGGGGTAAAGTTTAGATGCCACAGAGCTCCTTACAGGAACTCCATGGCATACAGGTTAACTGTAGGTGCTACAGAAGTCCTGTAAGGACCTCCATGACATATATAGGGATTGACATAGAGGTAGGAAAGAGGAGTGGAGAGGTGGGGAGGAGGAGAAGAGGAGAGGCAAGGAGGAGAAAGAGGTGGCTATGGGGAGTAGTGTTAGAGAGGAGGAGAGGAGTGGTGGGGAGGAGGAGAGGAGTGGTGGGGGAGAGGAGGAGGAGAAGGAACAGGCCGAGAAGGAGGAGGCGGAGGAGGAGGAGGAGTAGCAGGAGGTGGAAGAGGGGAGTATAGTGGAGGAGGTGGGTGGGGGAGGTGTAGCCCTAGCAGCAGGCACACTTAGGAGAGGATCAGAGGGGAAGGGGCCTGATCCCAGGGGGTGGTAGTTCAGGGAAGGGACAGGCCTCAGGGACAGGTCAGGGAGGCAAGGGTCCATGTCCACAGTTGGGAGGGCAAGAGGCTAAGGGCAACCACAGAGCCCACAATTACTTGCACTGGGAGAATATGGTCCTCCTCAGTACTATCCGTGGCTGCCCCGTGATTCTTGCAGGGGGGGGGGGGAGTTAGGCCAGGGCCTAGGGATCAGGCATGGAAGGAGGTAGCGGCTAAGGTGACAGTGGTAGGCACAGCACCAAGGGATGTGAGGTCTGTGAAGCACCGCTTTGATGACATCAGGGCCAAGGTGAGGAGGACGATGACTAAGGAGGACAAGAACAAGACTGTGACCTATAATGAGTGGGAGAAGGTCGCCAGCGACTTTCTGAGACAGGTGCCCGCCGCTGGAGCTTCAGGCCTGGTGGCCCAGCAGGACCCAGCCTCCATGTCAGGTGAATATCACATACACCAACGTGCCACCACATGTACATCACACACACTACATGTACATGATGACCAACAAGGACACTGAAATGTCAGCTCCATGGAATTAAGAAGGGATAGATGGATGCTTCATTAAATCCATGACAAATCACTGCCATTCCTGGGAACAACAACAGTAATCAACCAATAGATAGTCCATGTATTGGTGTGCCCACTGCAGCCTATGCAGTTACAGACTGCAACCGTATTCAAAATAGCGTTAAGAGACATGAACGATCAAGGCCAAGAGCCATACAATAGATCACATTAAGCAAAGTATAGCTAATCTGAGTTGCAATTATGCGTATCATCCAGATTCAAGCCTAGATGTCAGATAGTTAGGAATGCACACAAAAATATATTTTATTAATCATACTAATGACATATACCTTTCTTTTCTCTCTTTCAGCATCAAGGAGGTCGGGGGCCAGTGGCGAGCCAGAGTTGGGGGCGTCTGCTCCATCAGAGCAGGAAGTGGAGGAGCAAGCACCCGCCCCGCAGGAACTGGTGCAGTGGGAGGAGGAAGGAAGAGGACCTGGTTGACCTGGCTCGGAGGAGGAGGATGTCATATGGCTGGTGGGGTCACCATCAGGACCACCGGCAACACCGCCGGGTTTAGACCCCACTATCCCCCTCCTCCAAAGACTGAGCACATCACCAGGTCCCTCCAAATGGGCCGATGATGCAAGCAGCCAGCCACCAACTCCTCCCCCCACAGCAGTGCTCTGGACTAGCCGCCACCACCACCACCGGACCCACCCACACCACCGCTAGTTTTGTCCCATGCTCCAGCCAGGCCCCAGACCCTCCCAACTCAGACACCGCCACCTCCTCACCTGGCCATGCCCCACGTAACTCCACATCCCACATCAGGCAAGGCTGCGCAGGAGGAGATGTTGGTCCTCATGTGACAGCAGGTGAAGCTGCTTCCGGGGATCCAGGCCAGCATCTCTGCCAATCATGAGGAGGCATCAGATGCTCAGGATTGGGGCGGACCAGAGAGCATTCCAAGGAGTCACCCCAGAGGCCATGTAATGCACTCTGGTCCCCAGCCCCACCGCCTCCACCCCGGAGGCATCCCCCGGCCACCCGCAGCCTTGCCCCTCCTCTTCTCCCACCATGCCTCCACTATCACCACTGCAGGTGCAGCTGCCTCCAGGGGTTTGCCTGCCCCTCCAAACCCCCCGACCACCATCACCAGCAGGGAGACGGCGGCCGGCCACGGGGGGTTGGGGACCTGTGCCTTTACAGAGGATGACATAGGGGCTGCACATATGTTTGTTCCTTCTCAAAAACACTCCTCAGTGATAATCTATTGGTCACAATGTTATTCTAATCTAGCCTGGCTACAGAGTCTTGGATCTTGGCCTATGTGATAGTGATATTTTGTATGCAGATGGCTACCTCCCATCACATGGTCAATGATACTCTTCTCTGTTGAACATGTCACCAATTGATGGTCACTGAGGAATGCTGTTGAGAAGAGATGCTGCAGTCCCTATGATTTTAAGGCCTTCTTTTTGTAGGTTTTGTCTTTTTTTTTTCTTTCTTTTTTTTTTTTTTTTAGGTACAATTCAGGTCTATGAAGGCCTCTCCTGCATCTGCAAGCATTGCAAAGGAAAAGTATGAGGTATAATGTTTTCCCAGTGACTCTCAGATAAACATTCCTTCAATGAAAGCCCCCATAACACGTAGCTCCCACAATGTTAAAGTTATCATATAGCCAGATATCTAAGATGATTGTTGTTAGCTAAAATGTAGACTAATACCGCTATGGCGGAGGACTTGCAAAGTCTCACAATGCCATGTTAATGACAGCCAGCATTAATGTATGCACTACTGAAGCATGTGATCCTGACCTCAATATCAGTGTGTGGATGTAAGTAACAGTGAATCTTGCTGCTGAACTTTGTGTCCACTCCGTATTAATGGGTATTTTCTCATATTGCTGATTATGCAGAGAACTAGCTAAAAGTTAGTAATGCTTGCAGATGGGAACCAGGTGAGTTGATATATTGTTACAGTTACAGTATTTTGCACTCTACTGTACATGAATGTTTTTTGATTTTTTATCCTCCTCCGCCTTTTTCTTTTTCACCACTTTTTTTCAGATTTTTGTTTTGTCACCACACTGTATGTGTGAAACTGGATTGGATTAAACAGTCCAGAGGTTGAATCATCTGTTTCACTGAGCAGCTCTAGACAAGTTGTAACTGCTATGCACATTAATGGTTTCTTCAATTAAATGGAGTGATTTCTGATGATCCTTTTTTTCATCAGATTCCTGTCGCAGTGGTGTGGTGACCACATGTGACCCGAATAGGTGCCATGCATCATACTTATTCTAGACTATGACATTACCCCCTTTTGGTATGCCCTTTTTTCCCAATAATAGCCTCTTGCTGTCCCGGGATCCGCCCACACAACACCCATGATATTAATACACAGTCTTGACCATTTATGATTGTTCTCTGTGAATGAAATAAAGCTTTGTTATATCGTTCTAACTGTGTCAGTGTGTTTTCAATGGTTGGGGTTATGGGACATCCACATACATCACATACAGTGCCTTGCAAAAATATTAACCCCCTTTGCATTTTTCATGTTTTGTTGCCTCACAACCTGGAATTAACATGGATTGTTTGAGGATTTGCATCATTTAATTTACAGAACATGCCCACAACTTTGAAGATGTTATTTTTATTTTTTTATTGTGAAGCAAACAACAAATCGGACAATGTGCATAACTATTTAACCCCTAAAGTCAGTACTTTATAGAGCCACCTTTTGCGGCAATCACAACTCCAAGTCGCTTTGGATAAGTCTCTATGAGCTTGCCACATCTTACCACTGGGATTTTTGCCCATTCCTCCTTGCAAAACTGCTCCAGCTCCTTCAAGTTGGATGTTTTGCGCTTGTGAACAGCAATCTTTAAGTCTGACCACAGATTTTCTATTGGATTTAGGTCCGGGCTTTGACTAGGCCATTCCAACACATTTAAATGTTTCCCCTTAAACCACTCAAGTGTTGATTTAGCAGTGAGTTTGGGGTCATTGTCCTGCTAGAAGGTCAACCTCCTTCCTAGCCTCAAATCACGCACAGAGTGGTACAGGTTTTGCTCAAGAATATCGCTGTATTTAGCACCATCCATCTTTCCCTGCAGCAAAACATCCCAACAGCATGATGCTTCCACCACCATGTTTCACTGTGGGGGTGGTGTTCCTTGGGTAATGTGAGGTGTTGGGTTTGTGCCAGACATAGCGTTTTCTTTGATGGCCGAAAAGTTCAGTTTTAGTCTCATCAGACGAGAACACCTTCCTTCATACATTTTGGGAGTTTCCTGCATGCCTTTTTGCAAACTCAGAACTTGCCATTATGTTTTTTGCTGAAAGTAATGGCTTTCTTCTGGCCACTCTGCCATAAAGCCCAACCCTATGGAGTGTACGGCTTATTGTCGTCCTATCGACAGATACTCCAGTCTCTGCTGTGGAACCAAGCTCCCCCAGGGTTACCTTACGTCTCTGTGCTGCCTCTCTGATTAATCCCCTCTTGGCCCGTTCCAGGAGTTTTGGTGGGCGGCCGACTCTTGGCTGGTTTGCTGTTGTGTCATGTTCTTTCCATTTGGTTATGATAGATTTGATGGTGCTCCTGGGAAATTATCAAAGATTTGGATATTTGTTTATAACCTAACCCAGACTTGTATTTCTCAACAACATTGTCCCTTACTTGTTTGGAGAGTTCCTTGGTCTTCATGGCAGTGTTTGGTTAGTGGTGCCACTTGCTTAGGTGTTGCAGCCTCTGGGGCCTTCCAAAAAAGGCGTGTATATGTAATGTCAGATCATGTGACACTTAGATTGCACACAGGTGGACATCGTTTCCCTAATTATGGGACTTCTGAAGGTAATTAGTTGCACCAGAGCTTTTTATGGGCTTCATAACAAATGGGGGTGAATACATACGCACATGCCAATTTTTTGTTTTCTATTTCTAAAAAATAGTTTTATGGATATATTTTTCTCATTTCACTTCACTAACTAAAAAAATTCAGATTAACAAAACATTGAACTTAAGGCTGTAATGTAACAAAATAGGTAAAACGTCAAGGGGGTGGATACTTTTGCAAGGCACTGTATTTATCACATTCCTATATATGTAAACTATTGAGCCCTAGTTACTATGCAATAGATCAATACATATAACAATAATAATAGTCATAATAGCATTTGATATCATATAATAATATATATCATATATAATCAACATAAAGGCATAATACACATGCAAATGTCCAATTAGTGATATGTAGAATGTGGAGTATCAACATTCCCCTGAGGGCCTCCTAGCAATATGACAGATGATACTGGAGTGGGTTGCCAGTTCCTTCTCTAGTGGACTGTGATTTTTCTGACCTCTCTGCTATGACCTGCCCACCTACAGTGGCCCTACATGGTATAGCTGACAGCTTCATTCAGATACACAAGCCCCTTTACCACCACCACTTAGCAATCCAGAAGGGGACCAGGGGAACATACACTACACTAATCTAAATTAATAAAAAGCAAAACATAATGTGAGGTCACCAAATGGGAATGGCTATACATCTTGGCTCATCGCCACCAGCAATGGCGTGGGACTTTCCAGGATGGGTATAGCGTAGATTATCACTGATGGTGGTGAGTTGGCTGTTGCTCCACGTGCCTCTGCGGCCCGTCCTGATGGGTTAGAGTAGATTAGTGTGGTGTGTGTTCCCCTTCTGAATTGCCAAGTGGTGGTGGTAAAGGAGCTTGTGTACCTGAATGAACCATGTAGGGCCACTGTAGGTGGGCAGGTGATAGCAGAGAGGTCAGACAAATCACAGTCAACTAGAGAAGGAACTGTAAACCCACTCCAGTATCTTTGGCATGCAAACCTTGTGGATACACACAGACAGATACATTAGTAGGTGTGCTGTAGTCCATAGGGTCACAGAGAGTTGGACACAACTGAGGGACTGAACAACCATATATGAAATGTTTCCCTGGTACTTGTGATATGGCAGTGTAATTTGTCTACTATCCCAATGTATATTTGATAAGTGAGATGTATATAAGATGATCTTTGTTTTTTTAGGGTACACATTAGAGCCTCTGTGAGTGTCAAAGGGTTAATATGTCAGCCATCTGCATGTATTTGTGTTGAAATTTAATGAGGTAGTGTGTCTTTAATAGCTTTCAGCATGTAGCAGCAAGGCTTTTCATATTAGCATATGCA
This sequence comes from Discoglossus pictus, assembly GCA_027410445.1. Classification (NCBI taxonomy): domain Eukaryota; kingdom Metazoa; phylum Chordata; class Amphibia; order Anura; family Alytidae; genus Discoglossus; species Discoglossus pictus. The sequence continues at coordinate 164,260,363 of CM050168.1, forward strand.
TGACCATTTCAACCTATGTTGAAAATGTAATTTAATTTTTTCATATTTGGGCGTTGTTGTGTGTGTAATTGTAATGCCTTTCATTGTTTTCCTCATGTTTTAAAGTGTATTGGTGTCTTTATATTGTGACCCGTAAGCTTTGGGCTGCCATTTGGCATTTGCGGGCTTGATTGCGGCTGCTGTGTTGAGTGATTTTTGCAACTGAATAGTGATTAGCGATTTTAGCAATTGGAAGTCTTGTGGCTTTGGCAGATCAAAGGCTTTGGCAGGTTGTAAGTTACGGGTTTAACCATTCACATTTTTTTCAAGGCCAGAACTGGTAAGCCACTTGGAGCCCACAAAAAGACACCAATTGAATAGCAAATTAACTTGCAACCTCACTTACGGGCTACCAGATCGTCCGAAATCTTAAATGAATGGGGCCCCTGGTCTCCAAAATTCTCAGGCTTATTAATGTAATCCCATCCATGTCTGGTGAATTTAATTTTTCTAACACTCTGTAATTTGTATTTCCAGGCCATTTCTGTAAATTTCTATTCTGGCCCAAAATGGGTACTTAAAACTAGGTTTAAAAGCTTACTACGTGAATCCCATCTAGTCATGAGTATCGGGTGAATGGGGTATTTCTGACTCACTGGGAAGTCACCATTCTAGGTCATTTTACGAAACACTGTATTCTTCCCCGGAATGGGTACTGGAAATTAGTTTCTGTGGAATTGATGAAGCTAATTACATGAATCCCACCTAGTCATGTGTATCTGGTGAATTTTGTACTTCTGAATCTCTGGAAAATTTCCGTTTTGGGTTATTTTAAGAAACACTGTATTCTAACCAGAACCGGTACTTGAAAGTTTCTGTGGGATATATGAAGGTTACATGAATCCCATCTAGTCAGCTATATCTGGTAAATTTGTATTGCTTGCTCTCTGGGAAGTTGCTGTTCCGGTTTATTTTGCAGAAAATTGTATTTTGGCTTGTTAAAGGTTTAAGAAAGCATACTATCAGATGGGTTTTGGCTCTTAAATATTTTTCCTAATTATATTTAACACATCCCAATGATTTTAGCATGAATTAATTTTTTTTAAAGAGTGCTTTATCTGCCTGTTTCAGCCGGTTCTGGGTGATGTTTTGGTTTTTAAAGGGTCGATAAACTACTATATTTATTTGTTTTTTGTTCTTAAATATCGTTTTAGATAGTATTCAACACATCCCAGTTATATTGTCATTTGTTTCTTTTATAAAGGGCCTTTTCTGGCTTTTACACTGTCCCTAAGTTTTCAGATCTGAGCTCACTCATTTCATGCAATAAAAGTAAATTCCATTGTATAGATTATGTCCATGTACATGCTGCCAATCATAAAACAGCAGTTTATAAAGTCAAGGTCTGGTTTCTTGTTTACAGCCCCTGTGAAGTTTAGTGAATTTACCCCAATGGCAAGTAAAGAATCAAAATGGGATATTTACCCATTTGTGAGACATGGCCCCTTCTTAAGCAGACAGTTCCTTCCTGTGAATCCTGGGGCGCAAAGGCAGATGTACCCCCCGTCCCCCGTCTCTATGCAGGTGGAGTTGCTGGAGCAGGGCTTGGCTGCACAGGGATGGATGTCTGCAGTAACACAATATACATATAATATACATAAAATATATACATAATATGCACATAGCATATATACAATACAGGCCTCCCTCGACATCCGCCGGTTTAACATTTGCGGGTTCGACATTTGCATTTTATTTTTTACTATAATCTCGAGAGATCTGGCCAGGGAGCCCTGCGCTGAGGTGCAGAGGGGAATGCTAAACCCCACCCCATTGCCTCAAAAGGAAGCTTGGGCCCTAGTAGACAACCCAATTTCAGCCTTTCCCTGTGGGGTGGGTTCCACCCAACACATAGACCCTTTCCCCAGGGACAAAACATGGATAAACCCATGTTTCATTATTCAATTTTTTTTTACATCTGCAGGGACCCCAGGAATGGAACCCCTGCGAATGTGAAGGGTCTACTGTATACATATAATATAAACACAATATATACAAAATATACACACAACATGCAAAGTATCTGAAATGTTTTGGCTCCTCATATTTATTATAATCAGCCACACAGAGAACCTCACCAACACTTTTTATTTTTACAAATTTTTAAGGACCATATTAATGTCCTAAAAACAGGAGTTATACGTTTTAATTGGTATTATTCATTAATCAAAAAAATCTTATTCAGTTATTTAGAAAGATCAGTATTCAATATTACGTCAACTTCTAAACCTCCAGTTGAGATGCTTGTCTCTACCCATTATGAGGTCATCACTCTGACTGGGAGGCAGTGCTAAGCTGCCAGATACAAGAACTTCATCTAACTGACAAGAAATAAAAGCTTGCAGATATGAGACGTCTCATAGAACAGCAATTGAGATTTCTAAGGACTGTTTAAAGCTGCTTATTATAGTTATATATGTTACATTATTGATACTTTTTTATTTGTTTTTTGACCATTAATAATTTGTGTTTTTTAAGGCATCAAACTGTATCTACTTAACTCAATTTATCTGCTTGAGTCCAATGCTATGAATTCATTAATCACCTGATTTCTGATTTTCAGAAACCCCTAAAACACATCTTAATTGATTGAAAGTGCTTTGCACACTATTACAGGGAGTGCAGAATTATTAGGCAAGTTGTATTTTTGAGGATTAATTTTATTATTGAACAACAACCATGTTCTCAATGAACCCAAAAAACTAATTAATATCAAAGCTGAATATTTTTGGAAGTAGTTTTTAGTTTGTTTTTAGTTTTAGCTATTTTAGGGGGATATCTGTGTGTGCAGGTGACTATTACTGTGCATAATTATTAGGCAACTTAACAAAAAACAAATATATACCCATTTCAATTATTTATTTTTACCAGTGAAACCAATATAACATCTCAACATTCACAAATATACATTTCTGACATTCAAAAACAAAACAAAAACAAATCAGTGACCAATATAGCCACCTTTCTTTGCAAGGACACTCAAAAGCCTGCCATCCATGGATTCTGTCAGTGTTTTGATCTGTTCACCATCAACATTGCGTGCAGCAGCAACCACAACCTCCCAGACACTGTTCAGAGAGGTGTACTGTTTTCCCTCCTTGTAAATCTCAGATTTGATGATGGACCACAGGTTCTCAATGGGGTTCAGATCAGGTGAACAAGGAGGCCATGTCATTAGATTTTCTTCTTTAATACCCTTTCTTGCCAGCCACTTTGTGGAGTACTTGGACGCGTGTGATGGAGCATTGTCCTGCATGAAAATCATGTTTTTCTTGAAGGATGCAGACTTCTTCCTGTACCACTGCTTGAAGAAGGTGTCTTCCAGGAACTGGCAGTAGGACTGGGAGTTGAGCTTGACTCCATCCTCAACCCGAAAAGGCCCCACAAGCTCATCTTTGATGATACCAGCCCAAACCAGTACTCCACCTCCACCTTGCTGGCGTCTGAGTCGGACTGGAGCTCTCTGCCCTTTACCAATCCAGCCACGGGCCCATCCATCTGGCCCATCAAGACTCACTCTCATTTCATCAGTCCATAAAACCTTAGAAAAATCAGTCTTGAGATATTTCTTGGCCCAGTCTTGACGTTTCAGCTTGTGTGTCTTGTTCAGTGGTGGTCGTCTTTCAGCCTTTCTTACCTTGGCCATGTCTCTGAGTATTGCACACCATGTGCTTTTGGGCACTCCAGTGATGTTGCAGCTCTGAAATATGGCCAAACTGGTGGCAAGTGGCATTGTGGCAGCTGCACGCTTGACTTTTCTCAGTTCATGGGCAGTTATTTTGCGCCTTGGTTTTTCCACACGCTTCTTGCGACCCTGTTGACTATTTTGAATGAAACGCTTGATTGTTTTAAATGAAACGCTTGATTGTTCGATGATCACGCTTCAGAAGCTTTGCAATTTTAAGAGTGCTGCATCCCTCTGTAAGATATCTCACTATTTTTGACTTTTCTGAGCCTGTCAAGTCCTTCTTTTGACCCATTTTGCCAAAGGAAAGGAAGTTGCCTAATAATTATGCACACCTGATATAGGGTGTTGATGTCATTAGACCACACCCCTTCTCATTACAGAGATGCACATCACCTAATATGCTTAATTGGTAGTAGGCTTTCGAGCCTATACAGCTTGGAGTAAGACAGCATGCATAAAGAGGATGATGTGGTCAAAATACTCATTTGCCTAATAATTCTGCACTCCCTGTATAGTGTATCAATGATACAAAACAAGTATAAATCATTTAGCCAGCCCGTGACATAGCAGAATAGACCACACCCCTTTCAAACAGCTTTATACGGCAGTATTTAGACTCCGGATAAATCAGAATTTGTGAAAGAGTATTGACTCAGATTAGTGTCTGTTATCTTCTATTGTTAGTTTGTGTTTAATGATATTTCCTAGGACAACTTAAAGTGTCCAGCTCCAGGTGGAGCTCTTGATTATATAATAGTAGAACACTGTTCTCAGGTCTGAAAGCTCTGGGGGTCTGGTGGCTTTAGGGGTCTGACAGTTCTGGGGGGTCTAGCAGTTCTATGGGGGCTAATAGCTCTGGGTGTCTGGTGGCTCCAGGGGCCTGACAGTGCTGGGGATCTGAAAGCTCCGGCGGCTGAGCGGCTCTGGGGTACTGGTGGCTCTAGGGGTCTTGTAGTTCTGGGGGGCTGGCAGCTCTGGGGGCTGGCAGTTCTGGAGGGCTGAATGTTCTGGGGGTATGGTGGCTCTGGTGGGTATGACAGTTCTAGTAGTCTTTCAGTTCAGTTGGTCTGAATGCTCTGGGGGTTTGGCGGCTCTGGGAGTCTGGCAGGTCTGACTACTTCGGGGATCTAGCAGTTCTAGGGATCTAGCAGTTCTAGGGGTCTAGCAGTTCTAGGGATCTAGCAGTTCTAGGGGTCTAGCAGTTCTAGGGGTCTGGCAGTTATAGGGGTCTGGCAGTTCTAGGGGCCTGGCAGCATCTGTCCAGACCAGAGTTCCTCTAAATTCAGGAGGTGCTGGTGACATATTGCATGCTGTGGTTTGGATGTCCATCTCTTTTCATGTTTTGGCATTGACTGCTACTGAAAAGAGAATTGTAGATTACATTAAGCACTATATCAATATTTGCATTAAAGGGGCAGCAATTTGCTAATTTACTAACACCTGGGGGGGGGGGGGGGTTCATGGGTGCAAACAAGAGACTTACACAATGTTATGGATCCATTTTTTATGTTCAATTGATCCTTTCTGTTATTTACAAGCAGACTCTACAAAAACTAACAATTCTCTAAAACAACTTCTATGCTCCTAGTTTACACCGCTGGTATTATAGTTAGTTTGTTATGCACTTCACAAACAAGTAGGGTATTCCCAAAATACAGTAGCTTTTCACCTATAATTAACCCCTTTTTGAACCATGTGTTTAGTTTTTAAAAATGTAAGATATTTGTATCCACAAACCGATGTCACAAAGGCTTCCAAGCCAGCCATCCTCACAGACACACTGCCAGGGGTTGGTGCAGCTGCCATGCAAACAGCCAGGGAACGGCACACACTGGTGACACAACGGCCCCCTCCAGCCAGGGTGACACCTGCAGAGACAGTTTGGATCCCATTACATTTCAGCACTGACATTCAGTAAAATCTCCAGTCCCTTTAATTGCTCAGATTCAATAAGATTGATCATAGAACCTTCTGTGGAAAATATACATACGTGTCCAAATACCAAATGGATGGGGCAGCTTTTAACTTGGGGTTCCACATCCATGTTAAACAAACACCCACCCCCCTCTCTATGACACTCCTTACTAACAGACTAATCTATATAAGGAGGCTCTGAAATTAGAAATGAATCTGCCCCTTCTTAGTTATTGGTCATCTTGAGGGTTATTTTCTTAATTGAACCCATGTGGTAGGCTGAAGGCTGAGAGGAAGGTATTTTCACTGTAAAGTAGAGAAGTGCAGGAGGTGGGCAGATCATTTTTACCAGACTTACTTAAAGGGCCACTTAATTGAGCACAATTTGGACCACATCACAGTAAATATCTCCTAAAATCATGTTGAAAATGTTGAATTTTCGAAATATGTGCATTTTTCATTGAGAAATAAAATAAAATAAAATCAGTGTTTACATGTGTAATAGACTGCTCACTTGCTTTTGCATTACTGTTGCCAATCCAGTTGTAGGGTTGTGTGTTCAATACAAGTCACTGGTAAGACTGTTTATATTTACAGTTTGAAGGGAACTGAACTAGTAATTTCTGTTATTTCTTATGACAGAAAATTCAGTTTTCTGCTCTCTTGCCTCTCTGGAATATGAACAGGGCAGATCAGTGATATGCTCAGGAGCTGTCCCTGTAGACAAAAAATAACCCTTAACAAATCTATCCATGCAGGCATAGAATGTTAGACTCACCTAAACAGGTGAGTTGTGTGTTAACTAGTCAGTGCAGTCCCCCCTTTCTACTACAATCAACCCCCATGCTGCAGAAGTCCTGATCTAGACCCCCTGCCACCTATTAACACCGACTACAAGCCAGGGTCCCTGTCGGGACTCCCTAACACCTATTAATAACCCCCACCCAAAGCGCAAGTCCTTAAAGGACCCGTGCCACAAATGAACTCCTCCCGCGGGTCTTTAAATGCATTTTTTATCCAGTAGCTTGTGCGGGAACTGTCATTTGCAGCAGGTAGGTCCTTTAATTTTAGGTTCTTTTTTTTAGGCCATCGGCTTTTTTGGGGGGAGGGCCCTTTCCTGGCCCAGAAGATAAGGACATGGGCTTAAATCAAGACAGGAGAAAGGAGAGGACTGGACCTTCTTCAATCAACATGGATAGCCCCACTAGTCCAGGGCAGAAGAGGATGGTAACCATCGCGGGAGGGTCATTTTGGCCAGGTAAGTGGCATTATTAACCCTTTCTTTTATAAGGGGTTGTATTCTTTTTAAATTTTAATAGTGTGTGTCTTTTTTCAATATAGTCTTTTATTTTCCTTGTAAGTTGTTTTTATTTTTTGTAACTTAGGTGTTTTTCTTTTTTGTGATATAGAATTTATTATTTTATGTAAGTTGGGGTGTTTTTATTTTTTGGAATGTAGGGGGAGTTTTTATTTTTTGTAATTAGTGGGTTAGGTAGTTTAATCAGAGGGGGAATTGGTAGTTTAATTAGAGGGGGTAATGCATTTAATTAGAGGCAGGATTAGGTAGTTTAATTAGAGGGGGTTGGATATTTAATTAGAGGGGGGTTAGGTAGTTTAATTAGAGGGGAATTAGGTATGTAATTAGAGGGGAATTAGTTAATTAGAGGGGGTTAATAGTTAATTGGGTGAGTTAATTAGTTAGAGGAGTGTTAGGAGTTAATTAGTTGGGGGTTCAATTATTTAATTAGTGGGAATGTTAAATAGTTAATGAAAGATTAATTAGGTAGCAAGGGTTAAATAGGTATAGAGAGGTTATATAGGTATAGATAGGGTTAAATAGGTTAATGAGGTAGACAGGGGGTTAATAGAGTAGTGGGTGGTTAATTAGAGTAGTGAGGTCTTCATTATGGTAGAGGGGGGTTAATTAGGGTAGAGGGAGTTATTAGGCATAGATAGGGTTAATTAGGCCTAGATATGGTTACAAAGGTTTAGATAGGGTTAATTGGTTAATGATAGGGTTAAATAGGGTTAATAACTTCGAGGGGGTAATTAGGTAAAGGGGTTAATATGGTAGTGTAGTGCTTAAACATAGTGTCATGATGGTCCTGGTGGACCTTCATGGCACTTATAGTGTTAATCTTAGGTTCATACTTGTCCCGTAAAGGTCTACATAGACCCTTATGGGACCTATGAGGTTAATTAGGGGATCACAGGGGTCTGTATAGACCCCATGAATTATAGGGGTTAAATTAAGGTGCCACTGGGGTACTTATAGTACCACCACAACAAGGTTTACCTTCCGGGTAGCGCTGCTCCTTTAATGGCCCAAGAGCAGGAAATGTAAATTTAGATATGCCGGGTTGGTCCCGATTGGGACCATTGCGGCATGGATTAATTGTTAGGCCTCTGCAGGGGCTGATTGGGACCCCGCATCACGGGAGGGGTTACGTTTAGGTGCCGCTGGGGTACTACATGTACCCCCAAGGCAGGGGTTAGTTTAACAGGAATTTAAAATATTTATAGGCAAGAGTTAATATGGGGCCTGTGTGGGGGTGGGTGGCCCAATCAGGACCCTGCAGCATGGGGGGCTAATTTTAGGTGCCAAATGAGGCAGGGCTAACCATTTAGATGCAGTGGGTCATTTAATGACCCATGGAAGGGCTTAGTTTGTGGCGAGGGCCCTTTAAGGACTTGCGCTGTGGTTGAGGGTTAATATTAGGTGCCATGGAGTCCTGATGGTGACTCCCTGGCTTATAGGGGGGGTTAAAAGGTGGTAGGGGGTCCCGATTGCGACCCCTTGCAGCATGGAGGTTGGTTGTAGATGCAAGGGGAGTTATTTAATTTCCATAGGGTCTGTATAGACCCCATGGTTATGTAGATGGGGTGATCATGAATCCCCAGGTGGTTTTAGGGCTCTCTATTGACTCCTAGAGATGATTCTCATCCGTAAAGCTTGGTTTGAGTGCCTCCTACACTGAAATATCTTACTGAGCAGGCAAGAATTTATACATGAGAGCTGAGTGCTCTAATCTAGGGGAGCTAATGTTAAGCATATCGTTGTAACTTAGGGAAAAAATGCTCCTGCAGACTTTGTACTGTATTTCCCTAAATTAGAGCACATGATGTATATGGGGCTCCATGTTTTGGATGCAACAAAAAAAAATCCCTGTCCCTTTTTAATAAGTAGGGGTAGATGGTCCCGATTTTGGGACCCTCAAATCATATCGCCCAGACCTTTTCATAATTCTTATTTGTTCTGTATAGTCCACATAAAGCCCCAATCTATTAGGTTATCCTCCTTCTTTTGGGATCATTATCTACCTTTTTTGCCATTTTCTCTGCAATCACATATATAGTTGTGAGCATGCGAGTTGTTGCTAACGCTTGAAGCGAGGGCACTGGGCGAGGGCCTCAGTTGCTGGCATGGAGCGCCCTCGCAAACTTCACGTCGCAACGCAAATAACACGACACACACATTACGACACTCGCAAACAACATACAACACACGTTCACACACATTACGGCCTCGCAACAATCGGACGCAGCTCGCGAACATTACAAAATTAAAAACACAATACATACACACAGCACATACATAAAAAGCTTACCTCCAGCAACAGGGAGCATCCAGGACCTCAAAAATGCAACTTACACCTTCATTTCACTCAAAATAAAACAGTTTGGACAATAAAAAATTTGGTAAGCGAGAGAAAAAATGGCCGCCGAACAAAACGAAAACGAGGCTACACACACAAACACCATACGAGACACGTTACCAGACATTATGACTTCGCAAACAACGGACGCAACACGCCGACATACAAACATTTAAAACACAATAAATACACACAACACACACATAAAAAGCTTGCCTACAGCAAGAGGAACCATTCAGCACCTCCAAAAAACAAGTTACATCTACATTTAAATAAAAATAAAACACTTTAGACACTAATGAAATTGCTAAGCGAGAGAAAAAATAGCCGACGAAAAAAACAAAAACGAGGCTACAGCACTCTCAACACGTAAAACACCACTACACACTCGCAAAACAACACACGAAACTCGAAAAACACCACAAAGCACCGACGGATAATCTGCAAAGACGCATAACACAGATAACCCGCCATTTTATGCCAATGCGGAAGTACACCACTACGCTAACGGTTTCGTCTCGCGCACGCACACTATTACACTGCACACATTCATCACGCTTACACAGCAGCTCCACACCACTAATGCTGCAGCAACATGAAAACAGATTGTCAGCTCTTCAACACAATGCTTCAAAATAGGTAAAGTATATTCATTTATTAATGTATTATATATTTTAGTAATACACACCAAACAGCATTAGCTACCTTACAATTTCATTGCCGTCATTTTTTGACGGGCAATTCGCTAGTTACAATAAATAAATAAGTGTTCTACACTGACTAAAATCAGTCAACCCCCCTCCCCCCCACACCCCAGATTACAGCTTAGATCCATAAACCTTGCTGTTTTGCCGCAACAGATATCTGTGCAGGGAGCAGCCAAACCAAACTTTACGGATGAGACAGCTCTAGGAGCCAATAGGAAATGTGAATGTCATAAATCTTATAATGGGTGGGATGTGCAGGAACAACTGCCCATTATTAGCTACAGCAAGGGAACATATATATATATATATATATATATATATATATATATATATATATTCGATATTAAAACGATGTGACAAATGTATTTAGAGGTACAATAAATGAAGATGTATTTATTTTGTGTTAGAATATGATATATTTACAGACATGCCTTTAGAGTGTTTGTTTCTAGGCAATGTGGTTTGTGTTGTGTATTAACCCTTTGAGTACTGGGTTGTTTGTTACCCTGGTTTTTGTATCATAAAATGGGCTTAATAACAACATATCATATTTTTTAATCTCACATATGTTCATATTAGATTGTTAAGTGTCAAATAATGTTGAAATATCATCATCTTGTAGTGCTTTTTGTGCTATACTGTCACTTTAAATGCTTCTGGGAGACTCAACAAGTGTTTGAAAAGTATTTGTGAGTGGTGTTTGGTACCAGTACATCTTTCCTCTGCTTTTTCAATCACGGCAATGCCCTGATTTGCAGTGCCCTGATTAGCATAGGGTTTGGGTGTCAAAGTGTCAGGGAATAACTAGTAATTTATTGCCAATGGAGATTTATGCCTTGCTTTTTGTCTGTGTTGTGAAGTTCACTCGGAGCAGTGACCCATAGCAGTTTGCTTGCAATGTTTTAGGGATGGGTGATTAGCATAGGCAGGTTTACTCTGCAGATAGGGCACACGTAATTGCTGTTTTAGAGATCAGCATAGGGTCCTTTGTGTTTATAAGTAAAAAGATGTAGACTCTCGACCTTGACAAAAATATGTTGTTAAAATGAATTGACTCTCTGCAGTAGAACGGTCTGTAATACATTTCTTTTGGATTATGTGACTTTATTTTACAGAACCCTGAATGTATCAAACATCCCATATTTATTAAACAATGTATAAATAATGTATAAACGAGACAGTTACTTCCCCTAAATACTTACCTGCATTCTCCAGGACTTTCACAAAACCCGTTTATGGGATGACAGCCAGGTCTACAAGCAATTCCTAAAATCAAGACAGTTAAAAGGATTTTCATTATATTGTTACAGAAACATTTAAACAAATACATATTATTATAAAACAACACAACATCCCAGGTCAGAAAGGCTCACAGTCGAGTGCAAAATAAAATTAGCTTTGTTTGTGTTATTCATTGTGTGGCATCATATCAGGACTTTCAGAAATATATTTGGATTTCATTCATTTGCTGTGGTTACAGACATGTTAATAATGTATTTTTATTTGTACTTATCTCCATTATAGCGCTAGAGAACATGTTGATGTATTACAAATAAAGGATAATATTGATAATAATAATAATAATACAATAGCCTTGGCAAATAGCGTCTTTTGAGTGAATGTCATTTTACTTTGTACTTATCCCATCTATAGCTCTTTAGAACATGTTGAGGCGTAACAAATATATTATTATTATTATTATCTTTATTTATATCGCGCCAACATATTTCGTAGCGCTGTACAGGGGGTTAGTACATGGCAAAAAAGAAAATTAACACCTTAAAGAATGGAGGGCCCTGTTTTTGAGCATATAATCAAATGTACATAGTGCTTGTTTCCAAGACACTGACACACAATTGAAAACTCGCAAACTTACAATCTAAGGGCCTCATTCTATTATCGGCCGTAAATCGGCCGCAAAGCTGCGATTCCTTGCGGGGGTCCCGTTACCTTGCAATTCAATTATACGGCGCCGCAAGGCTATCCCCTTACGGCCGGCCGTATTTCTTGCAATCGGCCGTAAGATCAGAAATCTTTAAATCCAAAAATAAATTCAAGACAGCACTGTAAAGCTCTGTAAATGCTAGGGATCATAATGGGGGACATGAGGATTAATCGCAACCCCCTCTCAAGCTTGCACATCAGCCCAAATCCGAGATTACATTAACTGTTTATTTTCCGGCCGCAGCATGGGCGGGTCTGAGGTGCTCCAATCACTCTGGACTTTTTCCACGGATATGTGACATGAATTAAAAAAATATATATTTACGGATTTGAGTGTAGGGGAATGTTGTGCTATTAATGCTAACACCTACAATCACTTGATAGTCTCCTCAGAGTGCAGGATAGCTTTATTATGGCTTTATTATGTGCCTAATTGTGTGCCTGCAGGGCCTTTTTTCTGCAAGTAAGCTGTGGCTCGGTTTTAGCCTTGCAGAGAGGGTTCCCGGAGCAATTGAATAGCAACCGGGGCTTTCTTGCGGCCGAAACTCTTGCGGCCATTTAAGATCAAAGGCTTTCCTCCGGCGCGTGCGGCCGCAAGGGATAGCAAGGCGCCGGCCGCAAGCCTGCCGGAATCCCCGGCAGGAAGGGAATAGAATAGGCAAATAGGCTGCGGCCGGTCCTTGCGGCCCCGCATCTCCTACGGCCGATAATAGAATGAGGCCCTAAGGGTTTAGGTGTGATACAAGAGGGTGACAAATACAAAATGGCAACGTGAATGCAATTTGTTTAATCGATTGGAGGGGTCTGTGAGCTGTAGTGTAGATTGTGGGTGGGAGTGTTTTTAACAATGGGCCTTATGCTAATCCCCACAATACCATATACGAGTGGCGTATTAGCACAGTAAATCCTGCCGAGCTATGCTATTTCCCCATCCCTAAAACACTGTGAGAGAACTGCTACGAGTCACTGCAGCACAACAATGCCAAAAAAGCATTGCACACTTCTCTCTTGATTATTACACAAAAAATATGAGTTAGTCCATTAGACTTTTACACCAAAACCATATGCTAATCAGACTTTAAGGATCACTCGTAAACAGGGCACTGTCGTAACTGCAAAAAACTAAGAAAATATTACCACTTGCGAAGGGTTTTAAGGAGTGCCACAGCAGCAGTTAAAGTGACAGTATAGCACCAAAAACACTTAAAAAGGATGAGATTTCAACATTTATTGGCACTTAACAGTCCAATATCAACATATGTGTAATTACAAATAATGATATGGTATTGTTATATCCGTTTATTAGACAACAACTGAATTCACAAACAACCCAGTACTCATGGGGTTAATACATGCCAAGAAAGCACATTGCCTAGGAATAAATGCTTAATGCATTCTCTCTATTTAAATATATACAGCAATTGTTTCACATATGGTGCGCTAAGAGTGATAGAAGCCCTCCACCGTACAAAGTACAGTAGTACAAATAAGGAATATTACATCAGTGATTCTATTTGAATGTCTAAAAATAAGTTGATGAAAACTTTTCCTGCTCAAATTTCTCAGAGATACAGTATATGCACTGCAGTCTGGGAAAACTGGGCGGGACATGCAAATGAGGCCACATAATGCACCATCATTCTGTCAAAATCCAATCCATCCGTTGCTATGCCTAAAACTGTGAAATACAGTAAGCATATGCTTAAAAGGAGCCATGTTTAAAATGGTTTGGATTGACAGAGTGATGGTGCATTATGTGGCCTCATTTGCATGTCCCGCCCAGTTTTCCCAGACTGCAGTGCATATACTGTATTTCTGAGAAATTTGAGCAGGAAATAAGTTTTCATGAACTTATTTTTAGACATTCAAATAGAATTACTAATGTACTATTCCTTATTTGTACTATTTAAATAAATAAACATAAAATGTGTCTTCAGCTCCATCTAGTTGCTGAAAAATGTATTGCAACTTCTTTATTTTGCTTGGACATTAAAACTGTTATACTGGGACACTAACACTGCTAGGAAGATCAGTATTGGCCTGGTGGTAGAACATCAGAATGGGGGACCTGGGGGGGGGGGGGGGTAGGAAATCAGGTCCCTCATTCTGATCTCCTATCCCCAGGTCCCCCATTCTGATCTCCTATCAGTGTTAGTGTTACAGCATAACAGTGTTAGTATAATAAAGCAACTGCACTACATTTTTCAGCTACTAGATGGCACTGAAGACACGTGCGCGTGCATAACGTGGTTGGGCGCACAATTGCAGCATGCGCAAACGGGTGGCGCTGATGAATCATGCAGGGTCTCCGTTTCTCATCCATAAAGCTTGGTTTGGATACTCCCTACACCAAAATCTCTTGCGAACAAGAAAGGATTAATGGATGTGGGCGGAGTGCTATAGTGTGGGGGAAATAAAGGAGTAATGTAGGTAATGTAGGGGAAAAAACACCTGCAGCAGATTTTCATGTGTGTTGCAGTTTACGCCGCCTGATTTAAATAGGGCCCAATACTTATATATAATATATATAAATTATATATAATATATATATTTATATATAATAGTAATAATAGTAATACTAATAGTAATATAAAAACTTATAAAAATATCACATAAAATAATAAAAGTAATAATAATAATAATAATAATAATACAATGAAAACATAAGTAGTGTCTTCTGAGTAAATGAAATAGGGTATAAATGTTCAGACCCCCATATTCATTAAGCTTTTCAGGTCAACCTCTCTTCGCCCAGATATGATGCGCAGTATGCTTTTGCCCCCTAGTGGTCACAATATGTGTTAGGTGTTAGTCTACAATTACTTCCGTCGTACATGACTTTCTCAATTAATAATATCTGTATTACTAGTGGTAAAAACACTCAGAGCTGCTCTGTTTCACAAGCACAGAGCACCTCCCTTAAAGCGATATGGAACACAGCTGGTTTCTTCAAGCATTTAAAAGAGCACATTATAAACATTACAAAAGTAGTTTTTTGAATGAAAAAATATGAAATAAAACCTGTTTAAACTTCTTTGGAACTAATATGCAGAGAGCTTACATACATCTCTAAATGTGATTGGCTGAGGAGGGCAAGTCACCTAAGAGCAGTTAAAAATCTTAATAGATTTTTGAGCTCTGAGACCTTTATTTGAAAAAAGAACACACTGAAACACACTATAGAATACAATCCGAAGCAACAAAGAAAATAATTCTTTCCATTTCAGTTTTAATTTAATGTTGTGTATTTTATGCTTATTTTTTACTAATTGAAGCACTTTGCAGCCCACTTATTTTTATACTAAATATTATTTTGCTCATTGATAAAAATCATAAATATTTATTTATATTATTGGAAACAACGTCGATTAAAAACTTCTTTAAAATAAAGGGAATAGGAAGTAATTCCTTAAAAACATTTAATATTGACTCCCTTATTTTTGCACAATAGACCAGTTATTGAGAGATAAATTAAATGTTATAATCTCTCCTGTTTTGTCTTGATCAGTGCTTTATACAAATATTAAGCTTGGCTTTCTATTCCTTTCTTAGGGCCTCATTCTATATAAATAAAGATTTATTGTTTTGTTTTTCTCTGTTTCTTTAGTAAATATATATGAATAGGTGTTATGCACCGAGAGAAATAATTATTATTATTTCCCAACACTACAAAATATTGATAAAAATCATGAATTTGTTTTTGCAGATGACACAAAAAAAAATCTGTAACTAAATGATGTGGATAAAAGCAAATGAGTAACAATTACTAATACAAATATAGGGGATAGTGAAGTATGCTGGATCTAATAGAGTCTAATATAGAAAATAAGTTCATCTAGGGTAAAAAATCCAGAATATAGATTTGGGTTATTACTCTGCATTGCTTTATAGTAGGTAAAAAGGGCACAAAGCTGCAAGAAAAGCCAGTAGGATGCTGGGAAACAAGTAGCAGAAAAGACAGCGAGTCGCAGGTCCTGGTCTGTCTACCAAAGAGAAAATTTCACCCCATCAGCAAGTTGGCTTCATTTTAAAGCATTACAACCTATCCATAGATTGTACAAGACATTTATCTCTACAGTAAATTATTCCTGATATATGGTTTGTGCCACACCTTCATGCTAATGTGCAGCTCCATGTGTTAATTTGTTACTCAGAGTGCTAAATAAGTGTGGGAGGGGATCGAACTGAATCATAAAATTGGACATGAATTTGACACCACAGAAACAAACAAGCCAACCTTATTACTAATTGTCATTTCAAAACTAATTAACATTTTGCATAATGAAGCAGCATAAGCAATGATGGATACCTCAGGGGAAAAAGTGGATAATACAATGTATAGTTAGGTTTGTATGCTCTGTAAGAACTTAACACTTTATTTGGGGTTAGACCCTTTATAAGCTAGACCAAGGGAGTTAAACAGTGTGATCAACCCGTTCAATATAAATAGAGTTAGCATGGATCCTAATGGCTTTAATGATGGTTGGACATCATCAGTCAGCTCCTGGGCAGATCCATTCTGACCCAGTGCAGCCTCCAACATGGGAATGGACCACTGACACTACCTGAAATCTTCCCTTAGGAGAGGCACAAAAGCATCTCCTTAGTCCCACAATCAGAGGCTAATGAGCATGTGCCAATGAGTGATAACACAATATGGACCATAGATAACAAGCATAGGTAGTGAGGGATCAGAGTGTTGTACTAACTTGTATAACATGCAGCTTTCAATTAATCCAAAATGAGAACCTTTTCTGAGTCACTTTAATGTGTTGTACATCTGATAGATATAGATGGGTGGTTGGATGGATGAATGGATGGATGAGTTTATTTGGCTGGGTGGGTGGAAGAGTGGATGGATGGGGATGGATAGATAGGTGGATAGATGGGGATGGATAGATCAGTGGATGGATGGGGATGGATTGATGGACGGATGGGTAGATGGGTGGATAGATGGGTGGATGGATGAGTGGATGGATAATTGTACAGATAGATAGATAGATAGATAGATAGATAGATAGATAGATAGATAGATAGATAGATAGATAGATAGGCATGAGATAGATATATAGATAGATAATTGTTTAGGTAGATAGATAGATAGACAGATAGGCAGATAGATAGATAGATAGATAGATAGATAGACATGAGATATGTAGATAGATAGATAGATAAACATGAAATAGATAGATAGATAGATATGAGATAAATAGACAGACAGATAGGTAGATAGATAGATAGATAGACATGAGATAGATAAACATAGATAGATAGATAGATAGATAGATAGATAGATAGATAGATAGATAGATAGATAGATAGATAGAAAGAAAGAAAGATAGGCAAGAGATAGTTAGATAGACATGAGATAGATAGATAGATAGATAGATAGATAGATAGATAGATCGGCAGATAGATAGATAAACATGAGATAGATAGACAGACAGATCGGCAGATAGATAGATAAACATGAGATAGATAGATAGATAGATAGATAGGCATGAGATAGATAGATAGACAGATAGATAGGCATGAGATAGATAGATAAACATGAGATAGATAGATAGATAGATAGATAGATAGATAGACATGAGATAGATAGACAGGCAGATAGGCAGATAGATAGATAAACATGAGAGAGATAGATAGGGATAGATAGATAGATAGATAGATAGGCATGAGATAGATAGATAGATAGATAGATAGATAGATAAATAGATAGATATATAGATAGACATGAGATAGATAGACAGTTTGATAGATAGACAGATAGGCATGAGATAGATATATAGATAGATAATTGTATAGATAGATAGATAGGTAGTCAGATAGATAGATAGATAGATAGATAGATAGACATGAGATATGTAGATAGATAGATAGATAGATAGATAGGCATGTGATAGATAGATAAACATGAGATAGATAGATAAATAGATAGATAGATAGATAGATAGATAGATAGATAGATAGGGATAGATAGATAGATGGATAGATAGGCATGAGATAGATATATAGATAGATAATTGTATAGATAGATAGATAGATAGATAGATAGATAGATAGATAGATAGACAGATAGATAGATAGATAGATAGATAGATAGATAGATAGATAGATAGATAGATAGATAGAAAGATAGACATGATAGGTAGATAGATAGATAGATAGGCATGAGATAGATAGATAGATAGATAGATAGATGGATAGATAGATAGATAGATAGATAGATAGATAGGCATGAGATAGATAGATAGATAAACATGAGATAGATAGATAGATAGATAGATAGATAGATAGATAGATAGATAGATAGATAGGCATGAGATAGATAGATACATTGGCCCTCATTCAATTGCGATTTTGCCAATTGAATAGGGCTCTAAATAAGCACATAATATATATTTTTTAAAGAAGTTTTTAGTTAGTGAAAACCTTGCTTTTGGATAGATGCTTAATAACTAAAAACTTCTTTAAAAAATATGTGATGTGCTTATTTAGACCCCTATTCAATTGGCAAAATTGCAATTGAATGAGGGCCATTGTATAGATAGATAGATAGATAGATAGATAGATAGATAGATAGATAGATAGAAAGATAGATAGACATGATATATGTAGATAGATAGATAGATAGATAGATAGATAAACATGAGATAGATAGATAGATAGATAGATAAATAGGCATGAGATAGACAGACAGATCGGCAGATAGATAGATAACATGAGATAGATAGATAAATAGATAGATAGGCATGAGATAGATATATAGATAAACATGAGATAGATAGATAGATAGATAGATAGGCATGAGATAGATATATAGATAGATAATTGTATAGATAGATAGATAGACAGATAGGTAGGTAGACAGATAGATAGATAGACATGAGATATGTAGATAGATAGATAGATAGATAGATAGATAGATAGACAGACAGATAGGCAGATCGATAGATAAACATGAGATAGATAGGGATAGATAGATAGATAGATTGATAGGCATGAGATAGATATATAGATAGATAATTGTATAGATAGATAGATAGATAGATAGGCATGAGATAGATAGAGAGATAGACAGATAGATAGGCAAGAGATAGATAGACAGATAGATAGGCATGAGATAGATAGATAGATAGATAGATACACATGAGATAGATAGACAGATAGGTAGATAGATAGATAGATAGATAGATAGATAGATAGGCATGAGATAGATAGATAGATAGATAGATAGATAGATAGGCATGAGATAGATAGATAGATAGATAATTGTATTTATAGATAGATAGACAGATAGATAGACAGATAGATAGATAGATAGATAGATAGATAGATAGGCATGAGAAAGATATATAGATAGAAAGATAGATAGACATAATATATGTAGATAGATAGATAGATTGATAGATAGGCATGAGATAGATAGATAAACATGAGATAGATAGATAGATAGATAGATAGATAGATAGATAGATAGATAGATAGGCATGAGATAGATAGGCATGAGATAGATAGACAGACAGATCGGCAGATAGATAGATAACATGAGATAGATAGATAAATAGATAGATAGGCATGAGATAGATATATAGATAGATAATTGTATAGATAGATAGATAGACAGATAGGTAGACAGATAGACAGACAGATAGGCAGATCGATAGATAAACATGAGATAGATAGAGATAGATAGATAGATAGATAGATAGATAGATAGATAGATAGATAGACAGACAGATAGGCAGATCGATAGATAGAGATAGAGAGATAGATAGATAGATAGATAGATAGATAGATAGATTTATAGGCATGAGATAGATATATAGATAGATAATTGTATAGATAGATAGATAGATAGATAGATAGATAGATAGATAGATAGGCATGAGATAGATAGATAGATACACATGAGATAGATAGATAGATAGATAGATAGATAGATAGATAGATAGACATGAGATAGATAGATAGATAGATAGACAGATAGATAGATAGATAGATAGATAGATAGATAGGCATGAGATAGACAGATAGATAGATAGATTGATTGATAGATAGATAGATAGATAGATAGATAGCATGAGATAGATATATAGATAGATAATTGTATTTATAGATAGATAGATAGAAAGATAGACATGATATATGTAGATAGATAGATAGATAGATAGATAGATAGGCATGAGAAAGATATATAGATAGAAAGATAGATAGACATAATATATGTAGATAGATAGATAGATAGATAGATAGATAGATAGATAGATAGATAGATTGATTGATAGATAGGCATGAGATAGATAGATAAACATGAGATAGATAGATAGATAGATAGATAGATAGATAGATAGATACTTGTAAAGATAGATAGATAGGCAGATAGGTAGATAGATAGACATGAGGTAGGTAGGTAGCTAGCTAGATAGATAGACAGATAGATAGGCGTGAGATAGATAGATAAACATGAGATAGATAGATGATAGATACATAGATAGATAGATAGATAGATAGATAGATAGATAGATAGATAGGCATGAGATAGATAGATAGATAAACATGAGATAGATAGATAGATAGATAGATAGATAGATAGATAGGCATGAGATAGATAGATACATTGGCCCTCATTCAATTGCGATTTTGCCAATTGAATAGGGCTCTAAATAAGCACATAATATATATTTTTTAAAGAAGTTTTTAGTTAGTGAAAACCTTGCTTTTGGATAGATGCTTAATAACTAAAAACTTCTTTAAAAAATATGTGATGTGCTTATTTAGACCCCTATTCAATTGGCAAAATTGCAATTGAATGAGGGCCATTGTATAGATAGATAGATAGATAGATAGATAGATAGATAGATAGATAGATAGATAGATAGAAAGATAGATAGACATGATATATGTAGATAGATAGATAGATAGATAGATAGATAGATAGATAAACATGAGATAGATAGATAGATAGATAGATAAATAGGCATGAGATAGACAGACAGATCGGCAGATAGATAGATAACATGAGATAGATAGATAAATAGATAGATAGGCATGAGATAGATATATAGATAAACATGAGATAGATAGATAGATAGATAGGCATGAGATAGATATATAGATAGATAATTGTATAGATAGATAGATAGACAGATAGGTAGGTAGACAGATAGATAGATAGATAGATAGACATGAGATATGTAGATAGATAGATAGATAGATAGATAGATAGATAGATAGATAGACAGACAGATAGGCAGATCGATAGATAAACATGAGATAGATAGGGATAGATAGATAGATAGATTGATAGGCATGAGATAGATATATAGATAGATAATTGTATAGATAGATAGATAGATAGATAGGCATGAGATAGATAGAGAGATAGACAGATAGATAGGCATGAGATAGATAGATAGATAGATAGATACACATGAGATAGATAGATAGACAGATAGGTAGATAGATAGATAGATAGATAGATAGATAGATAGATAGATAGGCATGAGATAGATAGATAGATAGATAGATAGATAGATAGGCATGAGATAGATAGATAGATAGATAATTGTATTTATAGATAGATAGACAGATAGATAGACAGATAGATAGATAGATAGATAGATAGATAGATAGATAGATAGATAGATAGATAGAAAGGCATGAGAAAGATATATAGATAGAAAGATAGATAGACATAATATATGTAGATAGATAGATAGATTGATAGATAGGCATGAGATAGATAGATAAACATGAGATAGATAGATAGATAGATAGATAGGCATGAGATAGATAGGCATGAGATAGATAGACAGACAGATCGGCAGATAGATAGATAACATGAGATAGATAGATAAATAGATAGATAGGCATGAGATAGATATATAGATAGATAATTGTATAGATAGATAGATAGACAGATAGGTAGACAGATAGACAGACAGATAGGCAGATCGATAGATAAACATGAGATAGATAGAGATAGATAGATAGATAGATAGATAGATAGATAGATAGATAGATAGATAGATAGATAGATAGACAGACAGATAGGCAGATCGATAGATAGAGATAGAGAGATAGATAGATAGATAGATAGATAGATAGATAGATAGATAGATAGATTTATAGGCATGAGATAGATATATAGATAGATAATTGTATAGATAGATAGATAGATAGATAGATAGATAGATAGATAGATAGATAGGCATGAGATAGATAGATAGATACACATGAGATAGATAGATAGATAGATAGATAGATAGATAGATAGATAGGCATGAGATAGATAGATAGATAGACAGATAGATAGGCATAAGATAGATAGATAGATAGATACACATGAGATATATAGATAGATAGATAGATAGATAGATAGATAGATAGATAGATAGATAGATAGATAGATAGGCATGAGATAGACAGATAGATAGATAGATTGATTGATAGATAGATAGATAGCATGAGATAGATATATAGATAGATAATTGTATTTATAGATAGATAGATAGAAAGATAGACATGATATATGTAGATAGATAGATAGATAGATAGATAGATAGATAGATAGATAGATAGATAGGCATGAGAAAGATATATAGATAGAAAGATAGATAGACATAATATATGTAGATAGATAGATAGATAGATAGATAGATAGATAGATAGATAGATAGATAGATTGATTGATAGATAGGCATGAGATAGATAGATAAACATGAGATAGATAGATAGATAGATAGATACTTGTAAAGATAGATAGATAGGCAGATAGGTAGATAGATAGACATGAGGTAGGTAGGTAGCTAGCTAGATAGATAGACAGATAGATAGGCGTGAGATAGATAGATAAACATGAGATAGATAGATGATAGATACATAGATAGATAGATAGATAGATAAACATGAGATAGATAGATAGATAGATAGATAAACATGAGATAGATAGATAAACATGAGATAGATAGATAGATAGATAGATAGATAGATAGATAGATAGATAAACATGAGATAGGGATAGATAGATAGATAGATAGATAGATAGATAGATAGATAGATAGATAGATAGATAGAGATAGATAGATAGATAGATAGATAGATAGATAGATAGATAGATAGATCTAATGGGAATCAGATATACATGTATTAACACCGAAGTCATAGATCTGTGCAGCTTTCTCTGTGTCTTTTTTCTCATTAATTTGATCATTTGCTAGTTTTTCACAGCTAAGTCGTTTTAGCACTTTTTTTTTATATAAAACAACCTGTGCCTGTGAAATATAACGTGCCTGCAGAGATGGTGTTTTTTAACTGTAGTTGTGATATTTCCTGAAGTGCAATAAGGAAACGTCTCCAGCATAAAATATGAGACTATGTAATAAAACAGACATCATTTAAAATACAGAAATTAATTCCACTGCAAACATATGGCTCTATCAGCACATGCTGGGCCATATTCACTAAGGTGGGAGCTGTCTTGCTGGGGAAATTAGATCTCTTCAGTAACTGTATTGCTCTTTTTAGCGCATTCATTTAAAGGACCAGTAAAATGTTCTAACATTTAACAGTGTGATATATTTTACACTTAAACAACTTACATTTTACAATAGACTGTTTTAGTGTAAAATGGCATTTTTCTACTTGTTTCTGCTTCCCCTAAATATTAGCCTCCATGATATCCCTGGAGGGTCTACTAGCCTGGACTGAATGGAGTCTTTATCAGTAGCTGTGTTATTGTCCTGTTCCTGTTCAAAGTATCCAGTAACATTTAATTACTAGAGTTAAAAGACAAATGACACTTTGGATTCGTCAGAGTAACCAGCTAATTAAGCTAATGATTTTCATGGGACTGTAATAATAATGACAATAATAATAATAATAATAATAATAATGATAGTTCCTAATCAAAATGACTTACAATCTAGAGTATTGACCACTTTATTTTGACAAGTTTCTTCTTTACTGTGTACTTAGACCAGCATATATATATATATATATATATATATATATATATATATATATATATATATATATATATATATATATATATATATACACAAGACACTGGAATAAGAACATTTGCAGAATAATAATCTTATCATTAAATATATGATTGTTTTTCAAAATACATTGTTCTGTCAATGAGAGAGTAAAGTATAGAAATGATGGTAAAACTAGCAAGTCACATAATTACAAGTCATCTATTATAGGGTCACATTTACCTTGTGTGGTTGTAATCAGGAGAGGAGACAGGAGCAGGCAGAGGGTGCAGGTGCTGAGGAGATCCATTACTCTCCAGAAGACAGCTGCAATAAGACACAGGAGAGGAGTACTGAGGGAAGCCCTCTGAGTGATGTGTCCTTTATGCTGAGTGTGTGCTTTGGGTGCTGTGTGTTGTATGTTGTGCTGTGTGTTGTGTGATATCTGACGTGTCGTGTGCTTTGTGTTGTGTGATATCTGACGTGTCGTGTGCTTTGTGTTGTGTGATATCTGATGTGTTGTGTGCTTTGTGTTGCGTGATATATGATGTGTCGTGTGCTTTGTGTTGTATGTTGTGAGTTGTGTGCTATCTGATGTGTTGTGTGCTTTGTGCTGTGTGATATCTGATGTGTCATGTGCTTTGAATCGTGTGGTTTGTGTTGTATGTTGTGTGCTCTGTTGTGTGATATCTGGTGTGTTGTGTGCTGTGTGCTATCTGGTGTGCTGTGTACTTTGTGCTGAGTGCTTGTGCTGCAGACTCCTTCTCCTGGCTCAGTTGCACTCTATATCCATCAGAGCCTCAGACGGTACTGACCTTGATGGCTGATAGCTCCTGTGCTGTCAGATGTCCATCTTATCTCCTACTTAATAAACTGCTTGAGACCAGGATAGTGCTGCAAAGAACTCTTCAGATCCAAAGTCCGGGAAGCCGGTAATTCACTTTCAGGCTAAAAGCGGGTGAGATTAATAAGATTAATGTGTCCATAGCATGAGGGGGGTCCAAGGGGATTTATAGAGTGGGAGCATTTCATTTATCAGCCAGACAGGCACCAGAAGAGCAGGGTCACAAACCACACAATATGAGCAGGGTCACAAACAACACAACAGGAGCAGGGTCACAAACAACACAATAGGAGCAGGGTCACAAACAACACAACAGGAGCAGGGTCACAAACAACACAATAGGAGCAGGGTCACAAACAACACAACAGGAGCAGGGTCACAAACAACAGAAGCAGAGTCACAAACAACACAACAGGAGCAGAGTCACAAACAACACAATACACAACAGGAGCAGAGTCACAAACAACACAATACACCAGAGTCACAAACAACACAATACACAACAGGAGCAGAGTCACAAACAACACAATACCACCAGAGTCACAAACAACACAATACACAACAGGAGCAGAGTCACAAACAACACAACAGGAGCAGAGTCACAGCAAACAACACAATACACAACAGGAGCAGACACAAACAACACAATACACAACAGAAGCAGAGTCACAAACTACACACTGCACAACAGGAGCAGAGTCATACACTACAGGAGCAGAGCCACACACTACACACTACATGAGCAGACACACATAATACACACTACAGGAGCAGAGGCACACACTACACATTAAAGGATAAGTCACACACTACACACTAAAGGAGCAAAGCCACACACTACATATTGCAGGAGAATTCACACACTACACACTAAAGGAGCAGAGCCACACACTACACACTACAGGAGCAGAGCCACACACTACACACTACAGGAGCAGACACACATAATACACACTACAAGTGCAGAGTCATACACTACACACTACAGGAGCAGACACACCTAATACACCCTACAGGAGCAGAGCCACACACTACACACTACAGGAGCAGACACACATAATACACACTACAGGAGCAGAGTCACACACTACACACTACAGGAGCAGATTCACACACTACACACTACAGGAGCAGAGCCACACACTACACACTACAGGAGCAGACACACATAATACACACTACAAGAGCAGAGTCACACACTACACACTACAGGAGCAGACACACCTAATACACACTACAGGAGCAGACACACATAATACACACTACAGGAGCAGAGTCACTCACTACACACTACATGAGCAGACACACATAATACACACTACAGGAGCAGAGTCACACACTACACACTACATGAGCAGACACACATAATACACACTACAGGAGCAGAGTCACACACTACACACTACAGGAGCAGACACACCTAATACACACTACAGGAGCAGAGCCACACACTACACATTGCAGGATAATTCACACACGACACACTAAAGGAGCAGAGCCACACACTACAGGAGCAGACACACATAATACACACTACAGGAGCAGAGTCACACACTACACATTGCAGGAGAAGTAACACACTACACACTAAAGGAGCAGATCCACACACTACACACTACAGGAGCAGACACACATAATAAACACTACAGGAGCAGAGTCACACACTACACATTGCAGGAGAAGTCACACACTACAGGAGCAGACACACATAATACACACTACATTTGCAGAGTCACACACTACACACTACAGGAGCAGACACACATAATACACACTACAGGAGCAGAGTCACACACTACACACTACATGAGCAGACACACATAATACACACTACAGGAGCAGAGTCACACACTACACACTACATGAGCAGACACACATGATACACACTACAGGAGCAGAGTCACACACTACACACTACATGAGCAGACACACATAATACACACTACAGGAGCAGAGTCACACACTACACACTTCATGAGCAGACACACATAATACACACTACAGGAGCAGAGTCACACACTACACATTGCAGGAGAAGTCACACACTACAGGAGCAGACACACATAATACACACTACATTTGCAGAGTCACACACTACACACTACAGGAGCAGACACACATAATACACACTACAGGAGCAGAGTCACACACTACACACTACATGAGCAGACACACATAATACACACTACAGGAGCAGAGTCACACACTACACACTTCATGAGCAGACACACATAATACACACTACAGGAGCAGAGTCACACACTACACACTATAGGAGCAGACACACATAGTACACACTACAGGAGCAGATTCACACACTACACATTGCAGGAGAAGTCACACACTACACACTATAGGAGCAGACACACATAATACACACTACAGGAGCAGAGTCACACACTACACACTATAGGAGCAGACACACATAATACACACTACAGGAGCAGAGTCACACACTACACACTATAGGAGCAGATTCACACACTACACATTGCAGGAGAAGTCACACACTACACACTATAGGAGCAGACACACATAATACTCACTACATTAGCAGAGTCACACACTACAGGAGCAGACACACATAATACACACTACATTAGCAGAGTCACACACTACACATTGCAGGAGCAGACAACCTTATACACACTACAGGAGCAGAGTCACACACTACACACTACATGAGCAGACACACATAATACACACTACAGGAGCAGAGTCACACACTACACAATATAGGAGCAGACACACATAGTACACACTACAGGAGCAGATTCACACACTACACATTGCAGGAGAAGTCACACACTACACACTTCAGGAGCAGAGTCACATAATACACACTACAGGAGCAGACAAACCTAATACACCCTACAGGAACAGAGTCACACACTACACATTACAGGAGCAGACACACCTAATACACACTACAGGAGCAGAGTCACTCACTACACACTACATGAGCAGACACACATAATACACACTACAGGAGCAGAGTCACACACTACACACTATAGGAGCAGACACACATAGTACACACTACAGGAGTAGATTCACACACTACACATTGCAGGAGAAGTTACACACTACACACTACATGACCAGACACACATAATACACACTACAGGAGCAGAGTCACACACTACACACTATAGGAGCAGACACACATAGTACACACTACAGGAGCAGATTCACACACTACACATTGCAGGAGAAGTTACACACTACACACTACATGACCAGACACACATAATACACACTACAGGAGCAGAGTCACACACTACACACTATAGGAGCAGACACACATAGTATACACTACAGGAGCAGATTCACACACTACACATTGCAGGAGAAGTTACACACTACACACTACAGGAGCAGACACACATAATACACACTACAGGAGCAGAGTCACACACTACACATTACAGGAGCAGACACACATAATACACACTACAGGAGCAGAGTCACTCACTACACACTACATGAGCAGACACACATAATACACACTACAGGAGCAGAGTCACACACTACACACTACATGAGCAGACACACATAATACACACTACAGGAGCAGAGTCACACACTACACACTACAGGAGCAGACACACATAATACACACTACAGGAGCAGAGTCACACACTACAGGAGCAGACACACATGATACAGACTACAGGAGCAGAGTCACACACTACAGGAGCAGACACACATAATACACACTACAGGAGCAGATTCACACACTACACATTGCAGGAGAAGTTACACACTACACACTACAGGAGCAGACACACATAATACACACTACAGGAGCAGAGTCACACACTACACATTACAGGAGCAGACACACATAATACACACTACAGGAGCAGAGTCACACACTACAGGAGCAGACACACATGATACACACTACAGGAGCAGAGTCACACACTACAGGAGCAGACACACATAATACACACTACAGGAGCAGAACCACACTACATTGAGCCATAAACTACATTACAGGAGTAAAGTCATACTCTACACAACAGTATCAGAGCCATACACTACACACTGCACAACGGAAGCACACACTACACACTACAGGAGCAGAGCCACACACTACACAACATGGGAATCACACACTACACAGTACAGTATCAAAGCCATACACTACACACTACACAACAAAAGCAGACTCTACAAGAGCAGAGCCACACACTACATTACAGGAGTAAAGTCATACTCTACACAAGAGAAGCAGAGCCACACACTACACATTATAGGAACACAGCCACACACTACACACTGCACAACAGGAGGAAACACTTCAGGAGCAGAGCCTTACACTGGACAAGCAGCCTCAGTACAATAACTCTGCCAGCATCACTGCATCTCCACAGAGCAGCATCTCAGCTCCACACTGTGATAACTGCACCCTTAGACTATCCTCGTACAGGGCTGAGCACGCCTCCAGCATTGCTGTTAGTCATTCCTGAAGCTTCAGGGAAAACATGATGTGGATTTTTAATATGCTTTTAAAGAAAATCAATTTTTCAAACTAATTCACCTGCATAATTTTGTTGCCACTGCACATCAATCCTTATTCTACAGCAATGCAGTTCGTAGCAGAGCATCAATGTGCAGAGCATCAATGCGCTGCTTCCCCTGGACGAGAGGTGGGTTACACATCGAATAAAATGTCTATTTCTATAGTTACAGGTTTGTAGGGAACATGCAGCTAAAATAAAATAACAATATGTGTAATTAGCACCAATGATAATTATCTATCCACACATTCTCTCTTTTTTTTCTCTCTTCCTCTGTATCCCTCTCTCTCCCCTTCCTCCCTCCCCCTCTCTCTCTCTCTCTCCCTCTGTATCTCCCCGCATCTCTCTCTCCCTCTTTATATCTCTCCCCTCCCTTCCTTTCTCTCTCTCTTATCTCTCTTCCTCTATATCCCTCTCTCTACCCTCCCTCCCTCTCTCTCCCTCTGTATCTCCCCACATCTCTCTCTCCCTCTTTATATCTCTCCTCTCCCTCTCTTTCTCTCTCTCTTTTTTTTCTCTTCCTCTGTATCCCTTTCTCTATGCTCCGTCTCTCTCTCTCTCTCTCTCTCTCTCCCTCTGCATCTCCCTGCATCTCTCTCTCCCTCTTTATCTCTCTCTATCCTCCCTCCCTCCCTCTATCTCTCTCTCTCTGCATCTCCCTCTTTCTCTCTTTCTCTCTCAATCCCTCCCTTTCTCACTGTCCCTCCCCGTATCTCTCCTCCCTCCCTCTCTCTCTCTGCATCTCCCTCTTTCTCTCTCAATCCCTCCCTCTCTCTCTGTCCCTCCCTCTTTCTTTCCTTCCTATCTCTCTCTCTCTGTATCTCTCCCCGTGTATCTCTCTCCATCTTTAATTCTCTCCCTCCCTCTTTCTTTCCTTTCTCTCCCTCTCTCTCTGTATCTCTCCCCATGTATCTTTCTCCATCTTTCATTCTCTCCCTCCCTCTTTCTTTCCTTTCTCTCCCTCTCTCTCTGTATCTCTCCCCACGTATGTCTCTCCATCTTTCATTCTCTCCCTCCCTCTTTCCTTCCTCTCCCTCTCTCTCTGTATCTTTCCCCACGTATCTCTCTCCATCTTTCATTCTCTCCCAACCTCTTTCTTCCTTTCCTTTCCTCTCCCTCTCTCTTCTGTTCTCTTTCTTTGTATCTCTCTCTCCCCTTCTATCGTCCCTCTCTCCCTATCTCTCTCCCCCCCATCACTGCCTCCCTCCCTCTCTGTCCCCTCTCTTTCTCTTTCCCTCTGTATCTCTCTGATCTCATTTCACTCTCTCCCTCTTTCTTCCCTCTCTCTCTCTCTCCCTCTGTATCTCCCTCTGTATCTTTCTCACCCCTCTCACTCTCTCCCCCTCTCTCTCTTTCAGTACGACCTGTGTTTGATGTATCAGACACCTTCTCTAATTTAAAGCAAACAGATGTAAGCACATCACTACAGTGCATTAGCACACCCTTGGTCTGTGGATAGTGATCAGTCAGAGTTGGTGATGACGTCATGTCACCCTCATTTTCTCCCTTTGCTCTCTTTTAGTGTCCTAAACCGTATAGTTGGCAAACCTATATTCAGAACTAAGATGTGGAGCTTTAAAAAACCTGCAACGTTACACCATTTGTTTTGATCCACATACATACAGTATCTGAAACAGGATGGGAAAGACATACTAAGGTATGAAGCTTAGAGATTTGTTCCTTAACGTCTCCTGTTCCTAACTTTTTTTAAAGATTCCCCAACATGCCTATCTTTAGTACATGTATTTTCTGCACATAGACCTAGGGGATTGTGAACTGGCTGTGATGTGCAGGTGATAGAAAGGCAAGGTAAAGAGACCTAGGATGTTGTGAACTGGCTGTGGTGTGTAGGTGATAGAAAGGTAAGGTCAGGAGACCTAGGATGTTGTGAACTGGCTCTGGTGTGTGGGTGATATAAAGGTAAGGTCAGGAGACCTAGGATGTTGTGAACTGGCTGTGGTGTGCAGGTGATAGAAAGGTAAGGTCAGGAGACCTAGGATGTTGTGAACTGGCTGTGGTGTGCAGGTGATAGAAAGGTAAGGTCAGGAGACCTAGGATGTTGTGAACTGGCTGTGGTGTGTAGGTGATAGAAAGGTAAGGTGATGAGACCTAGGATGTTGTGAACTGGCTGTGTTGTGCAGGTGATAGAAAGGTAAGGTCAGGAGACCTAGGATGTTGTGAACTGGCTGTGTTGTGCA
The DNA here is from genome assembly GCA_027410445.1 of Discoglossus pictus. Classification (NCBI taxonomy): domain Eukaryota; kingdom Metazoa; phylum Chordata; class Amphibia; order Anura; family Alytidae; genus Discoglossus; species Discoglossus pictus. The sequence continues at coordinate 164,291,866 of CM050168.1, forward strand.
GGTGATAGAAAGGTAAGGTCAGGAGACCTAGGATGTTGTGAACTGGCTGTGTTGTGCAGGTGATAGAAAGGTAAGGTCAGGAGGCCTAGGATGTTGTGAACTGGCTGTGTTGTGCAGGTGATAGAAAGGTAAGGTCAGGAGACCTAGGATGTTGTGAACTGGCTGTGTTGTGCAGGTGATAGAAAGGTAAGGTCAGGAGACCTAGGATGTTGTGAACTGGCTGTGTTGTGCAGGTGATAGAAAGGTAAGGTCAGGAGACCTAGGATGTTGTGAACTGGCTGTGTTGTGCAGGTGATAGAAAGGTAAGGTGAGGAGACCTAGGATGTTGTGAACTGGCTGTGTTGTGCAGGTGATAGAAAGGTAAGATAAAGAGACCTAGGATGTTGTGAACTGGCTGTGTTGTGCAGGTGATAGAAAGGTAAGGTCAGGAGACCTAGGATGTTGTGAACTGGCTGTGTTGTGCAGGTGATAGAAAGGTAAGGTCAGGAGGCCTAGGATGTTGTGAACTGGCTGTGTTGTGCAGGTGATAGAAAGGTAAGGTGAGGAGACCTAGGATGTTGTGAACTGGCTGTGTTGTGCAGGTGATAGAAAGGTAAGGTCAGGAGACCTAGGATGTTGTGAACTGGCTGTGTTGTGCAGGTGATAGAAAGGTAAGGTAAAGAGACCTAGGATGTTGTGAACTGGCTGTGTTGTGCAGGTGATAGAAAGGTAAGGTAAAGAGACCTAGGATGTTGTGAACTGGCTGTGTTGTGCAGGTGATAGAAAGGTAAGGTCAGGAGACCTAGGATGTTGTGAACTGGCTGTGTTGTGCAGGTGATAGAAAGGTAAGGTCAGGAGACCTAGGATGTTGTGAACTGGCTGTGTTGTGCAGGTGATAGAAAGGTAAGGTAAAGAGACCTAGGATGTTGTGAACTGGCTGTGTTGTGCAGGTGATAGAAAGGTAAGGTCAGGAGACCTAGGATGTTGTGAACTGGCTGTGTTGTGCAGGTGATAGAAAGGTAAGGTGAGGAGACCTAGGATGTTGTGAACTGGCTGTGTTGTGCAGGTGATAGAAAGGTAAGGTCAGGAGACCTAGGATGTTGTGAACTGGCTGTGTTGTGCAGGTGATAGAAAGGTAAGGTCAGGAGACCTAGGATGTTGTGAACTGGCTGTGTTGTGCAGGTGATAGAAAGGTAAGGTGAGGAGACCTAGGATGTTGTGAACTGGCTGTGTTGTGCAGGTGATAGAAAGGTAAGGTCAGGAGACCTAGGATGTTGTGAACTGGCTGTGTTGTGCAGGTGATAGAAAGGTAAGGTCAGGAGACCTAGGATGTTGTGAACTGGCTGTGTTGTGCAGGTGATAGAAAGGTAAGGTCAGGAGACCTAGGATGTTGTGAACTGGCTGTGTTGTGCAGGTGATAGAAAGGTAAGGTCAGGAGACCTAGGATGTTGTGAACTGGCTGTGTTGTGCAGGTGATAGAAAGGTAAGGTAAGGAGACCTAGGATGTTGTGAACTGGCTGTGTTGTGCAGGTGATAGAAAGGTAAGGTCAGGAGACCTAGGATGTTGTGAACTGGCTGTGTTGTGCAGGTGATAGAAAGGTAAGGTCAGGAGGACCTAGGATGTTGTGAACTGGCTGTGTTGTGCAGGTGATAGAAAGGTAAGGTCAGGAGACCTAGGATGTTGTGAACTGGCTGTGTTGTGCAGGTGATAGAAAGGTAAGGTCAGGAGACCTAGGATGTTGTGAACTGGCTGTGTTGTGCAGGTGATAGAAAGGTAAGGTAAGGAGACCTAGGATGTTGTGAACTGGCTGTGTTGTGCAGGTGATAGAAAGGTAAGGTAAAGAGACCTAGGATGTTGTGAACTGGCTGTGTTGTGCAGGTGATAGAAAGGTAAGGTCAGGAGACCTAGGATGTTGTGAACTGGCTGTGTTGTGCAGGTGATAGAAAGGTAAGGTCAGGAGACCTAGGATGTTGTGAACTGGCTGTGTTGTGCAGGTGATAGAAAGGTAAGGTCAGAGGCCTAGGATGTTGTGAACTGGCTGTGTTGTGCAGGTGATAGAAAGGTAAGGTCAGGAGACCTAGGATGTTGTGAACTGGCTGTGATGTGCAGGTGATAGAAAGGTAAGGTCAGGAGGCCTAGGATGTTGTGAACTGGCTGTGGTGTGCAGGTGATAGAAAGGTAAGGTCAGGAGACCTAGGATGTTGTGAACTGGCTGTGTTGTGCAGGTGATAGAAAGGTAAGGTCAGGAGACCTAGGATGTTGTGAACTGGCTGTGTTGTGCAGGTGATAGAAAGGTAAGGTCAGGAGACCTAGGATGTTGTGAACTGGCTGTGGTGTGCAGGTGATAGAAAGGTAAGGTCAGGAGACCTAGGATGTTGTGAACTGGCTGTGTTGTGCAGGTGATAGAAAGGTAAGGTCAGGAGACCTAGGATGTTGTGAACTGGCTGTGATGTGCAGGTGATAGAAAGGTAAGGTCAGGAGACCTAGGATGTTGTGAACTGGCTGTGTTGTGCAGGTGATAGAAAGGTAAGGTGAGGAGACCTAGGATGTTGTGAACTGGCTGTGTTGTGCAGGTGATAGAAAGGTAAGGTGAGGAGACCTAGGATGTTGTGAACTGGCTGTGTTGTGCAGGTGATAGAAAGGTAAGGTCAGGAGACCTAGGATGTTGTGAACTGGCTGTGTTGTGCAGGTGATAGAAAGGTAAGGTCAGGAGACCTAGGATGTTGTGAACTGGCTGTGATGTGCAGGTGATAGAAAGGTAAGGTCAGGAGGCCTAGGATGTTGTGAACTGGCTGTGTTGTGCAGGTGATAGAAAGGTAAGGTAAGGAGACCTAGGATGTTGTGAACTGGCTGTGTTGTGCAGGTGATAGAAAGGTAAGGTCAGGAGACCTAGGATGTTGTGAACTGGCTGTGGTGTACAGGTGATAGAAAGGTATGGTCAGGAGGCCTAGGATGTTGTGAACTGGCTGTGTTGTGCAGGTGATAGAAAGGTATGGTCAGGAGACCTAGGATGTTGTGAACTGGCTGTGTTGTGCAGGTGATAGAAAGGTAAGGTCAGGAGACCTAGGATGTTGTGAACTGGCTGTGTTGTGCAGGTGATAGAAAGGTATGGTCAGGAGGCCTAGGATGTTGTGAACTGGCTGTGTTGTGCAGGTGATAGAAAGGTAAGGTCAGGAGACCTAGGATGTTGTGAACTGGCTGTGTTGTGCAGGTGATAGAAAGGTAAGGTCAGGAGACCTAGGATGTTGTGAACTGGCTGTGTTGTGCAGGTGATAGAAAGGTAAGGTGAGGAGACCTAGGATGTTGTGAACTGGCTGTGTTGTGCAGGTGATAGAAAGGTAAGGTCAGGAGACCTAGGATGTTGTGAACTGGCTGTGTTGTGCAGGTGATAGAAAGGTATGGTCAGGAGGCCTAGGATGTTGTGAACTGGCTGTGTTGTGCAGGTGATAGAAAGGTAAGGTCAGGAGACCTAGGATGTTGTGAACTGGCTGTGTTGTGCAGGTGATAGAAAGGTAAGGTCAGGAGACCTAGGATGTTGTGAACTGGCTGTGTTGTGCAGGTGATAGAAAGGTAAGGTGAGGAGACCTAGGATGTTGTGAACTGGCTGTGTTGTGCAGGTGATAGAAAGGTAAGGTGAGGAGACCTAGGATGTTGTGAACTGGCTGTGTTGTGCAGGTGATAGAAAGGTAAGGTCAGGAGACCTAGGATGTTGTGAACTGGCTGTGTTGTGCAGGTGATAGAAAGGTATGGTCAGGAGGCCTAGGATGTTGTGAACTGGCTGTGTTGTGCAGGTGATAGAAAGGTAAGGTCAGGAAGCCTAGGATGTTGTGAACTGGCTGTGTTGTGCAGGTGATAGAAAGGTAAGGTGAGGAGACCTAGGATGTTGTGAACTGGCTGTGTTGTGCAGGTGATAGAAAGGTAAGGTCAGGAGACCTAGGATGTTGTGAACTGGCTGTGTTGTGCAGGTGATAGAAAGGTAAGGTCAGGAGACCTAGGATGTTGTGAACTGGCTGTGTTGTGCAGGTGATAGAAAGGTAAGGTCAGGAGACCTAGGATGTTGTGAACTGGCTGTGTTGTGCAGGTGATAGAAAGGTAAGGTCAGGAGACCTAGGATGTTGTGAACTGGCTGTGTTGTGCAGGTGATAGAAAGGTAAGGTCAGGAGACCTAGGATGTTGTGAACTGGCTGTGTTGTGCAGGTGATAGAAAGGTAAGGTCAGGAGACCTAGGATGTTGTGAACTGGCTGTTTTGTGCAGGTGATAGAAAGGTAAGGTCAGGAGACCTAGGATGTTGTGAACTGGCTGTGTTGTGCAGGTGATAGAAAGGTAAGGTCAGGAGACCTAGGATGTTGTGAACTGGCTGTGTTGTGCAGGTGATAGAAAGGTATGGTCAGGAGGCCTAGGATGTTGTGAACTGGCTGTGTTGTGCAGGTGATAGAAAGGTAAGGTCAGGAGACCTAGGATGTTGTGAACTGGCTGTGTTGTGCAGGTGATAGAAAGGTAAGGTGAGGAGACCTAGGATGTTGTGAACTGGCTGTGTTGTGCAGGTGATAGAAAGGTAAGGTGAGGAGACCTAGGATGTTGTGAACTGGCTGTGTTGTGCAGGTGATAGAAAGGTAAGGTCAGGAGACCTAGGATGTTGTGAACTGGCTGTGTTGTGCAGGTGATAGAAAGGTAAGGTCAGGAGACCTAGGATGTTGTGAACTGGCTGTGATGTGCAGGTGATAGAAAGGTAAGGTCAGGAGGCCTAGGATGTTGTGAACTGGCTGTGTTGTGCAGGTGATAGAAAGGTAAGGTGAGGAGACCTAGGATGTTGTGAACTGGCTGTGTTGTGCAGGTGATAGAAAGGTAAGGTGAGGAGACCTAGGATGTTGTGAACTGGCTGTGTTGTGCAGGTGATAGAAAGGTAAGGTCAGGAGACCTAGGATGTTGTGAACTGGCTGTGTTGTGCAGGTGATAGAAAGGTAAGGTCAGGAGACCTAGGATGTTGTGAACTGGCTGTGTTGTGCAGGTGATAGAAAGGTAAGGTCAGGAGACCTAGGATGTTGTGAACTGGCTGTGTTGTGCAGGTGATAGAAAGGTATGGTCAGGAGACCTAGGATGTTGTGAACTGGCTGTGTTGTGCAGGTGATAGAAAGGTAAGGTGAGGAGACCTAGGATGTTGTGAACTGGCTGTGTTGTGCAGGTGATAGAAAGGTAAGGTCAGGAGACCTAGGATGTTGTGAACTGGCTGTGTTGTGCAGGTGATAGAAAGGTATGGTCAGGAGGCCTAGGATGTTGTGAACTGGCTGTGTTGTGCAGGTGATAGAAAGGTAAGGTCAGGAGACCTAGGATGTTGTGAACTGGCTGTGATGTGCAGGTGATAGAAAGGTAAGGTCAGGAGACCTAGGATGTTGTGAACTGGCTGTGTTGTGCAGGTGATAGAAAGGTAAGGTGAGGAGACCTAGGATGTTGTGAACTGGCTGTGTTGTGCAGGTGATAGAAAGGTAAGGTGAGGAGACCTAGGATGTTGTGAACTGGCTGTGTTGTGCAGGTGATAGAAAGGTAAGGTCAGGAGGACTAGGATGTTGTGAACTGGCTGTGATGTACAGGTGATAGAAAGGTAAGGTCAGGAGGACTAGGATGTTGTGAACTGGCTGTGTTGTGCAGGTGATAGAAAGGTAAGGTCAGGAGGCCTAGGATGTTGTGAACTGGCTGTGTTGTGCAGGTGATAGAAAGGTATGGTGAGGAGACCTAGGATGTTGTGAACTGGCTGTGTTGTGCAGGTGATAGAAAGGTAAGGTCAGGAGACCTAGGATGTTGTGAACTGGCTGTGTTGTGCAGGTGATAGAAAGGTATGGTCAGGAGACCTAGGATGTTGTGAACTGGCTGTGTTGTGCAGGTGATAGAAAGGTAAGGTCAGGAGACCTAGGATGTTGTGAACTGGCTGTGTTGTGCAGGTGATAGAAAGGTATGGTCAGGAGACCTAGGATGTTGTGAACTGGCTGTGTTGTGCAGGTGATAGAAAGGTAAGGTCAGGAGACCTAGGATGTTGTGAACTGGCTGTGTTGTGCAGGTGATAGAAAGGTAAGGTCAGGAGACCTAGGATGTTGTGAACTGGCTGTGTTGTGCAGGTGATAGAAAGGTAAGGTCAGGAGACCTAGGATGTTGTGAACTGGCTGTGTTGTGCAGGTGATAGAAAGGTAAGGTCAGGAGGCCTAGGATGTTGTGAACTGGCTGTGTTGTGCAGGTGATAGAAAGGTAAGGTCAGGAGACCTAGGATGTTGTGAACTGGCTGTGTTGTGCAGGTGATAGAAAGGTAAGGTGAGGAGACCTAGGATGTTGTGAACTGGCTGTGTTGTGCAGGTGATAGAAAGGTAAGGTCAGGAGGCCTAGGATGTTGTGAACTGGCTGTGTTGTGCAGGTGATAGAAAGGTATGGTCAGGAGGCCTAGGATGTTGTGAACTGGCTGTGTTGTGCAGGTGATAGAAAGGTAAGGTGAGGAGACCTAGGATGTTGTGAACTGGCTGTGTTGTGCAGGTGATAGAAAGGTAAGGTCAGGAGACCTAGGATGTTGTGAACTGGCTGTGTTGTGCAGGTGATAGAAAGGTAAGGTCAGGAGACCTAGGATGTTGTGAACTGGCTGTGTTGTGCAGGTGATAGAAAGGTATGGTCAGGAGGCCTAGGATGTTGTGAACTGGCTGTGTTGTGCAGGTGATAGAAAGGTATGGTCAGGAGACCTAGGATGTTGTGAACTGGCTGTGTTGTGCAGGTGATAGAAAGGTAAGGTGAGGAGACCTAGGATGTTGTGAACTGGCTGTGTTGTGCAGGTGATAGAAAGGTAAGGTCAGGAGACCTAGGATGTTGTGAACTGGCTGTGTTGTGCAGGTGATAGAAAGGTATGGTCAGGAGACCTAGGATGTTGTGAACTGGCTGTGTTGTGCAGGTGATAGAAAGGTAAGGTCAGGAGACCTAGGATGTTGTGAACTGGCTGTGATGTGCAGGTGATAGAAAGGTATGGTCAGGAGGCCTAGGATGTTGTGAACTGGCTGTGTTGTGCAGGTGATAGAAAGGTAAGGTGAGGAGACCTAGGATGTTGTGAACTGGCTGTGTTGTGCAGGTGATAGAAAGGTAAGGTGAGGAGACCTAGGATGTTGTGAACTGGCTGTGTTGTGCAGGTGATAGAAAGGTAAGGTCAGGAGACCTAGGATGTTGTGAACTGGCTGTGTTGTGCAGGTGATAGAAAGGTAAGGTCAGGAGACCTAGGATGTTGTGAACTGGCTGTGATGTGCAGGTGATAGAAAGGTAAGGTCAGGAGGCCTAGGATGTTGTGAACTGGCTGTGTTGTGCAGGTGATAGAAAGGTAAGGTAAGGAGACCTAGGATGTTGTGAACTGGCTGTGTTGTGCAGGTGATAGAAAGGTAAGGTCAGGAGACCTAGGATGTTGTGAACTGGCTGTGTTGTGCAGGTGATAGAAAGGTATGGTCAGGAGGCCTAGGATGTTGTGAACTGGCTGTGTTGTGCAGGTGATAGAAAGGTAAGGTCAGGAGGACCTAGGATGTTGTGAACTGGCTGTGTTGTGCAGGTGATAGAAAGGTAAGGTCAGGAGACCTAGGATGTTGTGAACTGGCTGTGTTGTGCAGGTGATAGAAAGGTATGGTCAGGAGACCTAGGATGTTGTGAACTGGCTGTGTTGTGCAGGTGATAGAAAGGTAAGGTCAGGAGACCTAGGATGTTGTGAACTGGCTGTGTTGTGCAGGTGATAGAAAGGTAAGGTCAGGAGACCTAGGATGTTGTGAACTGGCTGTGTTGTGCAGGTGATAGAAAGGTATGGTCAGGAGACCTAGGATGTTGTGAACTGGCTGTGTTGTGCAGGTGATAGAAAGGTAAGGTCAGGAGACCTAGGATGTTGTGAACTGGCTGTGTTGTGCAGGTGATAGAAAGGTAAGGTCAGGAGACCTAGGATGTTGTGAACTGGCTGTGTTGTGCAGGTGATAGAAAGGTAAGGTCAGGAGACCTAGGATGTTGTGAACTGGCTGTGTTGTGCAGGTGATAGAAAGGTAAGGTCAGGAGACCTAGGATGTTGTGAACTGGCTGTGTTGTGCAGGTGATAGAAAGGTATGGTCAGGAGACCTAGGATGTTGTGAACTGGCTGTGTTGTGCAGGTGATAGAAAGGTAAGGTCAGGAGACCTAGGATGTTGTGAACTGGCTGTGTTGTGCAGGTGATAGAAAGGTAAGGTCAGGAGACCTAGGATGTTGTGAACTGGCTGTGTTGTGCAGGTGATAGAAAGGTATGGTCAGGAGACCTAGGATGTTGTGAACTGGCTGTGTTGTGCAGGTGATAGAAAGGTAAGGTCAGGAGACCTAGGATGTTGTGAACTGGCTGTGTTGTGCAGGTGATAGAAAGGTAAGGTGCAGGAGACTAGGATGTTGTGAACTGGCTGTGTTGTGCAGGTGATAGAAAGGTAAGGTCAGGAGACCTAGGATGTTGTGAACTGGCTGTGTTGTGCAGGTGATAGAAAGGTAAGGTCAGGAGACCTAGGATGTTGTGAACTGGCTGTGTTGTGCAGGTGATAGAAAGGTAAGGTCAGGAGACCTAGGATGTTGTGAACTGGCTGTGTTGTGCAGGTGATAGAAAGGTAAGGACGAGGAGACCTAGGATGTTGTGAACTGGCTGTGTTGTGCAGGTGATAGAAAGGTAAGGTGAGGAGACCTAGGATGTTGTGAACTGGCTGTGTTGTGCAGGTGATAGAAAGGTAAGGTCAGGAGACCTAGGATGTTGTGAACTGGCTGTGTTGTGAAGGTGATAGAAAGGTAAGGTCAGGAGACCTAGGATGTTGTGAACTGGCTGTGTTGTGCAGGTGATAGAAAGGTAAGGTGAGGAGACCTAGGATGTTGTGAACTGGCTGTGTTGTGCAGGTGATAGAAAGGTAAGGTCAGGAGACCTAGGATGTTGTGAACTGGCTGTGGTGTGCAGGTGATAGAAAGGTATGGTCAGGAGGCCTAGGATGTTGTGAACTGGCTGTGGTGTGCAGGTGATAGAAAGGTAAGGTCAAGAGACCTAGGGTGTTGTGAACTGGCTGTGATGTGCAGGTGATAGAAAGGTAAGGTCAGGAGGCCTAGGATGTTGTGAACTGGCTGGGTTGTGCAGGTGATAGAAAGGTATGGTCAGGAGGCCTCAGATGTTGTGAACTGGCTGTGGTGTGTACGTGATAGAAAGGTAAGTTCAAGAGACTTAGGGTGTTGTGAACTGGCTGTGATGTGCAGGTGATAGAAAGGTATGGTCAGGAGGCCTAGGATGTTGTGAACTGGCTGTGTTTTGCAGGTGATAGAAAGGTAAGGCGAGGAGACCTAGGATGTTGTGAACTGGCTGTGTTGTGCAGGTGATAGAAAGGTATGGTCAGGAGACCTAGGATGTTGTGAACTGGCTGTGTTGTGCAGGTGATAGAAAGGTATGGTCAGGAGACCTAGGATGTTGTGAACTGGCTGTGTTGTGCAGGTGATAGAAAGGTAAGGTCAGGAGGCCTAGGATGTTGTGAACTGGCTGTGGTGTGCAGGTGATAGAAAGGTAAGGTCAGGAGACCTAGGATGTTGTGAACTGGCTGTGTTGTGCAGGTGATAGAAAGGTAAGGTGAGGAGACCTAGGATGTTGTGAACTGGCTGTGTTGTGCAGGTGATAGAAAGGTAAGGTCAGGAGACCTAGGATGTTGTGAACTGGCTGTGGTGTGCAGGTGATAGAAAGGTATGGTCAGGAGACCTAGGATGTTGTGAACTGGCTGTGGTGTGCAGGTGATAGAAAGGTAAGGTCAGGAGACCTAGGATGTTGTGAACTGGCTGTGATGTGCAGGTGATAGAAAGGTATGGTCAGGAGGCCTAGGATGTTGTGAACTGGCTGTGTTTTGCAGGTGATAGAAAGGTAAGGCGAGGAGACCTAGGATGTTATGAACTGGCTGTGTTGTGCAGGTGATAGAAAGCAAAGATGAGGAGACCTAGGATGTTGTGAACTGGCTGTGTTGTGCAGGTGATAGATAGGTATGGTCAGGAGGCCTAGGATGTTGTGAACAGGCTGTGTTGTGCAGGTGATAGATAGGTATGGTCAGGAGGCCTAGGATGTTGTGAGCTGGCTGTGTTGTGCAGGTGATAGAAAGGTATGGTCAGGAGGCCTAGGATGTTGTAAACTGGCTGTGTTGTGCAGGTGATAGAAAGGTTTGGTGTGGAGACCTAGGATTTTGTGAACTGGCTGTGTTGTGCAGGTGATAGAAAGGTAAGGTCAGGAGACCTAGGATGTTGTGAACTGGCTGTGTTGTGCAGGTGATAGATAGGTATGGTCAGGAGACCTAGGATGTTGTGAACTGGCTGTGTTGTGCAGGTGATAGAAAGGTATGGTCAGGAGGCCTAGGATGTTGTGAACTGGCTGTGGTGTATATGTGATAGAAAGGTATGGTCAGGAGACCTAGGATGTTGTGAACTGGCTGTGTTGTGCAGGTGATAGAAAGGTAAGGTGAGGAGACCTAGGATGTTGTGAACTGGCTGTGTTGTGCAGGTGATAGAAAGGTAAGGTCAGGAGACCTAGGATGTTGTGAACTGGCTGTGTTGTGCAGGTGATAGATAGGTATGGTCAGGAGACCTAGGATGTTGTGTACTGGCTGTGTTGTGCAGGTGATAGAAAGGTATGGTCAGGAGGCCTAGGATGTTGTGAACTGGCTGTGGTGTATATGTGATAGAAAGGTATGGTCAGGAGACCTAGGATGTTGTGAACTGGCTGTGTTGTGCAGGTGATAGAAAGGTAAGGTGAGGAGACCTAGGATGTTGTGAACTGGCTGTTTTGTGCAGGTGATAGAAAGGTAAGGTCAGGAGGCCTAGGATGTTGTGAGCTGGCTGTGTTGTGCAGGTGATAGAAAGGTATGGTCAGGAGGCCTAGGGTGTTGTAAACTGGCTGTGTTGTGCAGGTGATAGAAAGGTTTCGTGTGGAGACCTAGGATGTTGTGAACTGGCTGTGTTGTGCAGGTGATAGAAAGGTAAGGTCAGGAGGCCTAGGATGTTGTGAACTGGCTGTGTTTTGCAGGTGATAGAAAGGTAAGGTGAGGAGACCTAGGATGTTGTGAACTGGCTGTGTTGTGCAGGTGATAGAAAGCAAAGGTGAGGAGACCTAGGATGTTGTGAACTGGCTGTGTTGTGCAGGTGATAGATAGGTATGGTCAGGAGGCCTAGGATGTTGTGAACTGGCTGTGTTGTGCAGGTGATAGAAAGGTATGGTCAGGAGGCCTAGGATGTTGTGAACTGGCTGTGTTGTGCAGGTGATAGAAAGGTATGGTCAGGAGGCCTAGGATGTTGTAAACTGGCTGTGTTGTGCAGGTGATAGAAAGGTTTGGTGTGGAGACCTAGGATGTTGTGAACTGGCTGTGTTGTGCAGGTGATAGAAAGGTAAGGTCAGGAGACCTAGGATGTTGTGAACTGGCTGTGTTGTGCAGGTGATAGATAGGTATGGTCAGGAGACCTAGGATGTTGTGAACTGGCTGTGTTGTGCAGGTGATAGAAAGGTATGGTCAGGAGGCCTAGGATGTTTTGAACTGGCTGTGGTGTATATGTGATAGAAAGGTATGGTCAGGAGACCTAGGATGTTGTGAACTGGCTGTGTTGTGCAGGTGATAGAAAGGTAAGGTGAGGAGACCTAGGATGTTGTGAACTGGCTGTGTTGTGCAGGTGATAGATAGGTATGGTCAGGAGACCTAGGATGTTGTGAACTGGCTGTGTTGTGCAGGTGATAGAAAGGTATGGTCAGGAGGCCTAGGATGTTGTGAACTGGCTGTGGTGTATATGTGATAGAAAGGTATGTTCAGGAGACCTAGGATGTTGTGAACTGGCTGTGTTGTGCAGGTGATAGAAAGGTAAGGTGAGGAGACCTAGGATGTTGTGAACTGGCTGTGTTGTGCAGGTGATAGAAAGGTAAGGTCAGGAGGCCTAGGATGTTGTGAGCTGGCTGTGTTGTGCAGGTGATAGAAAGGTTTCGTGTGGAGACCTAGGATGTTGTGAACTGGCTGTGTTGTGCAGGTGATAGAAAGGTAAGGTCAGGAGACCTAGGATGTTGTGAACTGGCTGTGTTGTGCAGGTGATAGAAAGGTATGGTCAGGAGACCTAGGATGTTGTGAACTGGCTGTGTTGTGCAGGTGATAGAAGGTATTATCAGGAGGCCTAGGATGTTGTGAACTGGCTGTGGTGTATATGTGATAGAAAGGTATGGTCAGGAGACCTAGGATGTTGTGAACTGGCTGTGTTGTGCAGGTGATAGAAAGGTAAGGTGAGGAGACCTAGGATGTTGTGAACTGGATGTTTTGTGCAGGTGATAGAAAGGTAAGGTCATGAGATCTAGGATGTTGTGAACTGGCTGTGGTGTGCAGGTGATAGAAAGGTATGGTCAGGAGGCCTCAGATGTTGTGAACTGGCTGTGGTGTGTACGTGATAGAAAGGTAAGTTCAAGAGACCTAGGGTGTTGTGAACTGGCTGTGATGTGCAGGTGATAGAAAGTTATGGTCAGGAGGCCTAGGATGTTGTGAACTGGCTGTGTTTTGCAGGTGATAGAAAGGTAAGGTGAGGAGACCTAGGATGTTGTGAACTGGCTGTGTTGTGCAGGTGATAGAAAGGTAAGGTGAGGAGACCTAGGATGTTGTGAACTGGCTGTGTTGTGCAGGTGATAGAAAGGTAAGGTCAGGAGACCTAGGATGTGGTGAACTGGCTGTTGTGTGTACGTGATAGAAAGGTAAGGTCAAGAGACCTAGGATGTTGTGAACTGGCTGTGATGTGCAGGTGACAGAAAGGTATGATCAGAAGGGATAGGATGTTGTTAACTGGCTGTGTTGTGCAGGTGATAGAAAGGTAAGGTAAAGAGACCTAGGATGTTGTGAACTGGTTGTGTTGTGCAGGTGATAGAAAGGTAAGGTCAGGAGACCTAGGATGTTGTGAACAGGCTGTGGTGTGCAGGTGATAGAAAGGTATGGTCAGGAGGCCTAGGATGTTGTGAACTGGCTGTGATGTGCAGGTCATAGAAAGGTAGGGTCAGGAGGCCTAGGATGTTGTTAGCTGGCTGTGTTGTGCAGATGATAGAAAGGTAAGGTCAGGAGACCTAGGATGTTGTGAACTGGCTGTGGTGTGCAGGTGATAGAAAGGTATGGTCAGGAGGCCTAAGATGTTGTGAACTGGCTGTGGTGTGTACGTGATAGAAAGGTAAGGTCAAGAGACCTAGGGAGTTGTGAACTGACTGTGATGTGCAGGTGATAGAAAGGTAAGGTCAGGAGGCCTAGGATGTTGTGAACTGGCTGGGTTGTGCAGGTGATAGTAAGGTATGGTCAGGATGCCTAGGATGTTGTGAACTGGCTGTGATGTGCAGGTGATAGAAAGGTTTGGTGTGGAGACCTAGGAAGTTGTGAACTGGCTGTGGTGTGCAGGTGATAGAAAGGTAAGATGAGGAGACATAGGATGTTGTGAACTGGCTGTGTTGTGCAGGTGATAGAAAGGTAAGGTGAGGAGACCTAGGATGTTGTGAACTGGCTGTGTTGTGCAGGTGATAGAAAGGTAAGTTCAGGAGACCTAGGATGTGGTGAACTGGCTGTGGTGTGCAGGTGATAGAAAGGTAAGGTAAAGAGACCTAGGATGTTGTGAACTGGCTGTGGTGTGCAGGTGATAGAAAGGTATGGTCAGGAGGCCTAGGATGTTGTGAGCTGGCTGTGTTGTGCAGGTTATAGAAAGGTATGGTCAGGAGGCCTAGGATGTTGTAAACTGGCTGTGTTGTGCAGGTGATAGAAAGGTTTGGTGTGGAGACCTAGGATGTTGTGAACTGGCTGTGTTGTGCAGGTGATAGAAAGGTAAGGTCAGGAGACCTAGGATGTTGTGAACTGGCTGTGTTGTGCAGGTGATAGATAGGTATGGTCAGGAGACCTAGGATGTTGTGAACTGGCTGTGTTGTGCAGGTGATAGAAAGGTATGGTCAGGAGGCCTAGGATGTTGTGAACTGGCTGTGGTGTATATGTGATAGAAAGGTATGGTCAGGAGACCTAGGATGTTGTGAACTGGCTGTGTTGTGCAGGTGATAGAAAGGTAAGGTGAGGAGACCTAGGATGTTGTGAACTGGCTGTTTTGTGCAGGTGATAGAAAGGTAAGGTCAGGAGACCTAGGATGTGGTGAACTGGCTGTGGTGTGCAGGTGATAGAAAGGTATGGTCAGGAGGCCTCAGATGTTGTGAACTGGCTGTGGTGTGTACGTGATAGAAAGGTAAGTTCAAGAGACCTAGGGTGTTGTGAACTGGCTTTGATGTGCAGGTGATAGAAAGGTATGGTCAGGAGGCCAAGGATGTTGTGAACTGGCTGTGTTTTGCAGGTGATAGAAAGGTAAGGTGAGGAGACCTAGGATGTTGTGAACTGGCTGTGTTGTGCAGGTGATAGAAAGGAAAGGTGAGGAGACCTAGGATGTTGTGAACTGGCTGTGTTGTGCAGGTGATAGAAAGGTAAGGTCAGGATTCCTAGGATGTGGTGAACTGGCTGTTGTGTGTACATGATAGAAAGGTAAGGTCAAGAGACCTAGTATGTTGTGAATTGGTTGTGATGTGCAGGTGATAGAAAGGTAAGGTCAGGAGGCCTAGGATGTTGTAAACTGGCTGTGTTGTGCAGGTGATAGAAAGGTATGGTCAGGAGGCCTAGGATGTTGTAAACTGGCTGTGTTGTGCAGGTGATAGAAAGGTTTGGTGTGGAGACCTAGGATGTTGTGAACTGGCTGTGTTGTGCAGGTGATAGAAAGGTAAGGTCAGGAGACCTAGAATGTTGTGAACTGGCTGTGGTGTGCAGGTGATAGAAAGGTAAGGTCAGGAGACCTAGGATGTGGTGAAATGGCTGTTGTGTGTACGTGATTGAAAGGTAAGGTCAAGAGATCTAGGATGTTGTGAACTGGCTGTGATGTGCAGGTGATAGAAAGGTAAGATCAGGAGGCATAGGATGTTGTGAACTGGCTGTGTTGTGCAGGTGATAGAAAGGTAAGGTAAAGAGACCTAGGATGTTGTGAACTGGCTGTGTTGTGCAGGTGATAGAAAGGTATGGTCAGGAGGCCTAGTATGTTGTGAACTGGCTGTGATGTGCAGGTCATAGAAAGGTAAGGTCAGGAGGCCTAGGATGTTGTGAGCTGGCTGTGTTGTGCAGGTGATAGAAAGGTATGGTCAGGAGGCCTAGGGTGTTGTAAACTGGCTGTGTTGTGCAGGTGATAGAAAGGTTTCGTGTGGAGAACTAGGATGTTGTGAACTGGCTGTGTTGTGCAGGTGATAGAAAGGTAAGGTCAGGAGACCTAGGATGTTGTGAACTGGCTGTGTTGTGCAGGTGATAGATAGGTATGGTCAGGAGACCTAGGATGTTGTGAACTGGCTGTGTTGTGCAGGTGATAGAAAGGTATGGTCAGGAGGCCTAGGGTGTTGTAAACTGGCTGTGTTGTGCAGGTGATAGAAAGGTTTCGTGTGGAGACCTAGGATGTTGTGAACTGGCTGTGTTGTGCAGGTGATAGAAAGGTAAGGTCAGGAGACCTAGAATGTTGTGAACTGGCTGTGGTGTGCAGGTGATAGAAAGGTAAGGTCAGGAGACCTAGGATGTGGTGAAATGGCTGTTGTGTGTACGTGATTGAAAGGTAAGGTCAAGAGATCTAGGATGTTGTGAACTGGCTGTGATGTGCAGGTGATAGAAAGGTAAGGTAAAGAGACCTAGGATGTTGTGAACTGGCTGTGTTGTGCAGGTGATAGAAAGGTATGGTCAGGAGGCCTAGTATGTTGTGAACTGGCTGTGATGTGCAGGTCATAGAAAGGTAAGGTCAGGAGGCCTAGGATGTTGTGAGCTGGCTGTGTTGTGCAGGTGATAGAAAGGTATGGTCAGGAGGCCTAGGGTGTTGTAAACTGGCTGTGTTGTGCAGGTGATAGAAAGGTTTCGTGTGGAGACCTAGGATGTTGTGAACTGGCTGTGTTGTGCAGGTGATAGAAAGGTAAGGTCAGGAGACCTAGGATGTTGTGAACTGGCTGTGTTGTGCAGGTGATAGATAGATAGATATGGTCAGGAGGCCTAGGATGTTGAGAGCTGGCTGTGTTGTGCAGGTTATAGAAAGGTATGGTCAGGAGGCCTAGGATGTTGTAAACTGGCTGTGATGTGCAGGTGATACAAAGGTTTGGTGTGGAGACCTAGGATGTTGTGAACTGGCTGTGTTGTGCAGGTGATAGAAAGGTAAGGTCAGGAGACCTAGGATGTTGTGAACTGGCTGTGTTGTGCAGGTGATAGATAGGTATGGTCAGGAGACCTAGGATGTTGTGAACTGGCTGTGGTGTATATGTGATAGAAAGGTATGGTCAGGAGACCTAGGATGTTGTGAACTGGCTGTGTTGTGCAGGTGATAGAAAGGTAAGGTAAGGAGACCTAGGATGTTGTGAACTGGCTGTTTTGTGCAGGTGATAGAAAGGTAAGGTCAGGAGATCTAGGATGTTGTGAACTGGCTGTGGTGTGCAGGTGATAGAAAGGTATGGTCAGGAGGCCTCAGATGTTGTGAACTGGCTGTGGTGTGTACGTGATAGAAAGGTAAGTTCAAGAGACCTAGGGTGTTGTGAACTGGCTGTTGTGTGTACGTGATAGAAAGGTAAGGTGAGGAGACCTAGGATGTTGTGAACTGGCTGTTTTGTGCAGGTGATAGAAAGGTAAGGTGAGGAGACCTAGGATGTTGTGAACTGGCTGTGTTGTGCAGGTGATAGAAAGGTAAGGTCAGGAGACCTAGGATGTGGTGAACTGGCTGTTGTGTGTACGTGATAGAAAGGTAAGGTCAAGAGACCTAGGATGTTGTGAACTGGCTGTGATGTGCAGGTGACAGAAAGGTAAGATCAGAAGGCCTAGGATGTTGTGAACTGGCTGTGTTGTGCAGGTGATAGAAAGGTAAGGTAAAGAGACCTAGGATGTTGTGAACTGGTTGTGTTGTGCAGGTGATAGAAAGGTAAGGTCAGGAGACCTAGGATGTTGTGAACAGGCTGTGGTGTGCAGGTGATAGAAAGGTATGGTCAGGTGGCCTAGGATGTTGTGAACTGGCTGTGATGTGCAGGTCATAGAAAGGTAGGGTCAGGAGGCCTAGGATGTTGTTAGCTGGCTGTGTTGTGCAGGTGATAGAAAGGTAAGGTCAGGAGACCTAGGATGTTGTGAACTGGCTGTGGTGTGCAGGTGATAGAAAGGTATGGTCAGGAGGCCTAAGATGTTGTGAACTGGCTGTGGTGTGTACGTGATAGAAAAGTAAGGTCAAGAGACCTAGGGTGTTGTGAACTGACTGTGATGTGCAGGTGATAGAAAGGTAAGTTCAGGAGGCCTAGGATGTTGTGAACTGGCTGGGTTGTGCAGGTGATAGAAAGGTATGGTCAGGAGGCCTAGGATGTTGTGAACTGGCTGTGATGTGCAGGTGATAGAAAGGTTTGGTGTGGAGACCTAGAATGTTGTGAACTGGCTGTGGTGTGCAGGTGATAGAAAGGTAAGGTGAGGAGACATAGGATGTTGTGAACTGGCTGTGTTGTGCAGGTGATAGAAAGGTAAGGTGAGGAGACCTAGGATGTTGTGAACTGGCTGTGTTGTGCAGGTGATAGAAAGGTAAGGTCAGGAGACATAGGATGTGGTGAACTGGCTGTGGTGTGCAGGTGATAGAAAGGTAAGGTAAAGAGACCTAGGATGTTGTGAACTGGCTGTGTTGTGCAGGTGATAGAAAGGTAAGGTCAGGAGACCTAGGATGTTGTGAACAGGCTGTGGTGTGCATGTGATAGAAAGGTATGGTCAGGAAGCCTAGGATGTTGTGAACTAGCTGTGATGTGCATGTCATAGAAAGGTAAGGTCAGGAGGCCTAGGATGTTGTGAACTGGCTGTGTTGTGCAGGTGATAGAAAGGTAAGGTCAGGAGACCTAGGATGTTGTGAACTGGCTGTGGTGTGCAGGTGATAGAAAGGTATGGTCAGGAGGCCTAAGATGTTGTGAACTGGCTGTGGTGTGTACGTGATAGAAAGGTAAGGTCAAGAGACCTAGGGTGTTGTGAACTGACTGTGATGTGCAGGTGATAGAAAGGTAAGTTCAGGAGGCCTAGGATGTTGTGAACTGGCTGGGTTGTGCAGGTGATAGTAAGGTATGGTCAGGAGGCCTAGGATGTTGTGAACTGGCTGTGATGTGCAGGTGATAGAAAGGTTTGGTGTGGAGACCTAGGATGTTGTGAACTGGCTGTGGTGTGCAGGTGATAGAAAGGTAAGGTGAGGAGACATAGGATGTTGTGAACTGGCTGTGTTGTGCAGGTGATAGAAAGGTAAGGTGAGGAGACCTAGGATGTTGTGAACTGGCTGTGTTGTGCAGGTGATAGAAAGGTAAGGTCAGGAGACCTAGGATGTGGTGAACTGGCTGTGGTGTGCAGGTGATAGAAAGGTAAGGTAAAGAGACCTAGGATGTTGTGAACGTGCTGTGTTGTGCAGGTGATAGAAAGGTAAGGTCAGGAGACCTAGGATGTTGTGAACAGGCTGTGGTGTGCAGGTGATAGAAAGGTATGGTCAGGAAGCCTAGGATGTTGTGAACTAGCTGTGATGTGCATGTCATAGAAAGGTAAGGTCAGGAGGCCTAGGATGTTGTGAACTGGCTGTGATGTGCAGGTGATAGAAAGGTTTGGTGTGGAGACCTGGGATGTTGTGAGCTGGCTGTATTGTGCAGGTGATAGAAAGGTATGGTCAGGAGGCCTAGGATGTTGTGAACTGGCTGTGTTGTGCAGGTGATAGAAAGGTAATGTGAGGAGACCTAGGATGTTGTGAACTTGCTGTGTTGTGCAGGTGATAGAAAGGTAAGGTCAGGAGACCTAGGATGTTGTGAACTGGCTGTGTTGTGCAGGTGATAGAACGGTATGGTCAGAAGACCTAGGATGTTCTGAACTGGCTGTGTTGTGCAGGTTATAGAAAGGTAAGGTGAGGAGACCTACGATGTTGTGAACTGGCTGTGTTGTGCAGGTGATAGAAAGGTAACGTCAGGAGACCTAGGGTGTTGTGAACTGGCTGTGATGTGCAGGTGATAGAAAGGTAAGGTCAGGAGGCCTAGGATGTTGTGAACTGGCTGTGTTGTGCAGGTGATAGAAAGGTAAGGTCAGGAGACCTAGGATGTTGTGAACTGGCTGTGTTGTGCAGGTGATAGAAAGGTAAGGTACAGAGACCGAGGATGTTGTGAACTGGCTGTGGTGTGCAGGTGATAGAAAGGTAAGGTCAGGAGGCCTAGGATGATGTGAACTGGCTATGATGTGCAGGTGATAGAAAGGTAAGGTCAGGAGGCCTAGGACGTTGTGAACTGGCTGTGGTGTGCAGGTGATAGAAAGGTATGGTCAGGAGGCCTAGGTTGTTGTGAACTGGCTGTGGTGTATATGTGATAGAAAGGTATGGTCAGGATGCCTAGGATGTTGTGAACTGGCTGTGGTGTGCAGGTGATAGAAAGGTAAGGTACAGAGACCGAGGATGTTGTGAACTGGCTGTGTTGTGCAGGTGATAGAAAGGTAAGGTCAGGAGGCCTAGGATGATGTGAACTGGCTATGATGTGCAGGTGATAGAAAGGTAAGGTCAGGAGGCCTAGGATGTTGTGAACTGGCTGTGGTGTGCAGGTGATAGAAAGGTATGGTCAAGAGGCCTAGGATGTTGTGAACTGGCTGTAGTGTATATGTGATAGAAAGGTATGGTCAGGATGCCTAGGATGGTGTGAACTGGCTGTGGTGTGCAGGTGATAGAAAGCTAAGGTAAAGAGACCTAGGAATTTTGTGAACTGGCTGTGGTGTGCCGGTGATAGAAAGGTAAGGTCAGGAGACCTAGAATGTTGTGAACTGGCTGTGGTGTGCAGGTGATAGAAAGGTAAGGTCAGGAGGCCTAGGATGATGTGAACTGGCTATGATGTGCAGGTGATAGAAAGGTAAGGTCAGGAGGCCTAGGACGTTGTGAACTGGCTGTGGTGTGCAGGTGATAGAAAGGTATGGTCAGGAGGCCTAGGTTGTTGTGAACTGGCTGTGGTGTATATGTGATAGAAAGGTATGGTCAGGATGCCTAGGATGTTGTGAACTGGCTGTGGTGTGCAGGTGATAGAAAGGTAAGGTACAGAGACCGAGGATGTTGTGAACTGGCTGTGTTGTGCAGGTGATAGAAAGGTAAGGTCAGGAGGCCTAGGATGATGTGAACTGGCTATGATGTGCAGGTGATAGAAAGGTAAGGTCAGGAGGCCTAGGATGTTGTGAACTGGCTGTGGTGTGCAGGTGATAGAAAGGTATGGTCAAGAGGCCTAGGATGTTGTGAACTGGCTGTAGTGTATATGTGATAGAAAGGTATGGTCAGGATGCCTAGGATGGTGTGAACTGGCTGTGGTGTGCAGGTGATAGAAAGCTAAGGTAAAGAGACCTAGGAATTTTGTGAACTGGCTGTGGTGTGCCGGTGATAGAAAGGTAAGGTAAAGAGACCTAGGATGCTGTGAACTGGCAGTGATGTGCAAGTGATAGAAAGGTAAGGTAAAGAGACCTAATAATTTTGTGAACTGGCTGTGGTGTGCACTTGATAGAAAGGTGAGGTCAGGAGACCTAGGATGTTGTGAACTGGCTGTGTTGTGCAGGTGATAGAAAGTTAAGGTCAGGAGACCTAGGATGTTGTGAACTGGCTGTGATGTGCAGGTGATAGAAAGGTAAGGTCAGGAGACCTAGGATGTTGTGAACTTGCTGTTGTGTGCAGGTGATAGAAAGGTAAGGTCAGGAGGCCTAGGATGTTGTGAACTATTTGTGGTGTATATTTGATTGAAAGGTATGGTCAGGAGGCCTAGGATGTTTTGAACTGGCTGTGTTGTGCAGGTGATAGAAAGGTATGGTCAGGAGACCTAGGATGTTGTGAACTGGCTGTGGTGTGCAGGTGATAGAAAGGTAAGGTCAGGAGGCCTAAGATGTTGTGAACTGGCTGTGATGTACAGGCAATAGAAAGATACGGTCAGGAGACCTAGGATGTTGTGAACTTGCTGTGATGTGCAGGTGATAAAAACGTAAGGTCATGAGGCCTAGGATGTTGTGAACAGGCTGTGGTGTGCAGGTGATAGAAAGGTAAGGTCAGGAGACCTAGGATGTTGTGAACTGGCTGCTATGTGCAGGCAATAGAAATGTAAAGTCATGAGGCTTAAGATGTTGTGAACTGGCTGTGATGTGCAGGTGATAGAAAGGTAAGTTCCGGAGGCCTAGGGATTTCTGAACTGGCTGTGAAATGCAGGTGATAGAAATGTATAGTCAGGATGCCTATGATGTTGTGAACTGGCTGTGATGTATACGTGATAGAAAGGTACGGTCAGGAGGCCTAAGATGTTGTGTACTGGCTGTGACATTCAGGTGATAGAATGGTAAGGTCAGGAGACCTACAGGGTTGTAAACTGGCTGTGTTGTGCAGGTGATAGAAAGGTAAGGTCAGGAGGCCTAGGATGTTGTGTACTGTCTGTGACGTGCAGGTGATAGAAAGGTAAAGTCAGGAGACCTACGGGGGTTGTAAACTGGCTGTTTTGTGCAGGTGATAGAAAGGTAAAGTAAGAAGGCCTAAGATGTTGTGAACTGGCTGTGGTGTATAGTTGATAGAAAGGTAAGGTCAAGAGACCTACGGGGTTGTGAACTGACTGTGGTGTGCAGGTCATAGAAAGTTAAGGTCCGGAGACCCTAAGGTGTGGTGATGGATGATGGGATAGTCCAAAATACCATGACAAATACTGAAACAATAGATTTAATTTTAATAAAATACAAGTTAACTCTGTTATGAATAAGCAAAAAAGACTCATGTGAATATTTTTTTATCTTGCCTTGCTTATTTTCTTTATTTTTAACATTGCGGCCCACTGATCAGATCATAGAGACATACATCTACTACGCACATTCTATCTACTGAAAGATGTCCTTTTGCTTATTCTGCTTATGCCAGACACCTATGAAATCCTTTTTGCTATTTATTCCTATGACTGGATTTGATAACTGTTTCACAAATCTCACATATTACTACTAAATATTCCACTCTCCATCATGACCTCTTGTTCTCGCTTTTTTTTTTTCTGAAAGACATTTCCCTCTTGAACATTTTTTTCTTTTTATTTATATTTGAGTGTGTAAAACATTTTACTTTTTAGAAAGAAAATAGGTTAAGAATCAAGACTTTGAATATTTAATTGATTTACTGGCCCCCACTATTTATTAATACTATTCAATAAGCAAATGTATCTGTTACCTGTAAGTGTGATTGTTACAGTGAAACTTGTCAGGATTCATTAGGAGGAAGAAGATCTCTGGCAGGGGTCAGACTACAAGATCCCCCCTGACACTTGTGTACATTTATGGACAATGTTTTATTGGAATTGCTATGCTATCATGGTCTGTCACACAACATCCAGGTCTCATTCAAACTGCTTGTGTATAAAAAGAGACACCAGAGACAACCAGGTTGATACATTTAATAAAAACTGATTCAATGTGATGTGTCCACACTTTGTTACACATCAATGTGTTGTACTGGGAATCAGTACACATCAGATACATCACAATGTTATTCTAATTCCAGAGTCATTATGCAGGTGACATTCACATACACTATCTATCTATCTATCTATCTATCTATCTATCTATCTATCTATCTATGTATCAGACTCTTGTCTATCTATCTATCTATCTATCTATCTATCTATCTATCTATCTAAGGAGAGATGGATAGATAGATTGATAGATAGATTGATAGATAGATCGCTAGATAGATACTCTCTCTAGTGCTTCACAGCACTTGCCTGTTGATAGTTTCAGCACCTTGGACAGAAGCACAAACTGACTGACAGATCAGAGAGAGACCCCAAGCTCCTGTAAATAGAATCATGGAAAGACAGTTGATTCTTTTGCTCCTTAACCTTGTTGTCTAGTTTACCTACATATCTATTTAATGATAGATTCATTATTATTTAAAGGGCAGCTGAATTATATAATTTTCAATGGGAGGGAGAGGCATTGTCTCTACCGAATGTAGCTGAGCAGTCAAGGAGGAGAAACCTTGGATACAAATAAATCCTCAATTCATTTTTCAAGAGAATTGATCTCCTGTATAAAGCAAAACCATAATTGACATGGTAACTAACCAGTGGCGGAGCTAGTGCATAGGGGGCCCCGGTGCAAAACCAAAACCTACCCACTCCCCCCAAAAAGGGGAGGGCACAATTTTTTTTGCACTTCCAGAACCCCCTCCGACCTCAACCGTAGTACATTAAATATATTGAAAAAATGCATTGCAAAAGTATTCATCCCACTTGACCTTTTAACTATTTTGTTACATTACAGCCTTAAGTTCAATGTTTTGTTAATCTGAATTGTTTGTGATGGATCAGAACACAATAGTCTAAATTGGTGAAGTGAAATGAGAAAAATATATACATAAAACTATTTTTTAGAAATAGAAAACAGAAAATTGTCATGTGCGTATGTATTCACCCCCTTTGTTTTGAAGCCCATAAAATGTTCAGGTGTAACCAATTACCTCCAGAAGTCACATAATTAGTGAAATGATGTTCACCTGTGTGCAATCTAAGTGTCACATGATCTGTCATTACATATACACACCTTTTTTTAAAGTCAATACCTTAGCAAGTGGCACCACTAGCCAACCACTGCTATGAAGACCAAGGAACTCTCCAAACAAGTAAGGGACAATGTTGCTGAGAAGTACAAGTCAGTGTTAGGTTATAAAAAAAAATATCCAAATCTTTTATGATTCCCAGGAGCACCATCAAATCTACCATAACCAAATGGAAAGAACATGGCAGAACAGTAAACCTGCCAAGAGACTAAAACTCACAGACTGAGCAAGGAGGGCATTAATCAGAGAGGCAGCACAGAGACCTAAGGTAACCCTGGAGGAGCTGCAGAGTTCCACAGCAGAGACTGGAGTATCTGTACATAGGACGACAATAAGCCGTACGCTCCATAGAGTTGGGCTTTATGGCAGAGTGGCCAGAAGAAAGCCATTACTTTCAGCAAAAACATAATGGCACGTTTTGAGTTTGCAAAAAGGCTCCTAATATGTATGGAGGAAGGTGCTCTGGTCTGATAAGACTAAAATTTAACTTTTTTGCCATCAAAGAAAATGCTATGTCTGGCTCAAACGCAACACATCACATCGCCCAAAGAACACCATCCCAACAATGAAAGATGGTGGTGGCAGCATCATGCTGTGGGGATGTTTTTCAGCAGCTGAGACTGGGAAACTGGTCAGAGTTGAGGGAAAGATGGATGGTGCTAAATACAGAGATATTCTTGAGCAAAACCTGTACCACTCTGTGCGTGATTTGAGGCTAGGACGGAGGTTCACCTTCCAGCAGGACAATGACCCCAAACACACTGCTAAAGCAACACTTGAGTGGTTTAAGGGGAAACATGTAAATGTGTTGGAATGGCCTAATCAAAGCCCAGACCTCAATCCAATAGAACATCTGTGATCAGACTTAAAGATTGCTGTTCACAAGCTCAAACCATCCAACTTGAAGGAGCTGGAGCAGTTTTGCAAGGAGAAATGTGCAAAAATCCCAGTGGTAAGATGTGGCAAGCTCATAGAGACTTATCCAAAGCGACTTGGAGGTGTGATTGCCGCAAAAGGCGGCTCTACAAAGTATTGACTTTAGGGGAGTGAATAGTTATGCACATTGACTTTTTCTGTTATTTTGTCCTATTTGTTGTTTTCTTCATAATAAAAATAAAAATAAAAAACCTCTTCAAAGTTGTGGTAATGTTCTCTAATTTAACTGATGCAAATCCTCAAACAATCCATGTTAATTCCAAGTTGTTAGGCAACAAAACCCGAAAAATGCCAAGGGGGGTAAATACTTTTGCAAGGCACTGTATAAATATGTGGGTCTGTGTCTATATCTATCATCTATCTATCTATCTATCTATCTATCTATCTATCTATTTATCTATCTATCTATCTATCTATCTATCTAAATAAATAAATAAATACATATATATATATATATATGTGTGGCTGAGGGAGCCATAGGGCCTGCATGGGGCACAGGGGGCCCCTGTGAGTTAAAGGGGCTGCAGGGGACCCATGGGAGGTCTGCAGGGACCATAAAAGGCTGTGGGCGTGACAGGGCCTGATGGGAATACCTGGGCCTGTGGGGGACTACAGTGAGCCTTAAGGGGCTGCAGGGGGTGCACAGGAGGTCTGCAGGTTCCATAATGGGTTGTGGGGGCCACGTGGAGCCTCTGGGCCATGTGAGGGGCCACAGTGGGCAATAAGGGCCTGCAGGGAATCCACAAGAGGTCCGCGGAGGCCATAAGGTGTCGTGGGGGACACTTGGCTGGCAGGGGGCACAGGGGGTCACTAGGCTGGCAGGGGGCACAGGGGGGCCCTGGAGCCTGTGAGGGGCCACAGGGGGCTGTAAGGGTCTCATGGGAGCTTAAGGGGCCACAAGGACCCCAAGAGTCAATGGGGACCCGCAGGGGCCACAGGGGACCCACGGGGACCTCATAAGATCCACAGGGCCACAGGGGTCTGCGGGGGGTACAGAAGACCTGCAGGGTCACACTTGCACAGGCTGCACCGGCAGTATCTCTGCCTCTGTAACAGTACCGGCAGTATCTCTGCCTCTGTAACAAACATACGTGCCAAGTGTCTGCTTGAAACAGTTAAAACAGTGGCATCTACAGGGAGTGCAGAATTATTAGGCAAGTTGTATTTTTGAGGATTAATTTTATTATTGAACAACAACCATGTTCTCAATGAACTCAAAAAACTCATTAATATCAAAGCTGAATATTTTTGGAAGTAGTTTTTAGTTTGTTTTTAGTTTTAGCTATTTTAGGGGGATATCTGTGTGTGCAGGTGACTATTACTGTGCATAATTATTAGGCAACTTAACAAAAAACAAATATATACCCATTTCAATTATTTATTTTTACCAGTGAAACCAATATAACATCTCAACATTCACAAATATACATTTCTGACATTCAAAAACAAAACAAAAACAAATCAGTGACCAATATAGCCACCTTTCTTTGCAAGGACACTCAAAAGCCTGCCATCCATGGATTCTGTCAGTGTTTTGATATGTTCACCATCAACATTGCGTGCAGCAGCAACCACAGCCTCCCAGACACTGTTCAGAGAGGTGTACTGTTTTCCCTCCTTGTAAATCTCACATTTGATGATGGACCACAGGTTCTCAATGGGGTTCAGATCAGGTGAACAAGGAGGCCATGTCAGTAGATTTTCTTCTTTTATACCCTTTCTTGCCAGCCACGCTGTGGAGTACTTGGACGCGTGTGATGGAGCATTGTCCTGCATGAAAATCATGTTTTTCTTGAAGGATGCAGACTTCTTCCTGTACCACTGCTTGAAGAAGGTGTCTTCCAGGAACTGGCAGTAGGACTGGGAGTTGAGCTTGACTCCATCCTCAACCCGAAAAGGCCCCACAAGCTCATCTTTGATGATACCAACAGAAACCAGTACTCCACCTCCACCTTGCTGGCGTCTGAGTCGGACTGGAGCTCTCTGCCCTTTACCAATCCAGCCACGGGCCCATCCATCTGGCCCATCAAGACTCACTCTCATTTCATCAGTCCATAAAACCTTAGAAAAATCATTCTTGAGATATTTCTTGGCCCAGTCTTGACGTTTCAGCTTGTGTGTCTTGTTCAGTGGTGGTCGTCTTCAGCCTTTCTTACCTTGGCCATGTCTCTGAGTATTGCACACCTTGTGCTTTTGGGCACTCCAGTGATGTTGCAGCTCTGAAATATGGCCAAACTGGTGGCAAGTGGCATCGTGGCAGCTGCACGCTTGACTTTTCTCAGTTCATGGGCAGTTATTTTGCGCCTTGGTTTTTCCACACGCTTCTTGCGACCCTGTTGACTATTTTGAATGAAACGCTTGATTGTTCGATGATCACGCTTCAGAAGCTTTGCAATTTTAAGAGTGCTGCATCCCTCTGCAAGATATCTCACTATTTTTGACTTTTCTGAGCCTGTCAAGTCCTTCTTTTGACCCATTTTACCAAAGGAAAGGAAGTTGCCTAATAATTATGCACACCTGATATAGGGTGTTGATGTCATTAGACCACACCCCTTCTCATTACAGAGATGCACATCACCTAATATGCTTAATTGGTAGTGGCTTTCGAGCCTATACAGCTTGGAGTAAGACAACATGCATAAAGAGGATGATGTGGTCAAAATAATCATTTGCCTAATAATTCTGCACTCCCTGTATTATTTTATCTCTTGGGTACCTCCCATCTGATCCTCTAATTCATTGTTCCCTCTTCCTTCCTTACCCTCCATCTGAGTTTCCACCTCCCCTATTTGAACACACACACACTTTTTGAACCATTAAAGGGATCTTTCTTTCCATGGAATCACCATAAGTTCTTAGAATATGTATATTAAAGACATATTAAAGAATAACAATGTGTTTAAGGTGCCATTATAAACCAGAAATGACATCCTAAAATGGGTCAAAGTTATGACTACCACAGGTTCACACCATTTTGCTAAGACATATTGGTTAAAGGGACACTTAATTCAGCACAATTTGGACTACATCACCGTAAAGGTCTTCTAAAAACATGTTAAAATACTTTTAGAATTTTTTTAATACATGCATTTTTCACAGACAAATACAATTAAGTCTGTTTTTGAATTACTGTAGCCAATCAGGTTGCAGGGGCATGTGTCTCATTTAAGTCAATGGTAAGACTGCTTGCATTTTGGGTTTGAAGTGAACATTCTTCTAATTTTTGTAATTTCTTATGGCAGGTTCCTGCTATCTTGCATCTCTGGAATTTGAGCATTGAAGAGAAGTGATCTGATCTGGTGCTGTCCATGTAGAGGTCAAAAGAAAAAAAATACCCTTAACAAATCTATGTGTGCAGGCATGGGATGCTGGACTCACCTAAAACAGGTAAGTTCTGTCCCCATACAACCTGTCTCTGATTGTTATCTGCTATTGACTAAATTTAATCTATTGGGGGAATGGTGGAGGCCGCCCAGACCAGGACATATTGGCAGATATTTAATCCATTGACTAAGTTTATGACCACTTATACTTTGTCTTTTTCCCTTTAGCACACAGTGGTGGCTGCATATAACTGCATCTAATAGTTAAAAGATCAAATAAATATTTCTGGATATGAATTAAATTATATGCTGTAAGATTTATTTGACCCTTTAAGTCTATAGAAGTTGAGGTGATCATATTTAATGACTGGAACTTTAGGACAGCACTCTAACTCTGTCTTGTTATTTATTTATAGCATTAACCTATTTCCAGCACTGCACTATTGGGGACAGAAGCTCTAAATATAGAAAGAAAACAGGAAAGAGATACACAAAATAATAAGAGTCATGATAAAAAGAGCTTTCAATAATTACTGGTGCTCAGTGAAAGAGACAGATTTGTGTCAAGGCGTATATCCCCTGTGATGTATTACTGACAGCCTTCCTGTATCTGATAACACCCCCCACCCCCTTGTATCTGAGAACACAACTCCTGTATGTGAGTTCACCCACAGTATCTGAAACGATCCCCCCCTGTGTTTGCGATTATTTGCCCCTGTGTTTGAGATTATTTCTCTGGTATCTGATAACATCACCCCTGTGTTTAATTAAAAAAAAATATATATATATATCTGAAACCATCTTCCTCTGTGTTTGAGATCATTCCCCTGTGTCTGAGAACATCCCCTGTATCTGCTGTCAGCTCCCTCTGAGTCAGTGATGCCCCTGTATCTGATAACATCACCCTGTATCTGAGATCATCTCCACATGTGACCCCCTGTATCTGAAAACATCCTCTTGTGCATCAGAGATCATCTCCCTTTCATCTGAGAACACCCCCTGTATCTGAGATAATCTCTCCATGTGTTTGAGATTACTCCCATCTGAAACTTCCCCCTATATCTGAGATCACACCCCTGTATCTGAGAACACCCCTGTATCTGATATCACCCCTGTATAAGTGATCACCCCCCCTGCGCCCCATATCTGAGATTAACTCCCCCCCCCCCATTTCTTAGAATTCAGCTTCATTTCTGTGAATCAGTTTAATTCCTTGGACTTCTCTCCTCCAGAGTATAAAATATGTAACATCTGTCAAGGAAAAGACACCACGTGCAATCCCCACGGAGAGAGTTGCAAGATTGGAGCAGACACAAAGTGACACTCAGTACATATCTTTACACTTTACAAATGGGAACACAATGGTACCTGACAAATGCACCATTTTAATTTGTGTGTTCATGTTTTTTTAAATGAGTTCTATTGATGCCAATAAAACAAACTACAAATTAATAATCTGTTCAATAACCTGTCAATAAACAATGCTTGTTCAGTAGAGATGTCGCGAATAGTTAGCCGGCGGACTGTTCCCGGAGAACATAGCATGTTTGCGTTCGCGGCGAACTGCGAACATATGCGATATTCGACCCGCCCCCTATACTTTATCATTGAGAAAACTTTGACCCTGCATGTCACAGTCAGCAGACACATTCCAGCCAATTAGCAGCATACACTCCCTTCCAGAGCCTTCTACCTCATGGACAGCAGCCATTTTGGAATCATAACTAACTTGCAGTCTTACTGAGAGGAGGCTGAGTGTAGGTGATACTACATCAATAGGGAAAACCATAGCTAGGCTACTGTACACAGTGTGCAATACACTCCTGAAGGACTCTTTTGATCTCTGCTGCAAGGACACCCTTGTGTCTCTTCCCCCCTTATCATCATCCTCCCCTCACCTTAGCACCCAACCCTAACACCCCTCACACTTATCCATAACACCCATCAACCTAACACCTAACCCTAACATTCTCACACTTATCCCTAACACCCCTCACCCTAACACCTAACCCTAATACCCCCTTACACTTATCCCTAACAGCCCTTACCCTAACACCTAACCTTAACATCCCTTACCCTAACACCCATCACACTTATCCCTAACACCCCTTACCCTAACCCTAACACCCCTCACACTTATCCATAACACCCATCAACCTAACACTTAACCCTAACATTCTCATACTTATCCCTAAGACCTAACACCCCTGACACTTATTCCTAACATGCCTCACCCTAACACCCCTTACACTTATCCCTAACACCCCTCACCCTAACACCCCTCACACTTAGCCCTCACACCCCTCACCCTAACACCTAACCCCCTCACCCTTATCCCTAACACCCCTTACCCTAACACCCCTCACACTTATCTCTGTGTCTCTTCCCCCCCTTATCATCAAGGGAGTGGGCAGGATGATGAGGGAGGGGGCAAGAGACACAGGGGAGGATGATGAGGGAGGGGGGAAACAGACACAGGGGAGGATGATGAGGGAGGGGGTAAAGAGATACAGGGGAGGGTGATGAGGAAGGGGGGAAAGAGACACAGGGGAAGATGATGAGGGAGGGGGGAAGAGACACAGGGGAAGATGATGAGGGAGGGGGAAAAGAGACACAGGAGAGGATGAGGAGGGAGGGGGAAAGAGACACAGGGGAGGATGATGATGGAGGGGGTAAGAGACACAGGGGAGGATGATGAGGGAGGGGGTAAAGAGATACAGGGGAGGATGATGAGGGAGGTGGGAGGATGATGAGGGAGGGGGGATGAGACACAGGGGAGGGTGATGAGGAAGTGGGAAAGAGACACAGGGGAGGATGATGAGGGAGGGGGTAAAGAGATACAGGGGAAGATGATGATGGAGGGGGATGTTAGGTTATTTATGCCCTTTATGGATTAAAACCAGACTCTGCATCAACTATGTAATTTTCTGTGGGAGTTTTCACATGGATCCCCCTCCGGCATGCCACAGTCCAGGTGTTAGTCCCCTTAAAACAACTTTTCCATCACTATTGTGGCCAGAAAGAGTCCCTGTGGGTTTTAAAATCCGCCTGCCCATTGAAGTCTATGGCGGTTCGCCAGGTTCGCTGGTTCGCGAACATTTGCGGCGGTTCGCGTTCGCGGTTCATGAACCGAAAATTTTATGTTCGCGACATCACTATTGTTCAGCTAAATGCATGAAAGTACAGGAAGGAAAAAACAGGTAACCTAAGGAGTAGAAAACACAAGATCAGTGTTGTCCTTATAAATTCCTCTCCTGTATCCACATCTCCTGCTCTTCTTCTCTTGTACCCTTCTGTCCTATACCCAATACCCCTTTTGGTCTATATTTCACCCACCTTAATTCAGTTAAATCTCCATCTTAAATCTCTTTTGATTTC
Organism: Discoglossus pictus; assembly: GCA_027410445.1. Lineage (NCBI taxonomy): Eukaryota > Metazoa > Chordata > Amphibia > Anura > Alytidae > Discoglossus > Discoglossus pictus. Next base: position 164,323,119 of record CM050168.1, read on the forward strand.
TATCTACACAGATATTCATACACACAAGCTTTTTAGGTGAGAATAAGATTTCTGAAAACCATGTGGAAATACTTTTTGAATTTTTGAAACATTTGCATATTTCACTGAGAAGTCAAATCTGTGTTTACATATACAACATATTGCTCACAGGCTGCTGCATTACTGCAACTAATTAGGTTGCAGGTATATCTCTCAACACATTCAATTTATGGAGAGGCTTTTGTTAGATTGCTTACATTTCCAGCTTGAAGGGAATAGATCTTTTAAAGAGTTTAGTTTTTTCCAACAGCAGAAATTGTAGGTTTCTGCTATCTCAAATTTGAGCAATGCAGACCAGTGCTCCGTTCTAGTGGTTCTCCATGTAGTGATCCAAACAAAACAAAATAACCCTTAACAAATGTATCTGTGCAGGTATGGACTCATTTAAAATAGGTCAGCTATGGATTAACTTAGGCAGTGCAGTGTTACCTGAGTCAATCACTACCTTCCACCATAGAGACTCATACAGCGTGCTGCTGTGGGCAGTCTGTTATTACTCATATAACAGCCAGTGGGCAAGATAGGCTGTATGTAAACAGAGATTTAAAAACATGACATTTTTTTAGCTGTTTTTAGAATCGTATAAAAAGGAGTAAAATGTATCAATTTGTTATCTCTGTTTTTTTTTTTAAATCTTACTTTTAAAAGTCCTTGGGGTTAATCCTAGATATTGTACTTTACACATTGCTCAAATAAAGGACACAGACAAGTTACACACACAGCATTATTTAATAATAAAGGTAGTAACAAGTACTTTACCAATCAAATGTTAAAAACTGCACTTTTACATTGAAGTAATATCTGATTCTTGATTCTTGTCTTTGTATTAGAGTCTAATCTTATGTTAATTACTCCCTGTGTGGGTTTCATATGCAAGTTGATTTGTTTCATTCACTCTGAGCGTGACATTTTGACATTTAACTAAGTACTTTATACATATTTGCTCTTTTTCTATAACTATTTATGTGTGTTTTTAGGTTTTGGAAGCTTACTTATTTATAACTTTTTCTGCTGCTTTTATCAGAAACACATATTACATGTATTCATTCTATACACATACAGATATATTTTATTTAAAAAAATAATTTGGTTCCCACACCTGCAGAGCTGCCTTCATCAAAGTATGTGTTTTAACCCTATGCTAACCTACCAGCAATAGCAACACAGTGCAGAGATCCAGAACTGCATCTGATTGGTCACAATGAATTATGAATGTTATGCTAATTTAGCTTGGATTATCAGGGGTGTTCCTTTTCAAAATCAACTGACAGAAAACTGAAGACATTTTGCAAACTCTAGGCTAAGTTTATTAATGTTTATTTTGGATTTTTTCATGTAAAAATGTTTTCATACACTACTGAATTTCCTCTATCAGATGCATTCATAATCCAGAAACATTCTATATACCTTTAATTCAGTTAATCAGCCTAGTTTGCTTCTTAAAAGTCCTCCCGTGTAAAATCCCCCAATTGCGTTTCTGCCTTTGAGGGATTATTTATTATTGTTTGAATTCCGGCCATGGATGGTGCCAGAAGAAATGGTATAAAAATCTATCAGAAACACTGCAGAACTCTTTCTGTTCTATGTCTGACAACCTAATGAGCGCAACCCTTTTGAGGGTGTTATTTTATGATGTTTTATGCTCAGGGATCTATTAAAGAGTTGTATATACACTTAGGGACACAAACACTGTATTATTAAATATGGTTTATATCTTTTTAAACCAAATATTAGAACGTTAGCTGCAAAACAAGATTGGTTGTTTACAAACAGCTGTCATTTGTTATGATAAATGCACAATTGTTTTGCACTTAATGATGAGGAAATGTTTTGATCATTGCCTCTTGTTTCTCTTTCCAATCAATACCTCCCAAGTCTGCAGTCTGATTGTTTTCTTCCTCTCTTTATTAGAGTTCTCCAAACGCCTCTATGGGAGATTCATACTGTGTGTTTCATGATTTGACAGATGTAACGAATGAGGGTCTCTGAGCAGCCCCAGGACCCCCACTGAGCTCAGAGAAATCCTGCACAAGCTCTGGCTTCAATGTAGCAAGCTGGGGAAATTAAACAGGCAGCAAATTCTGCCATTTTCTGTCAATGTTAATGTATTTTTTTTTCAAGCAAAAATGTGTTCTAAACAGAGAAAAAATAACGTCAATTCTAAATGCAGATAAATAAAGTCAAATCTAGACCCCCACTCTGCCTCATAAATATAAAACTAAGGATCACTATGGTCAATGCTTTTTTTCTATATTGCTTTTAAATAACAGATTTTGATTATGGAGAAATTTTAAGTAAAAAACAAACAAAACATAAACTGTTTTTATGGTATTAATTGTGTATGCAATTATTCTTTACTACAGGCTTCCATTGAATCTTGTAGGTTCTGTTTCAACATGCTGTGCCTCTTCAAACTAAGGAGCTTTCCATTAGACCTAACAAATGCACTGGCAGTTGTATATAAAAAACTCCATTGATATCCAAAGTAAGTAGACCACTGGAAATTAAAATGGTATATGTAACAGTAGCATAATTCTAAAACAACCCTGATTATTATGTAGTGCAGCACAAGATACTTTTAGTTTATAACCACATTTTTATTTAAAATTTAGCTTATTAGTATTCCATTATTGCACAAAAAGAAATATGTATATATATATATATATATATATATATATATATATATAGTTGTTTAGTCGTTCAGTTGTTCAGTCATGTTCGACACTCTGTTCCCTATGGACCTCATCACACCAGGCACATCTTTTGTCTTATTGTGCTTTTCCATAAGGTTTTCATTGCAAAGATACTGGAGTGCGTTTGTTCTACAGTGGACTGCAATTTGTCTGACCTCTATGCTATGACCTGCGCATCTTGGGTGACCCCACATGGTATAGGTTTAAGTTCACAGTTTCATTGAGATACACAAGCCCCTTCACCTCAACAAGGTAGCGATCCTGAAGGGCATATATATAGTAAATAAATAGTACATTTCTGTTCACAAATTAAGAAAACTTGTTTCATGCCCAGAATTCTGAGAAATACAATTATTACACTGCATTCTGGGATCCTTGGCAGGGACATGCAAATGTGCACACAAAGGCTTCACTCTTGCAATCCATAACCATTTCAAACATGGCTTCCTTTAAGCATATGCCCGCTGTATCAAACAGCTTTGAGCAAAGCTAAGATTGCATTATTAACAAGCTAGGAATCCCACCCACGTACATCTGTTTAAAGGTAACTACCTCTCATCAGTGTGGGGCTGGTTCCTTAACTTGTGTAGTGGATATTTTAAGAAGGTAGTTTGCCACAACAATCTTTTACAACAATTTATGGTGGGCAAAAGAGCGATAGAAGCCCTCCACCGTACAGTAGTACAGTAAATAAATAGTACATCTGTGTTCACATTTGAATGTCTAAAACAAGCTAAAAATATTGTTTCATGCCCAGAATTTCCAGAAATATATAGGATGGCCTTAAAAGGGGCCAGTGAGGGGTAAGAATTGTTGTCAATTTCAACCTTATGTATTTATCTCCAGAGGTTTCTCTTTCCTTTACTTTCCCACCTTACCTCTCATACTCTCATAACACCATTTTTGTCCAGCTATTGGGGTGGGATTTAACAAACACAAAATAGATTCATCTATGAGTAAGAACTTGCTTCAAATACGTAACCCACATTATTCGTTATTGAGAGATACAGGGTATATAGACACATGTTTGATTAATTCAATGTTGTTGATTTACAGAGATGAGACACAGGGGAGGGTGATGAGGAAGGGGGAAAGAGACACAGGGGAGGATGATGAGGGAGGGGGTAAAGAGATACAGGGGAGGATGATGATGGAGGGGGATGTTAGGTTATTTATGCCCTTTATGGATTAAAACCAGACTCTGCATCAACTATGTAATTTTCCGTGGGAGTTTTGACATGGATCCCCTCTGGCATGCCACAGTCCGTGTGTTAGTCCCCTTAAAACAACTTTTCCATCACAATTGTGGGCAGAAAGAGTCCCTGTGGGTTTTAAAATCCGCCTGCCCATTGAAGTCTATGGCGGTTCGCCAGCCATGATGTGAGTTGCCATTAGTGTCTAACTGGCTTTACAAGAGGCTTGGCTTCAGGATAACTTGTCCTTTATATTTGGAGCCTCTTTTCCTCCCCTTGGAGGACATGTATTTGTGTGAATAACAGAGTCACCTCATTAAGGTTTGCAGTGATAATTTATACCAATGTATTATATTACATTGTTTAGAAACAGACTGTGTTTGAGTGAGACTTTAGGGCAGTGGTGAGTAATTTGGCAACAGTCTAGGATTTAAATACCTCTCCGTTTTCTCTGCTTCATCTCATCTGAGTTACCCAATTTCATTCCGATTCTTAGTGCGACTCAACAACAATTTTCCATTTTTTAAATGTATCTGAGTTATCACTGTACATAATTGTGTGTGACCCTATTATCAACACTAAATAAATATGGCTGCAGAGGTTGGTTTCACTTACTAATCTTTCTGAACACTCACATGAAGCTGACACTTGGTAAGTTTGATTAGTTTTTATTCTGATGAGGATCTCCATCAGGGACTTGCTAAGCACATTGTATAGATTTATATGAAGCTACAATAATGAACATATTCAGTTAGTGAATGATTTCTTACTTACCCTAAATTTGCAGTTAAAGGGCTGCTTAAATCAATACAATTTGGGTCACATGACTGAAATAATTTTTAATATGCATTTTTCATTAAGAAATCAAATACAAAAATATGTAAACATGTATAACAGACTGCCCAGATGCTGCTGCATTACTGCAACCAATCAGGTTGCAGAGATGTGTTCCCCATTCATGGCAGTGTGCTGTGTGTCAGTCTGTCTGTTTTGGAGACTCATATCAAATCACTTTAATGAGGAATTCTGTATGTTTAAAATGCAAAGTACATTAGACATTTCTTGTGTGAGCTCCACCCCTGATGATCCTATGAAGGCAGAGTGTCCTAGCCTATGAGCTGTGCAGAGTTGTGTCCTAGCGAATCAGCTGTCATTATCACAACCACAGCTGTGGTGTCTCAGCCAATAAGAGGGAAACAGATACATTGTTGCAACTGCCTCTGATTTTCAGGAGTATTACATCTGAAAATCAGCTGAAGAAATTTTGCAAATTTAAGGGTGAGTGTAATAATGTTAATTTGGGGATTTTTTTCATGCAAATGTTTTTATATTATTAGTCAGATGCATTCATGATCCAGGACATTTCCATATACCTTTAATACATTTGCAGGTGTCTATCATACTCACCATTCTCTCCTCTATACAGCTGGATTCAGTCCATTGCTGAGAATGTTTTGCATTAATTAATTCTTATTATAGAAATGTTATGCCCCTTTGACAGTGAAAGGGTTAAATGCACAATACACAATATTGGAGTTTATTGGTCCTATGCAGCTTTAACCCCAGGCATCGCCATTAAATATAAACTCCAAACCTTAGCCATTAATTCAAGTGAAGTTCACTTATTTATCTTTTGCTCCTTCAGAATATAAAGATGAAAAGCTGCAAGAAGCTATAAATATCTGAGGCTCCCACCTACGCTCTGCTGATGAATAGATGGTTAGAGCAGAGATCTGGAGCTCAGACCAAAGCATCCTCTGGTACATTGGTATCTGGATCCAGGAGACTATTTATAATAAACATTATATCATTCTGTGTGATTGTTTGTAGCAATCTGAAAACAAGACACTTTCTATCAATTAAATGAGTTCCTGTGCATCTTTCACACAATTAGAGGACATAGAAAATCACATTGCATTTACGCTAGCAGGCTTTAAATATTAGGAAAGGTTTTTTTTTTTGTATGGAATAAGAGATATGCAAGGAATTAATAACTGAAATGTTATTTTTCATGCAGACTAAATTTGCAACAATGCCAATCCTTCAGTCAACCTAATTAAGGTATGTCAAATCACTGGACCAGTCATTGCAGATCTATTGAAACCTTAAATTAAAATATTTAAATAATGTCAGGGGCTGCAATGTGCTTAGTAGTAGCGGAGCTACCGGAGTCCTTTACTGGCATTGAATGAGGAATCTTAATTTATTAGGTGAGGATGGCAGATATTTACTTCATAGGAAGGTGATCTGATTACCATAGGGGTGATTTGATTATCAAAATATGTTTATGGCTTTTTATTGACCACAAGGGGTGGATAGAGAAGTTGAAAGTGGGCTCAAATTATTTTGCACTATGACCCCCATTCACTAGCTCCGTCACTGGTGCTTAGTGAGCAAGATTACCATTGCATCCCTTTGCATCCCCTGTGATAGCTTAGTGAAATTCTTCCAGTATCACTGTGATATCTGTAGGACATAAGGTATTCTTGTTAGTTTGCTAATTAATGGTGTTGGTCAAAATATTCTACACCTGTATCACCATTTAGTTAAAACAGTTATGCCCAACCTCTCACACACTAATAACATAGAGCCTCATTCAATTAGAAGCCTGCATCTCGCAGTATATAGGCCATATGCCTGTAGGCCTGCTGCAGGCTTGAACTGTGCTACAATTCCGATTCTATTCAATTGAACAAGCCCACTAGTTAGGGGCCGAAAGTCGACCATGCACTCATATGTAGCATTTCAGGGCGGGAATATGATCAATTAATCAAGGCCTTAACTATTCATTTAGAAACAGCCAATAGAAAATGAGACCATCATCATTAGGTCAGCAAAACATGGAGGTTACATGTCAATAAATTAGCCTTTGGGGGTCCAAACTTGACTCGCAAAACCACAAAACACAAAATAATGAATAATGAATGCCAATACTGTTCTAGTCCACGTGGGTGGCCGAATATGTATTAACTCATTGATTCCCAAGATCAAAATAACCCCAATGTCAGTGACCCCTTTTTCTCAGCCTGGGTGTTGGCCCATTGAGCCACCATGAAAGCATAAACTGCTTGGCTCCAGCAGTGGATTAGCTGCATAGACACCTCCATTGTATTATGATCGGTTTTGTCCCATTGTTTGCCAGATAAAGTTAATCCTATCTGATATGTGTTAGAGACGGCAGGATGTGTATTAGAGGTTAAGCCTATTGCTCTCAGGAAACTACAACTAGACCCCATATAGGGGCATCTCCTGGAATTGTCTGCCACACCCTCTCATTGTTACAATGTGTACACTCTCTGTATCTAACTGCTATAAATATTGTTTGACTTTTCAAAAAAAGATCAGTTCACTTCTGGAGACATTTAGCAATCGTATGTCTCTTATTTAGCTCCTGTTCTCCTGGATGGCTGCAGGGAGCTACTGGGAGGCTCTGTAGGATCCTGCTAGGGTAGGTTTGACTGTAACAAGTCTTATCAAGCCCCATAAGAAGAAGCAGATCTGGAGACTCTTGGTAGTCTGGAAGTGCTGATTTCTGATGCAAAAACCTTGACTGATACAGAAGCCAGATATCAGGGTGCAGATGTCGAGATTTCCAAGACCCAGTTCTTGTGGGTAGTTAACCTGTAGTCTATAGCAGATGGCCCTGGGCAATAATAGCCCCTACCACCGGATCATCACAAAATGAAACACTAAAAAATATTTTTTTTATTGCCGATTTGTGAGCTTGAAACTGTTGTGAAATCAATTCTAATGTATTTCATCGCTTTCCCCATCATTTACAGTGCAGTATTGATTGTTAGCTACTGGAGCCCGTAATGTAGCCCTAAAACTAATTTGCTAATCAATTGGCGTCTTTTAGCTACCAGCAAATAATTTGTGGGCTACAGGCTGAAAATCCATCTGGTTGTGAAAACAGTAACTCCAACCTATCTAAGCTTTTGATCTTTCAAGCCCATAAATGTTACAATTGCAAATCACTATTCAATTGCTACAACTCCTCAAGCCCACAAATGTTTTCATACCCGAAATGGCAAATGTAGAAGAAAATCGTACCAGTACCATATAGGACTCACAAGGGTGATAAACACCTGATCATAGCACTGTAAATGCAAACAAAAAATCAATACTGCACTTTAGAAGACATGAGAATTCATTGACATTTAATTCCCATTTTATAGCAATTTCGGGAATCAAGGAGTTAATACATATCAGGCCACCCACATGGACTAGAACATTTCCTTCATTCATTTTTATTATTTTGTAAATTGCCGGATTGCAAGTCTGATTGCATATCGGACCCCTAAAGCTAAATTATTGACATGTAACTTCCATGTAATGATGACGGCCTCATTTACTACTGGCAGTAACGGCCTTGCTTAATTGATCATGATCATGCTCTGAAATTCTACTTACAGGTGCATGGTTTACGGTTTAGGCTTTAGGTAGCTGTGGGCTTGATTTATTGAATCGCTCTGTAACGGTTGCAAACTTGCAATTGAATAGGGGCCTATGTCACATCATGTGCTTGTTACATATGTGAATAATTTCTTTGTGCTCTGAGGGCAATAGTTGGGGGGGGGGGAAACAGAGTGACATTTTAACAAAAACCCTCCTTCAGATGCACCAAAAATAAAAAATATCTTTTTATGATCTTAATAAGTAGAAATGATGGTGTACAGATTATAGAAACCTTCAAATATAATAATAATGATTTCATAAAGTTCAGGAGGAAAATAACATCCAGAAAAAGGTATGTCAGGAAATAGAGGTCTTTAAAGAAAATTGAAGATTTATTCAAATGTAGTAGATAAGTAGAACAGTCTTTAACCAGGAGCAGTATGTCGAACAGCAGTAAAGGGTTAACATAATACAAGAAAAAGGGATAGGGGTAATCTGATTAGTTAAATAAACTGGGAATTTAAAAGGCCATTTACCTCACTGTAAGTGTTGTCAATTGTGTGAAAGAGTACACGATTATATGTTAAAATTATCTTTTTCTAATTACACTAATGATAGATAAAAAAAATCTTAAGTGTTAAGTTTCTGTTTACATACAAAGTGTATCATGCCTACTGGCTGTTGCATGAGTAATAATAGATCGCCAGGCTTGCATGGTGAAGACAGTGATTGATAGCAGTTCTTTTTCCTGGACTCAGGACTGTACTGACCAGTTAACCCATAACTGACCTGTTCAGGTGAGTCCAGCATTCAATGCCTGCACACACAGATTTGCTAAGGGTTAACTTTTTTTTAAAATCTCTAAATGGACAGCAACAGAGCAGATCACTTCTCTGCAATGTTCAAATTCCAGAGGCAAGACAACAAAAACCTGAATTGTCTGTCATAAGAAATTACAAAAATTACAAGTTCTGTTCAAACTGGAAATATAAGCAGCCTTAGTCATTGAATTAATAGGGACACATATACACCTGCCACCTGTTTAGCTGCATTAAGGCAAAAGCAAGTGGGCAGTCTATTGCATATGTAAACACAGATGTGAAAAATGCACGTATTTCCAAAATGTAAAAAAAAAATCAACATGCTTTTAGGAGATCTTTACAGTGATGTGGACCAAATTGTGCTGATTTAAGTGGCCATTTAATGTAGATGCAACTGGAATATTAGATGGGCCCCTAGGTTTCCGTCTGCATTTAACTTTTCTCTGGTATTGAGGCAGAAAGGACCGACCACACTGTATCCTGTATATATTAGAGACCTTCTGACATATGGTGTAATGTCTGCATTGCTGGAGCTCATATTTAAGCTTGTTCCTCTAAACAAATAGTCCTAATAATCCTCCAAAGTACAATCCCATAAATGAAGGTTGATGTATGTTCCTGTAGATAATTTGGTTACAAGTTTAATAAAACAGTAGGATGAGCTTGTCATTGCCTTTATTCACAGAATGTTTATGGGTATAATTAGCAAAGAGGTCAAAACGGGGTTATAGAAATGACTTGTTTTATATATATATATATATATATATATATATATATATATATATATTAATCTATATGGCAAGGGGTGGGTTAGATGGAGGGGCCATTTTTTTTGATTATTAACTCCTTACAATTATTTTATGAGCTTATAACTCCCAGTCTGGCAGTGTTTGAGAGTCTGAGTGGGTTTAAACAAAAAAAAGCAACTTATATTTGGGCTTTTTCAGATTGCCAGGTTTGCGGTTATGGTACATAATAGGGGCATCATAGGGGTGGAGAAAAGGGAAATGTATTGATTAAGAGATTGAGATTGTGGCTATTGATACTCACAACACACCCTTAGAGAAAGAGAGAAAGAGAGAAAGAGAGAGAGAAAGAATATACGATGAAACAAGATAATATTTCTATAAAATAAAATAAATGTAACTTTAAATATAAATGAAGTACAACACAGACTTTACGGCAACTCCTTTAGTCCTTCAAGTGTACTTGAAGTTCCAAGACCAACATATTAGTTCAGGTGTATTATTAAATGTAATTAATCATTGGATTTATTTTTTATTGATTTACTTTTAATATTTGTTTAAGTTTCTATGAGCAGTACTTTAGAGATATAGGAGAGGTAGAATTAGTAGTCAAAGTATTGTTGAATTCGTATTACGTGACTTCTGTTGGTCCAGCAAAACGGCTAATATGGCAAGGCGCTGAAACCAATAGTACCAGAAAATCGATGTTGTATCTGTATATATCTTGTCACGAATCCTCGAGCACTTGGACTTTTGGGTCTGGCCACTGGGCCCTGGTGGACATTAGCCACATAGCCACCTTAACTAATGAGGTATTACACTGCCCATAAGGACTTTGTGAAAGACTTTACCACTTGTTGATTTGTTATGTTGTATGATGTTTTCCCCAAGCTCTGGTTTTGAGGCACAATAATTGCATTCAGTTAATAAAGATAGTCCCCTCCTCAAGTTGGACCCCAACACCCATGCAGGTATTCTGTCACCAGGGATCACAGTACCTTATCACCCCCTGCTGTGCAGAGATCCTGCCAAAGGTAAATGATAGCTGGGGCTGTAGATTGCTCAGCATCAAGCTGGGGAAATAGACAGGCTGGTGCTGGGTCCTTGGAACCTGTCCTAGTTGTTTGTCTAAGGGAGTCACTCAATGATGACTGGGACAAAACCTGTATAAAATGATGTTCCAAAATAATTAAGTTTATGCTTGGTTTTGGATACATGCATGTTGTTTTTCATTTAGAGGGAAGGCGTTTAATAATTTTTTTAAATCAGAAATACATTTCTGCAACTTGTCCAAGAATCCGGTTAAACTATCTTGCGTGCAGGGAAATGGAACCGATACAATCTGCAGGTAGGATTGGTCTTTTTGGCTTTTTCAAGCCCAATGAATAGCAGGCTGTGACAAAATAGTTAAACAAACTATTAGTCTAGATGGGTCAACCTCCAGACCAATATATAAAAAAAGGTCTAATGTATAACAAAGGTGTTTTAATATTATAAAACAACTTCCTATTCTCCATCAAGGTCACTAAAATACATTTAGATGTTGACAAATTTGGACCACTAGCTTACAATAGAAATTCAATATAAAGAAAGAGGCAGCAAACAAGTGGAATTAACAGGAATACACAATAAGGGAGGTCTGGGTGAGCAGACTGATAACACAATACAAAAGAAACAAAGGAACAAAAGGGAAATAATTCAATATCTGCCAAGCTGAAGTTTGATTATAAAAGAGACTTCTGAAGAAAAGTTTGGGATTGATGTATAAAGTGAGACTTGAAGCTTTTTCAATACATTGCTGAACATGAAATGACACTAAGGAGGCTCCCTCAAGAATTTAATCTCATCCTTAAAAATCAAGAGTTTTGAGATGTATATTCTATATTATAGAATGTCATCACTATAAATCTAAAAACATTCATCTTTTCTATAACAAAAACACAAGAAACTATTTGTGTGAACAATAACAATACATTGAGTAGGTCTTGTCATTGATACTGGGCTGACTTCTCACTTCGGTACAATCTCTACAGCAGGGATGGATTGCACCTCAATGATGAGGGCGCTTTTGTGCTAGGGGATAGGATGGTAGAAAGGATGGGGGAGTTTTTAAACTAATAGGTGGGGGGGGAGGGACTAGATGAATTTAATGGGGAGAAAGTTTAGAAGGGATAAGAGATGAATTAACTACTCATGGGGGAGGAGATGGGGATAGGGTTAGAATATTCAATAGGGAGGTATTACTAAATAACCCAAGTACAGAGGCAGGCACCTCAAAACTACAAAATCATAACATAAAGTTTATGCTTGCTAATGTCAGAAGCTTGCCAGGAATAATGGGGGAGCTAGAATTATTGGCAATTAATGAAAAATGGAATTTAATAGGCATTACAAAAACATGGTGGGATGAATCTCATGACTGGACTGTTAATCTGGATGGTTATAACCTATTTAGCAAAGATAGGGGCAATGGTAAAAAAGGAGGAGGGATTTGTCTGTACGTTAAGCCTGAATTTAAGCATATAGTCAGAGAAGATATTTATGCTGGAACAAGCAGGAATGTTTGTGGGTAGAGTTAAATAATTTATATTTTGTATTAAATAGAGGAGCAGCAAATTCCTAAAGAATATTATTTGGAGTATGCTATAAACCCCAAAATATAATTAAAAGCGAGGAAATGCCATTATTATTACCTATTGGAAATGCAGCAAAGCATGGGCAAGTTCTAATAGTGGGAGATTTTAATTAACCTGAAATAAACTGAATAAATGAGACCAGCAGTTCAGCTAAGGGGAGCAGGTTCTTGAATACACACAGGGGTCATTATCTGGCCCAGGCTATACAAGAACCTACTAGAAATGAAGCTATCTTGGATTTAGTTATCACAAATAATATCGATATGGTATCAAATGTTGAAATAGGGCAATCTTTTGGAAACAGTGATCACAACACAGTCTCATTTGAGATTGAAGTAAAAAAATATAACTGTAATGGGGCAACAAAAACTCTTAATTTTAAAAGGGTAGATTTTAACGCTCTAAAGGCAGCAATACAACGTAAAGAACTGACGGGTAAAAATACTGAACATAAATGGACAACCTTTAAATCCTTACCACATATACATACACATCAGCATATATCATTGTGGGAATAAAAGCAAATGGAGTAAATCACATCCAATGTGGCTTAAAAATTATTTAAAGGTCAAGATACAGTGTACAAAACAGGCATTTGAATTATACAAACAAGAGGGGACAGAGACTGCTTTACATAAGTACAAGGAAGTCAACAAGGCTTGAAAAAGAGCTATTAGACTGGCTAAAATAGAAAATTTAAAATTAGTTGCCAAACAGAGTAAGACTAACCCTAAAATGTTTCTTAAATATATTAATGGAAAGAAGGCCAGGAAAAGGCAGATGAGCTAAATAGTTTTTTTTCTTCGGGATACACAAGGGAGGTACCAGTGGTTGGGACACGGCAACATAATGGGGCTACACTACCTTCACCAGTTGGTTAACACAGGAAGAAATCCAAAAGAGGTTGGAAAAAATATATGTTAATAAAGCCCCAGGTCCTGATGGAATGCATCCAAGGGTACTGAGGGCACTGGGTTCTGTAATAGCCAAACCATTATATCTAATTTTTCAAGATTCACTCAACAGATGACTGGCAAAAAGCAGAGGTGATACCTATATTTTAAGAGCAAAGGAATTATAGACCAGTGAGTCTCACTTCTGTAGTGGGAAAGCTTTTAGAAGGGTTAATAAGGGATAATATACAAGAATATGTCTATTTGAACAGGATTATAATTATGAGTCATCATGGATTTATGAGGGATAGGTCATGTCAAAGAAATCTAATTAGTTTCTATGAGGAGGTCAGTAGGATCCTGGATCAAGGCAACAGTGGATGTAGTCTTTTTGGATTTTGCAAAGGCTTTTGATACAGTGCCACATGGAAGACTATTGTGCAAACTAAGGGATAAAGGAATTCCAGTAAATATCTGCTCATGGATTGAGAGCTGCCTAAAAGATAGGAAGCAAAGGGTTGTGGTAAATGGTACATACTCAGATTGTACTAATGTGGTAAGTGGGGTTCCTCAAGGTTCAGTATTAGGTCCTCTGCTTTTCCACATATTTATTAATGACTTAGAAGTAGGCTTGGAAAGTAGTGTCTCCATTTTTGCTGATGACACTAAGTTGTGCAAGGTTAATAAATCAGATAATTATGTACTTTCCCTCCAAAGAGATTTACATAAAATAGACGAATGGGCATCTAAATGGCAGATTAAATTTAATATGAATAAAAGTTATGCATCTGGGAAGGAAAAATAGCCATGCAATTTATCATTTTAATGGAACAAATATAGAGGTATCAGATATTAAAAGGGATTGGGGAGTATTTGTGGACAACCACCTAGGTAACAGTTTTCAATGCCAAGCAGCAGCTGCAAAGGCAAGTAAAATATTAGCATGTATTAATAAGAGTATAGAAGCCAGGGAAGCAAATATAATTCGGCCACTATATAGATCTCTAGTGCACCCTCATTTGGAATATGGAGTAAAAATTTGGGCACTACTTCATAAAAAGGAAATTTTGGGGTTGGAAAAGGTACAGAGAAGGGAAACAAAGCTAATAAAAGGAGTGGAAGAGCTAAGTTATGATGAAAGACTAACCAAATTAAGATTATTTTCACTAGAAAAAAGGTGTCTAAGAGGACATATGATTACCTTATATACTGTATGTATTGATGACAGCTGCCTGCTTTGGGGGCCTTCGAGGGAGAAGAAGGGTTGTATCAATTTTATCACATCCGATTACAAATCCTCCCAAGAAAATAACACCTTCCTCATACAACCCTTCCCTCCACTGAAAGATAGAAAACTCTTATGATCCAGCAAAGAAAATATAAATATCTCTATTCATATAAAGTCTTGAACATTTCTGAATTTCACTAAAAAGTTTTTCTGTTTACTCATGAATATGATATTTTTTTGCTACATGCTTCACAAACAAATGTCAATGTTCTTGAACTAAATGGCCTGTAAAGGTATACATAACAACAAAAATAATCAGAGCCTTATTACCCCAAGTATCTATTTTTACTTTACTTCTGCTCACCTATAAGGGTTGCCATGTTGGCCTCTCTCCCTCTTCCCATCCTTCAGAACATGTCACTGTGGGATGCAGACAAAAAACAACTGGTGAATCTCCATATTGCAGCCTCCAATGCACACAGCATGACCAGAGGATTGGTCTCCTCTGTCATATAGTGCTGGCTTATACTCTTGAAACTGCACCATGTACCATAGGAAGCCACTTACCTGTGGAGCTTTTTATAACTGAATTGTAAAAACAAAATATGTATCATAACTCTATGAATACACTCCCTAACTGGCTCCTAGAAAAGCTAGTGGCTTTCAAGCTTCATGTTTATTTATGTTTGTTCACCCTATATATCCCTCTCTACGCACATATGTGTACACATATACATGCATGCTAACATCTGTCTACAGACTGGTACAAGCTGGAAACACCTGTAGAATCTTTGCCTTTGACCACCTCAGATATAATTCTGACCCTGTTTACCAAATGCATTAAAATGTGAGATTAATCCATCAGTTTATTCAATCTTGTTTCTTGAGGAAAGTGACTGTAGGCATGTGCTCAGCTTCACTGAGTTTTTACAACACATGGTAGGATGCTGATGGGGGCGGAAATCTGCAATATAGTGTTTTGCAAAAATAAAAAAAAGTGTTACCTAGAACATAGGCAAGGACGGTGCTTAGTAGATATGACCCAACATCCACAATGAGGGCTTGTTGAAAGTCATGTGATGATGAGCCAAAAAAGTGTTACCTTGGACATGGGCAAGGATGCTGCTTAGTAGATATGAGCCAAAATCTATAATGAGGACTTGTTGAAAGACAAGGTTTTTCTTTGGACATGGGCAATGGCATGATGGGGGACAAAATTGTTAATGAGAGCTTAGCGAAAGCTGATTTAGGACTTATTGAAAGCCTTTTTGGGACCATGGATCTCCAGAAACCTAAATGCCTTAATGGATGTCAGATATGGGCCAAAATCTGCACTGTAGGCCATGCTGAAAGTCACATGTCAATGAAAAAGAAGTTACATTGAAGATGGACAAGGTTTCTAATTAGTAGATATGGGCCAAAATCTGCAACAGAGTTCTTACTGAAAGCCAGCAAGCATTACCTTGGACATGGGCAAGGTCGCGCTTGTCACCCTCCAAGTGACCATATATTATATATATATATATATATATATATATATATATATATATATATATATATATATATATATATATATACATACATACACACATTGCAATGCACAGCCTGCACTGGCTGGTAAGATTCACTAGTTTTCAATATGTGTAATATTTTCACTTTTGTTAAATGTGTTGGGAGATTATGTTTTAGAAAGATATCCCTGGTAATTGGTTTGGATGACATTGTAATAATTTACAATAATTATCACAGAATTGAAAAGGCAGAAGAATCTCATTAATGATACTGAATCACAGATACACGTTGTAAGACTCTGCACAGAGCAGATTAAGACATGTAAGTGGAGGAGAATGCACCTAAATTCATATTGATTCATTTGCTTATTAAACCAGGCCACTGTTGCTTTATATTTCTAGATTAAAAGCAGCTTGATGTTACATCAGCGCTCAGGGTAACAAATTAAAAAGCATTTTAATAAATTGCTCTACAGTTGACTGTGTGAATTTGTTAGTTCTCTAAATCATGATCTTTATGATTTCCTAATTAAGAACAACCTCCATATTACTGGCTCCCCGGGGCAGGGACTCCATCTTTGTCTCATCAGTTTGATTAATGTCTCATTGCAATGTATTATTTATGTACACACTCTCTTGTGAGTGGTGGGCCTGATTTGCTCACTCCAAGGTCTAGTGAAGAGTGAAGCTGTCATGTTAAATATAAGGCACTGGTGAGTGGTGAGCCTGTCTTACTTGCACTAAGGTCTGGTGAGTGATGAGCCTGTCTTATTTGCACTAAGGTCTGGTGAGTGGTGGGGCTGTTTTGCTCACACTAAGATCTAACAACCAGAGAGGTACCAGACATCATCATTACCTGCTGTACACATCTTCTCTGAAGACTCTGACACTCAATTTGAATAGGAATTTGTATCTTCAGCTGAGAGTCATTAACAGAGGAGCAAATAGCAAATGGATAGGCATGGTCAATGGTCAGCATGGAGGGACATGACTGGCTATATTCACTAAGCTATATATGATCTAATCAAAGAAACTTTTCAGCACCAGTAGTGGAACCTTTCTTTGATGTTGATCCCAAGTAAAAATAATAAATCTTAAAGACAATGCATTACAGGTTTCTTTTATTTGGTCCCATGATGCAATGCTATGTTAAGCTAATGTTCTCTCTTGGTGTCTTTGCTGTCTCTAGCAGTGACGATTTCACACAGGTGAGAATCTTGGACCAAAATAAAACAAGGGCAACATTGAAGATTCCTCGGTCCTTGTCTTAAATATAGAAGTTTTATATATTATGAATGTATCTGATAGGGGAGAATCCGTAGTGTATGAGAACATTGAGCCTGATTCAATTGCAAGCTCGCACCTCGTGGGATCCAGGCCGTATGTCTGCAGGCATGCTGTGGCCTCCCATTTGCCTACGATTCTGGAGCTATTCAATTAAAGGAGTCCGCAAGTTACCGTACCAAAGCCGACTCCGTAAACTTTGCACTTGTTAGTAGCAATTCAGGACGGGAATATGATCAATTAAGCAAGACCGTAACCTACCATTTTTCTAAATATCCAATAGAAAATAACTCCGATATGCGATGGGACTAGCAAACCCTCAAAATACAGAAATTATGAAGATTAACGCCAATACTGTTCTAGTCCATGTGGGTGGCCTGATATGTATACATTCATTGATTCCAGAGATCAATATAACCCCTGAAATGAAACATAAAAAAATATTTTATTTACTGCCGATTTGCAAGCTTGAGACTGTTGTGCAATTCATTCTAATGTCTATCATCGCTTTTCCCATTATTTACAGCTCAGTATTGATTTTTTATTAGCATTTACAGTGCTACAAACAGGTGTTTAACCCCTTTGCTGGTCCTCTCTAGCACTTGTTGGATTTTCTCTTTTATTTGCCATTTACGGGTGTGAAACCATTTGCAGGATTGGGGAATTGGAGCAATTGAATACCGATTCGTGATTTTAGCAATCATAACTCTTACGGAATTAAAATATCAGAGGCTTCAGGAGGCTGCAAGTTGCAGGTTTAACCATTGCAGAGTTTTCAAGTCTGTAAACCGTAAATCGTTTGGAGCCCATAAAAAGATGCCAATGGAATAGCAAATTAATTCACTGCCTCACTCGAGCAATCTACAATTGCTCAATTGAATTAAACATCAATAAACTTACCCTAAAGTAAGGAATAGAAGTAAGCAAATAAATACAAAAACACGCGTAACATTACTTAAAAGGTTTTTGGGGGTGGGGCAAATGTAATTTTGAATGAATATGGATTATGAATGCATCTGATAGAGGATAATCTGTAGTGTATGAACATGTTTTTTGCATGAAAAAAACCCAAAATAAATATTAATAACCTTACCCAAAAATTTACAAAATGTCTACAGTTTTCTGACAATTGATTTTAAGAAGGAACACCCCTGAAAATCCAAGCTAAATTAGCATAAAATTCATAATTATTTGTGACCAATCAGAGGCTTCTACAACAATGTAGCCATTTATGGGGATTCAGACTTTGCCGCAAAGCATCACAGGATTTGTAGTCTTTTGTTCCCACCACACACCTCTTTTTCCTGCAAAGCAGCTGACTATAGATCAGATTGGACATTCAGGTGCATATTTACCATTGAGAAAGCCCAGAAAACTGGTGAAACGCGTCTGACAGTTAGACACTGTGCAGTGTCTTTTTTTATATATAATATTTTTAACATATAGCTATCTGTTCTTAATTTAGTGCTTTTATTTTTCTTTAATGATTTGATATGTTGTGTGTTTATACATACACATATTGAGGTAATTTTCAAGCACATGTGTCTGTATGTTTTTGGTTTTAACAAGATCTGTATATACCCCCGATATTGAAGATTAAGTCACCTATCCCAGGCCTCACATCTTTGAGGCTAACTACATCAGTTTAACCACCCTTACTGTGAAGAACCATGTTATTTCTTTAAGGTGAAATCTTTTTACTTCTAATCTTTAAGGATGTCCTCTTGTCAGTTCAAAAACCGTGTGCAATAAAATGTTCACTTGACAAAGCCTTGTATTGAAACTGGATATATTTATATAAGGTAATCATATCCCCTCTTAGACGCCTTTTTTTCTAGAGAAAATAGGTTTAATTTGGTTAGTCTTAATTTATAACTTAGCCCCTCCATTCCCTTTTTTGTTGCCATTCTCTGTATTTTTTCCAGCTCTAAAATTTCATTTTTATGAAGTGGTGCTCAAAATTGTACTCCATATTCCAAATGAGGGCATACTAGGAATACTAAGCATACTAGGGAGAATTATATTTGTTTCCCTTGCTTCTGGTTTCTTTGACATGACCTATCCCTCATAAATCTGTGTTGACTCCTACTTATGATCTTGTTCAAATAGACATATTCTTGTATACTGTCCCTTATTTACCCTTCTAAAAGCCATACCACTATCGAAGTGAGGCTTACAGGTCTATAATTCCCTGCATTTGCTCTTCTTAAATATATGTATCACCACTGCCATTCTCCAGTCATCTGTGTTGAGTGAATCTTGAAAAAATAGATATAATGGTTTGGCTTTTACAGAACCCAGTTCCCTCAGTACCCTTGGATGTATTCCATCTGAACCTGGGGCTTTATTAACATTTATTTTTTCCAACCTCTTTTGGATTTCTTCCTGCGTTAACCGATTATTTGGTGATGGTAGTGTAGCACCATTATGTTGCAGTGATCCAAGCACTCGTACGTCTCTTATATATCCCAAAGAAAATAACCTATTTAGCTCATAGTCAGCCTGTTTCACATTGTAATGATCCTATAGCTTCCTTCCTGGCCTTCTTCCCATTAATATATTTAAAAATATATGTATGTAAAAATAATGTTAGTCTTACTCTCCTTTGCAACTAACTTTTCCTTTTCAATTTTAGCCAGTCTGATAGCCCTTTTGCAAGCCTTGTTCATTTCCTTGTACTCAAGTAAGGCAGTCTCTGTCCCCTCTTGTTTGTATAACTTAAATGTATGTTTTTTACTCATAATCTTCATCTTTAAGTTAAGCCACATGCGTTGTGATTTCCTCCTTCTACTTTTATTTCCACATGGTATATGGTGATAAGTATGTATATTTAGTAAAGATTTTAACGTTGTCCATTTATGTTTAGTATTTTTACCTGTCAGTTCTTTGTCCCAGTTAATACTTTGCATTGCTGCCCCTATACCATTAAAATCTGCCTTTTTAAAATTTAAAGTTTCTATTGGCCCCTTACAGGTTTTTTTTATTCTATCTCAAATGAGACTGTGTTGTGATCACTGTTTCCCAAAGGTTGCCCTAATTCAACATTTGATACTATATCAATATTACTTGTGATGACTAAATCCAAGATAGCCTCATTTCTAGTAGGCTCTTGTATAACCTGGGCCAGATAATGATCTCTGGGTGTACTTAAGAACCTGATCCCCTTAGCTGAACTGCTGGTCTCATTCATCCAGTTAATTTCAGGGTAATTACAATCTCCCATTATTAAAACTTGCCCATTCTTAGCTGCATTTCTGTAACAATAGTTGTAGTTCATCACTTTCAATTATATTTGGGCCTTTATAGCATACTCCAACTACTATTATTTAGGAATTTGCTGCTCCGTTATTTAACTCTACCCACAAACATTCAACATTAGCGTTAGTTACAGCATAAATATCTTCTCTGGCTATAGGCTTAATTCCAGACTTAACATACAGACAAATCCCTCCTCCTTTTTTACCATTGCCCCTATCTTTCATAATAGGTTATAAGCAGATGAACAGTCTAGTCATGAGATTCATCCCACCACGTTTTAGTAATGCCTGTTAAATCCAATTTCTCATTAGCTGCTAATAATTCTAACTCTCCCATTTTTCCTGGCAAGCTTCTGACAATAGCAAGCATACACTTCTATTCTGATGTTATGTCTATTTCAGTGGCACGTCTTTGGCGCGATGGACACCAGCTCGTTGTCATCAGAGCACAGAGAACTGCGCTCTGATGACGCTCTGTGCTCCAGCCAGCAGTTCTGAGCCTGCATCCCATCTGCTACTGCGCCAAAAGACGTGCCACCGGTTTTGGTATCATGGCAGTGAGATGATGGCTACCATTGTGTTGGCACCTTGTCCCCAGGCACTTCAGAGCATTATATTCCAGAGTTGCCTTATTCCTGAGAATGTGAGAGTTTAATGTGTGAGACCCTCAGTCACTGTGAGAGTGTCCTATGGGCTCACACTTCAAAGCAGAAGTAACGAAAGCAACAGATTAAGCTCTCAGCTCCACAAATATATAGCCCCTGACTTTAGCCTTGGCAGCCTTGTGTCAGTTCTCTGCACTTTGAAGACAGCGCGCTGGTGTCTAGTGCGCGAAGGATGGCGTGCCATCTATTTAAAGACAACTAACAGCAGACACATATAGCATTGCAATATAAGTCAGGGTATAAAGCATATTTGAATGCACTGATAACCCATGAGTTTTTAATTATATTAATAATAAGCACTCATTTGGAAAATATTTCCCAAATCACATATTAAATGTACTTCTGCATTACATACTGCTACACAGAATATTCCACAGAAACACAGCTGGATGCAGTTTTAAATCAAGCCCAGATATCTGTATTACATACTGCTACACAGAATATTCCACAGAAACACAGCTGGATGCAGTTTTAAATCAAGCCCAGATATCTGTATTACATACTGCTACACAGAATATTCCACAGAAACACAGCTGGATGCAGTTTCAAATCAAGCCCAGATATCTGTATTACATACTGCTACACAGAATATTCCACAGAAACACAGCTGGATGCAGTTTTAAATCAAGCCCAGATATCTGTATTACATACTGCTACACAGAATATTCCACAGAAACACAGCTAGATGCAGTTTTAAATCAAGCCCAGATATCTGTATTACATACTGCTACACAGAATATTCCACAGAAACACAGCTGGATGCAGTTTTAAATCAAGCCCAGGTAATTTCAGAAGAACAGCCTCTCACCTGATCCATATCTACATCTACAATGGAATATTTCAAATTATTCATATCTGTGTTATGATAATTGCTGAGATAGATTTATTTCTGTTAAATTGAAGTGCTATTATCAGGATATGTTACTGTTGATTTGTAAACCAAAATACTCTGTGTTCACTCACCCAAGTTTATTGCTCCTATCTCTCCACCCACCTAAATAACCCCCTCTCTGTCTCATAGATATCTGTATTACATACTGCTACACAGAATATTCCACAGAAACACAGCTGGATGCAGTTTTAAATCAAGCCCAGGTAATTTCAGAAGAATAGCCTCTCACCTGATCCATATCTACATCTACAATGGAATATTTCAAATTATTCATATCTGTGTTATGATAATTGCTGAGATAGATTTATTTCTGTTAAATTGAAGTGCTATTATCAGGATATGTTACTGTTGATTTGTAAACCAAAATACTCTGTGTTCACTCACCCAAATTTATTGCTCCTATCTCTCCACCCACCTAAATAACCCCCTCTCTGTCTCATAGATATCTGTATTACATACTGCTACACAGAATATTCCACAGAAACACAGCTGGATGCAGTTTTAAATCAAGCCCAGGTAATTTCAGAAGAACAGCCTCTCACCTGATCCATATCTACATCTACAATGGAATATTTCAAATTATTCATATCTGTGTTATGATAATTGCTGAGATAGATTTATTTCTGTTAAATTGAAGTGCTATTATCAGGATATGTTACTGTTGATTTGTAAACCAAAATACTCTGTGTTCACTCACCCAAATTTATTGCTCCTATCTCTCCACCCACCTAAATAACCCCCTCTCTGTCTCATAGATATCTGTATTACATACTGCTACACAGAATATTCCACAGACACACAGCAATCCCCTTCCTCCCTGCCCCTCTACCCACCCACCCCTCTTTACACTTAATATATTGAGGCATACTAATTACCTGCACCTGTTCAATCAGTGACATCTGCTTATCACCTCTAACCACCCCCCCTTTAAGAAAGCTTGTTAATACAGTGTCACAATGATTTCTCACACCATCTTCCTCACTATAACCTGCTGCCTCTTTCTCAGACTCTCTTATACAGTCTCTAGACATCACGTCTCCAATAATATAACTATCTCACCTTCCCTGCTTTCCTCTCCTCTTCTCTGCTCCCATGAGCTCCTCTCCTTCCTACAGTCACTATTTCATCCCTCCTCTAAAGCTGAAAAGCAGAAATGCTCCTGTAAGTCCTACTCCCATCTCCTTTTACTCTCTCTCCTTCTTCTGATGGCTTGTGGAGATATATCCCCTAACCCAGGCCCCTCACTCATTCCCACCTGCTGTCAGCCACGCAGAGTCCCCAGGGCAGGAAATGCCCAAAACACCCATTATCTAAAACCCATCACTTGTCACAAACCATCTACTTTGCCCTTCTCATGTGCCCTCTGGAATGCAAGGTCTGTTTGCAATAAACTTACCTTCATTCATGATCTCTTCATTTCCAACTCCCTCAATTTACTGGCTATCACAGAAACCTGGCTCACTCCATCTGACTCTGTCTCCCCTGCTGCACTCTCTTATGGTGGTCTGCACTTCAGCCACACTCCTAGACCTGGGAACAAACAAGGTGGAGGTGTGGGCATACTGCTATCCTCTCGCTGCACTTTTCACTGCATACCCCCTGTTCCCTCCCTCCAATTCTCATCTTTTGAAGTCCACACTATTCGCATCTTCTCTCCTATACCTCTGTGAGTAGCTGTGATCTATCGCCCGCCTGGATCACCCTCTCAATTTCTGGACAACTTTGCCGCCTGGCTCCCTCACTTTCTCTCCTCCAATATACCTTCACTCATTCTTGGCGATTTCAACATAGCCACTGACACACCCACCTCCCCAACAACTGCAAAATTTCTTGTACTCACCTCTTCCCTTGGCCTCTCACAATGGACAGATTCAGCAACTCACTGTGGTGGACACTCCATTGACCTTATTTTTACTAATCTCTGCACTATCTCCAACCTTGACATCTCCTCACTTCCCCTATCTGACCACCACCTGCTAACTTGCAACCTCACCTCATCTTCTGCTCACCACCCTTCTTCAAATCCTGCCATCAGAACACGCAGAAACCTGCAAGCACTCAACCCACAACAATTTTCAAATGTACTAACACCCCTTCTCAGCCCCCTCACCACCCTTGCCTGCCCTGACGTCGCCACTTCACAATACAACACTACGCTAACCTCCACCCTTGACTCTCTTGCCCCCATAATCACAAGCAAACGCCCTCGCTCTCAACCACAACCATGGCACACCACACAAACACGCTATCTACAGAGATGCTCACGCACTGCAGAACGATTATGGAGGAAATCTCGCACTTCAGCAGACTTTCTCCACTACAAGTTTACCTTGCGCTCCTACTTGTCTGCCCTCAATCTTGCCAAACAACGTTACTTCTCATCACTAATATCAAACCTGTCCTCCAACCCTAAACGTCTATTTGCTACATTCAACACCCTCCTCCGCCCACCCCCACCTCCTGCCCCTTCCTCTCTCACTGCTGATAACTTTGCCAGCCATTTTAAAAATAAAATCGATACCATCCGAAATGAGCTCTCCTCCCAGCTTGGCCCTACCCCACCACCCTCTCCCCAAACCGACAACACCCAGCCCTTACCCTTCCCCAATCCCACCTCCACTATGGACTCCTTTGACCCTGTAACCGAGGATGAAGTATCTACTTTACTATCAACCTCTCACCTTACCACATGTCCTCATGATCCTATTCCATCACAGCTAATCCCTCCCCTATCCACCACACTTATCCCAGCTCTCACACATCTATTCAACCTCTCCCTAAACACTGGCAAGTTTCCATCCTCCTTAAAACATGCCACAGTTACACCCATTCTCAAGAAGCCCTCTTCTGACCCAGCTTCTGCCTCCAACTATCGCCCTATCTCACTACTTCCCCTTGCATCTAAACTCCTTGAGCGGCTTGTTTACAATCGCCTCACTCAATTTATTTCCTCCAATTCCCTACTTGACGCCTTCCAATCTGGCTTCCGGTCCCAACACTCTACAGAAACAGCCCTTACAAAAGTCACTAATGACTTGCTAACCGCCAAATCAAAGGGTCACTACTCTATTCTAATTCTCCTGGATCTCTCTGCTGCCTTCGATACAGTTGACCACCCTCTTCTAATCCAAACTCTCCGCTCTTTTGGCATCCAGGACACAGCTCTTTCATGGTTCACATCCTATCTTAAAGATCGTACATTTAGTGTCTCCTTCTCTGGCACCTCTTCTTCACCTCTCCCTCTGTCTGTTGGCGTTCCCCAAGGTTCTGTCCTAGGCCCCCTCCTCTTCTCCATCTACACCTCCCTTGGCACCCTTATAAAATCCTTTGGATTTCAGTATCATCTCTATGCAGATGATACTCAAATCTACCTCTCTGCACCTGATCTATCCCCCTCTCTTTTAGCTCAGGTTTCCAACTGCCTCTCTAGCATATCCTCCTGGATGTCCACCCGTCAACTCAAACTCAACATGTCTAAAACTGAACTTCTAATCTTTCCACCCTCTACTACAGCTTCCACACCTCAAATATCTCTCACTGTTGACAACACCATCATCGCCCCTACCTCCCAGGCCCGTTGTCTTGGGGTTCTACTGGATCCCGCCCTCTCTTTTATTCCTCACATCCAAGCAATAACAAAATCATGTCAGTTTCACCTAAAAAACATCTCCAAAATTCGTCATTATCTTACAGAAGACACAGCTAAAATTCTAATTCACTCTCTCATCATCTCTCGACTCGACTACTGCAATTCCCTCCTTGCTGGCCTCCCCATCTCTCGTCTGTCTCCCCTCGAATCCATAATGAACGCCTCTGCTAGACTCATCTTCAATACCAAACGATCAGTGTCTGCAGCCCCTCTCTGTCAATCACTCCACTGGCTTCCCATAGCTTCCCGAATCAAATTTAAAATCATAACCCTAACACATAAAGCCCTCAACAACAGTGCACCCCCTTATATCTCTGCTCTTGTTTCAAAATACTCTCCCAACCTGCCCCTTCGTTCTGCTAACGACCTTCTTCTTTCCTCCTCTCTCATCACCTCCTCTCACTCCCGTCTTCAAGACTTTTCTCGTGCTTCCCCATCCATTTGGAACTCCTTGCCCCGCTCCATTAGATTATCTTCCTGCCTCAAAACCTTTAAGAAATTATTAAAAACACACCTGTTTAAAAAATCTTATCATCTTCAGCCTTTATAATTACAACTGAACATTCCACAGCTTAACAACACTCACACCCACAATCTACAGTACAACACACAGACCCCTCCACTTTACTGAACCAATTGCTTTCAATTGTATTTGTCACCCTCTTGTATCACACCTAAACCCTTAGGGCCTCATTCTATTATCGACCGCAGCCGTTGCGGGGCCGCAAGGACCGGCCGCAAGCTATTCGGCTATTCTATTCCCTTACGGCCGGGGATTCCGGCAGGCTTGCGGCCGGTGCCTTGCTATCTCTTGCGGCCGCTCGCGCCGGAGGAAAGGCTTTGATCTTAAACGGCCGCAAGAGATTTGCAATTCAATTGCTCCGGGAAACCTCTCTGCAAGGCTAAAAACGAGCCGCAGTTACTTGCAGGAAAAAGGTCTCGCTAGCACCAATTAAGCACATAAAATAGCCCAAATAAAGCCATCCTGCACTTTGAGAAGACTATAAAGGGATTTTAGGTGTTAGAAAAAATAGCACATAATTATCCTGTACTCAAATCCGTAAAATATTTTATTTTTAATATCCGTAAAATATCCATGTAAAAAGTCCAGAGTGCTTGGAGCACCTCAGACACACCCACGCCGCAGCCGGAAAATAAACAGTTAATTTGAACTCGGGTTTGGGCTGATGTGCAAGCTTGAGAGTGGGTTCCTTTTAATCCTCATGTCCCCCAATATGATCCCTAGCATTTACAGAGCTGTACAGTGCAGGCTTGAATTTATTTTTCAGTTTTTATATTTCACAGATTACGGCCGGTTCCAAGATATGCGGCCGGCCGTAAAAGGAGATCCTTGCGGGGCCGTATAATAGAATCGCGAGTTAACTGAACCCTCGCAAGGAATCGCAGCCTTACGGCCGATTTACGGCCGATAATAGAATGAGGCCCTTAGATTGTAAGTTTGCGAGTTTTCAATCTTGTGTCAGTGCCTTGGAAACAAGCTCTATGTACATTTGATTTTATGCTCAAAAACAGGGCCCTCCATTCTTTACAAGGTGTTTAATTTGTTTTCTGCTATGCACTCAACCCCTGTACAGCGCTACGGAATATGTTGGCGCGATATAAATAAAGATAATAATAAATAATAATAATAATACTTAAATGATGATTTCATAATAAGTTAGCTCATGGTTTCTATTAAAATAAAAGCATTTACAACTATTAATGCATTTTCAAGATATGAGATATATTGGTAAATATCTGAATTTATGTAGCTGAGCAGGAGAAGCTATCAGTGGTGCAAGGGGTGCAATGTACCTGAGCTCTCCTCTGAGGGGGCAGTGCTGGGTAATTTTTTTTGTTGCATTTCATTTTTTGTTTGTTTGTTTGGCACCCACAGGGCTATACCACCCTGGCCCAACCTGCCACGGACCCCCTTTGCTCCGTCTGAGCATTTCTACGGAAGCTCCAAGAGGTGATGGTGTGGAGAAGTCCAGCACCCTGGTGGTGTGTATCAGGAAAGAGGTAAGAGAGAGTAAGAACTGCGTGACAGCAAAGTACATGGAGGATGGGTTCTGTGAGGGGGGAGCAAAGGAGATTGGAATGGGTGCTTTGTGAGGTGGGTGCTGAAAGGGGTTGTGTGCTTTCTAGGGATGGATGCTAATAGGGGTAGATGCTGCGTGTGGGGTGGATACTGAGATGGATTGGGTATTATGTGAAGATGGCTGCTTAGAGGAACTGGCTGCTATATATTGAGATAGTATATGTATATGTATGGGGGATAGGGGGCCAAAACGTTTTTTTTGCCTATGGGCCCTCCATTCTCGAGCACCATCACTGTTACTGAGCACAGTGCTATCCTAAATTCACAACAAAACCTTTTAAATATTTGGGCAAAATTTGGAAGAGAAGGAGAAAAGAAGGAAGAAGTCGGGTGAGAGAAAAAGATAAGAGTGGTTTGGGAAAAGAGGAGCGAGAAAGAAGGATAATATGAGGGAGAGAAAAACAGAAGGAGACAAAAGGGAGACAGAAATAGAGACAAAAAGGGTGAGAAGTGATTGAAACATGAGCAAATAAAGATACATGTAGTGAAGAGATAAGAAGAGGAGGTGGAGAGAGAGAAAAGACATTAAGGAAAGTGATATAGGATTAAGAGAATGAGGAATGCATGGATGAGGGAGGGAGGAGAGAGAAACCATTGTAGAACTAAATTAGATAAATATGTAAGGATAGAAAATAGGGGAGAGAGGAGAGCAGGGTGAGTGGGAGAGATAAAGTTGTTTGGAAGCATGGCTATACCAGTAGAAACATTATCACAGCATCACCTAACACTGAGACATAGTCCCATTTTAATACAAAATCAGTAAAGTATAATTAAAGTCATTGCTAAATCCTTCAGCGCTCAATCCTAGAGGAGCTCAGTCCTATAGGAGCACAATTTAAGTCATGCAGATAGGATGCAACATGCACGTTATACACAAGCAATAAATTATTCTTGTCACAAGACGAGGTGGAGGATATTCACATTTCTCTTTCTGAAGTGCCATTAAATTAATCAAATCTATTTTTACCAACAGGATGTCTTGTTTCATCTCTGGATACGACTTGTTTTATCTAATTAAAGAATCTGGTGCATTTTTCATCCTTCATTGGATATTAAAAAAATGAGATAAACTGAGATTTTATTGTGCTACAAATTAGTGGATATTTTCTATCCCCCAACACATTTCTTTTCATATTTAACCTTTCACAATTCCATAACCTAAATCTAAACACCTTGAATAGGGCCTTCATTTCACTGACTTGATTTGTAATCCAATCCTTATATGTACTGTATATACATACTTATTAAAGAGATTTGGAAATAATGTTTATTTGTTGCATCAGAAAGATGTGATTTGTAAATGTGTCATATTGTGCTTTATTTGTTCTAATCCAGTGTACAATAAACTGATTCAAATATATGACTACTCTTAATGCTTTACCGCTGTAAGTCAATGAGATCTACATATAAGTCATACTCATCTGCAAATGAAACCCACTACAGTATGACTGGTTTATTTCCTATTAGTTTGAAAGAAGTTCTTATATATTCATTTTGGACCTGAATACACTCTTCCTTCCTTAGAATTAGATGATGATGGCAGGTATTTACTTTATAGAAAGATGGTCTCACCATAGTGGTGAACTCATCATTTACATCTATGTTTGTTTTGTAGTGACCCCAAGGGATGAATCGAAAAGTTACAAGGAAGCTGCCAAATTAGTTTTCACCTGTGTTGGAGCTAGTGAATGAAGTGCCTCGGTGCATTGCATCACCTGCCTCAGTGGTAGCACCACCTGTGTCTGCAACTGATGCTTGGGGTCTGCTAGCATACTGTACATAAGCAGCTAACCATCGTACACTTACTTAAAGGTTATTTTTCACTATTTATACAACGTTGTTATTGTTACTATTATTACTCAGCAATGATGGATTGTAATACTGTCATAAACAGATGTTGAAACAGACAAGGTGATTAGATCTGCTGTTATTCAGTATTATTGTTATCTTGCCCTACTGTTGCTGCCCTATTCCACAATCTGCACACCCCACATACCCAGTTACCAGTCTTCTTTCCCTAAGGTTTTGCCCCATCCTAAAATAACCACACACATTTATTTTTCTGTTTATGTATCTATCCGCTATATCTTAAAGTGCCAGATACTTACACACATATGTTACTTTACACAGAGACTTTTGAACATATAAACAGTCTATTCCATGGGCTGCACTTGCTACTTGGTCCGTTCTAAAATGTGCTGCCCTAGGCCTTGTTTTTGCTGTCTTGGAGAGAAATGCAACACTGACACCAGCATAAAGTAGATATTATAACACGCAGAGTTACAGTGTGATCCGATTTGCTTGGTGGGTGGTTAACATTTCTATAGAGTAACAACTTCAGTCATTAAAAGAATACATTGAAACTGATTGATGAACTCTTAAGACCTCCGAATCTGAAACAACTACATATCTATAGATGTGCTCAAAAGTTTGCATACCCTGGAAGAAATAGTGAAATTTTGGCATTTATTTTGAAAATATGACTCATATCATGCAAAAAATGTCTTTTATTGAAGGATAGTGATCATATGATGCCATTTATTATCACATAGTTGTTTGGCTCCTTTTTAAATCATAATGATAATAGAAATCACCCAAAGGGCCCTGATCAAATGTTTACATATCCTTGAATGTTTGACCTTGTTACAGATACACAAGTTTAAAATGGCAATTAAAGGTTAATTTCCCACATCTGTGGCTTTTTAAATTGCAATTAGTGTCTGTGTATACATAGTCAATGAGTTTTTTAGCTCTCACGTGGATGTACTGAGCAGGCTAGATACTGAGCCATGGGGAGCAGAAAAAGCTGTCAAAAGACCTGTGTAACAAGGTAATGGAACTTCAGAAAGATAGAAAAGGATATAAAAGGATATCCAAAGCCTTGAAAATGTCAGTCAGTACTGTTCAATCCCATATTAAGAAGTTGAAAATTTGGGGATACCTCGATACCAAGCCAAGGTCAGGTAGACCAAGAAAGAATTCAGGCACAATTGTCAGAAGAATTGTTTGGAATACAAAGAAAAACCCACAGGTAACCGTAGGAGAAATACAGGCTGCTCTGGAAAAAGATGGTGTGGTTGTTTTAAGGAGCATAATACAACGATACTTAAACAAGAATGAGCTGCATGGTCGAGATGCCAGAAAGTATCCTTTACTGCGCCAATGGTACAAAAAACCTTGGTTACAAAATGCCTGACAACACCATGACATGCCTCACAGCTTCTGGCACACTGTAAGCGCTATGTTTGGAGAGGGGTCAACTAGGTATGGAGTGAAAAGAATACCATCCCCACTGTGAAGCATGGTGGTGGCTCACTGATGTTTTTTTTTGGGGGGGTGGGGGTGGGGGGGGAGCTCTAAAGTCATGGGGAATCTTGTGAAAATTGATAGCAAGATGAATGCAGTATGTTATCAGAAAACACTGGCAGATAATTAGCATTCTTCTGCACAAAGGCTGCACATGGGATGCTCTTGGACTTTCCAGTCCAGTGCGGTTCATGCAAGACGACCAAAGACTTTGCATGACCTGGAGGCACTTTGCTAAGACGAATGGGCAGCTATGCCACCTGCAAGAATTAGGGGCCTCATAGACAACTATTACAAAAGACTGCACGCTGCCATTGATGCGAAAGGGGACTATACACAGTATTAAGAACTAAGGGTATGAAACAGGGTCATTTAACTTTTTTCTTTGCTGCCATGTTTTGATTTATGATTTGGTTATAAGCTACAGTTGAATATGAATCGCATAAGAAATAAAAGAAATGTGTTTGTCTGCTCACTCATGTTTTCTTTAAATATGGTACATATATTACCAATTTGCAAGGGTATGCAAACTTTTGAGCACAACTGTAAACAGTGAGGTCTCTTTATATCATTAGAATGGAGCAGATACAATGCAGAAGAGAAGCCACAGAACTTGAAATAAGGAATTCATGAGTTTCAGAAGAGCTTTCAATATTAATCCACTTTAGATAAACCCTACCTGGAATTATGTGGTATGAGGAGCCCAATCATCAGTCACTACTATTAGAGGATCTCAATTTGAATTCATAGTGGATATGTTGTCATTTTGTTATTTTCTGGATGTTCTTGAACTGGAAAGGTTGCAGCATGTGCTCCATGCAGAGTGTCATTCTACATTATAATACCTCTCAGCATGGAGATAAGTGCTTCTCAAGAGGGGCTAAGATTGAATTATATTCTGATATCTCAGAAGAGAGTAGTAATAGCACAATATTGATGGTTTTTAATTATCTTTATACATGTTCAGTGTCATTACAAGATAATTATCACTGTGATTAGGCTTTGGCTCTTGTCCCATCACTTACTGGTTTTGTTATATTTCATTCTTAGTTTGAGTCCTAGGAGATCTATGAACTATTTATTATGCCCGATGTAGCAGATACTTTAGGGGGTGTTTTTGATAGATGCAATGGTGTGTAACTGATCAAATCAGTCTTCAAACAATGAAATAACTTTAACAGCAGGAGAGTAACCACAGAAACAAGAAATGAGTAATATAATATAATGTAATGAAACATAAGTACTGAGTCCGAATAGCACATTTCTTTTGTTAAATAAACAAGCAGAAGGTGCCATTATAGGGTGTGACAGTTGACAAGGCACTTTCTTTGATACAACCTTACACATAGCAAAGAGTGAAATGGAGGCTATTAAATGGTCTGAAACAGGTATAGAAAATCATGGATTGCAAAAGAACACTACCCCATTTTCAGTGGCCATTGTTGTGCACCCATGAAGGTGTGGATCCATCTTGGTACACCTAAAATCTTTACAGTAAATAAATGCATCTGGATTGCTATATTATTGTGGTGAAGGGGCTTGTGTAATTCAATGAAACTATGCTATAGCATGTAGGTCATCCAAGATGGGCAAGTCAAAGCAGAGAGGACAAACCCAGTCCACAGAATGCACTCCAGTATCTTTGCCAAGAAAACCTTATGGATAGGTATAACCAAACCCAAGATGTGCTGGCATGCCCTGTCTGTAGGCTCAAGAGAGTGAGACATGACTGAATGACTAAACATCAACAAATAACTGCATTGACATTTAAAAGTTATAAATTGGAGGCATACCAGCACCACAGTGATGATCCGACACAAGTCATTTGTTTTGCTACATGCCCTTTCCATATTCATCCATTATCATTTGCAAATCTATTACAAACAGAATAGCAGTTGTTTAATGCTTGGGAAACCAGAAGTATAGAAATTGTCTCCTAGCATAAATTGACTACAAATATATTTTGATATTACACATTTCTCTGACACGACTGATCACACTTGATTTAACTTTATTAGAGTTATGTTTCGTTTGTTATCGATAATGAAGACAAAATATATGCCTAGACTGGTTGCAAAGTTTTTGTTTGAGTTGCTGTTCAAACACATTTCAAGTGGATTATTTGTCCTTGGAGAGAGATAAATGAGATATTCTCAGTTTAGGATACTATTGGTCACATGCTGAGAGCAAAAAAAGAGACATGTTTTGCTGGTAGACAATCAGATGGTTTGCATTGGATAAAGACAGAGATCAATGGAGCGATCGAACAACGTTTCTGTGATGCAGTTATTTGGAGTGCTAGATTCAAGTGCTTTAATCATTACTTACTATTTGTTAAGCACGTTTCATACAGGCAATCATTTTTATTGTTTTTTCATCACTTGCACAGTCATTCAGAATCCTTGAGAAATGCTGGACCAGCTAGGAGAATGTTTAGGCTTTATGCTGCCCTAAACCAATTCTGTGAGCCCACCCCTCCACGCATGTCCCAGTGATTATACCTATTTTCCCCTTGCAATTCTAAGATCAGCACACTTACAGTGGGGGGGGGGGGGGGAGTATTTGGTCCCCTGCTGATTTTGAACATTTGTCCACTGACAAATAAATGATCAGTCTATAATTTTAATAGTAGGTGTATTTTAACAGTGAGAGACAGAATAACAAAAAGAACAAGAAAAACGCATGTCAAAAAAGTTATAAATTGATTTGCAGCTCAGTGAGGGAAATAAGTATTTGATCCACTATCAATCAGCAAGATTTCTGGCTCCCAGGTGTCTTTTATACAGGTAATGAGCTGAGATTAGGAGCACTCTCTTAAAGGGAGTGCTCCTAATCTCAGCTTTTTACCTGTATAAAAGACACCTGCCCTCAAAAGCAATCAATCAATCAGATTCCAAACTCTCCATCATGGCCAAGACCAAAGAGCTGTCCAAGGATGTCAGGGACAAGATTATAGACCTACACAAGGCTGGAATGTGCTACAAGACCATCGTCAAGCAGCTTGTTGAGAAAGTGACAACAGTTGGTGCGATTATTCACAAATGGAAGAAACACAAAATAACTGTCAGTCTCCTCGGTCTGGTGCTAAATGCAAGATCTCACCTCGTGGAGTTTCAATGACCATGAGAACAGTGAGGAATCAGCCAAGAACTACACAGGAGGATCTTGGTAATGATCTCAGGGCAGCTGGGACCATAGTCACCAAGAACACTATTGGTAACACACTACGCAGTGAAGGACTGAAATCCTGCAGTGCTTGTAAGGTCCCCCTGCTCAAGAAAGCACATGTACAGGCCCGTCTGAAGTTTGCCAATGAACATCTGAATGATTCAGGGGAGAACTGGGTGAAAGTGTTGTGGTCAGATGAGACCAATATCAAGCTCTTTGGCATCAACTCAACTCGCCATGTTTGGAGGAGGAGGAATGCTGCCTATAAACCCAAGAACACCATCCCCACCGTCAAACATGGAGGTGGAAACATTATACTTTGGGGGTGTTTTTCTGCTAAGGGGACAGGACACCTGCACCAAATCAAAGGGACGATGGACGGGGCCTTGTACCGTCAAATCTTGGGTGAGAACCTCCTTCTCTCAGCCAGGGCAGTGAAAATGGCTCTTGGATGGGAATTCCAACAGGACAGTGAACCAAAACACACAGCCAAAGCAACAAAGGAGTGGCTCAAGAAGAAACACATTAAGGTCCCGCAGTGGCCTAGCCAGTCTCCAGACCTTAATCCCATAGAAAATCTGTGGAGGGAACTGAAGGTTCGAGTTGCCAAACATCAGCCTCGAAACCTTAATGACTTGGAGAGGATCTGCAAAGAGGAGTGGGCCAAAATCCCTCCTGAGATGTGTGCAAACCTGGTGGCCAACTACAAGGAACATCTGACCTCTAAATCGAAAGGGGTCAAATTCTTATTTCCCTCATTGACCTGCAAATCAATTTATAACTTTTTTTTTTTTATCATCAAAATGTTTATTGTTTATACAACATACAAATAAGCACAAAAAAGACAAAAACAATACATAAAATAACAAATACAAAATACATATCATCATGTGTAATCATTCTTTCTAGACAACTATTATTAATAAAAAAAAAGTAGTCTTATTGAACGGTCATAAAACAAGCATAGATAATTGTGAGAACATCTCCAGTCCCTTATTTGAGGCTGTAAGGAAAAGTGTCTGTGACAGGCAGAAAATGATATTAAATTTTATTTTCCTCCCATTTTAACAATTTTTTTCAGCATTTTTCCTTCTTAATTAGTATGTCGCCTAAGTCCCTTTTCCAACTCCCTGTCACGGTCAACTATCCTCTCAATATCAAACCAGCTTGGCACTTCCCTAGATTTTCATCGTTTAACTATACACCATTTACTCACTAGTAAGATATGTGAAACTAACCATCTCTCGTGTATCAAGCTTTGCTTCTTAAAAATGTGGAATAGGAGCGGTGCTGGATTCAGAGCTATCCTAATTCCTGTAATTGTTTCAATCTGGTCTATACAGTTATTCCAAAACGTCTGTATCTGTGGACAACTCTACCAAATTTGTGAGTGGGACCCCCTACCCCCACAACCTCGCCAACATTCTTCTATATTAGATTTGTTGATTCTTTTCATATTAGTTGGTACCCAATACCACCTTTGTATTTGCTTGAAATAGAGCTCTCTATGGCCCTCATTCAATTGAAATTTGGCTAATTTAATAGGGCTCTAAATAAGCACATAACATATTTTTTTAAAATAAGTTTTTAGTTAGTAATCATCTATCCAAAAGCAAGGTTTTCACTAACTAAAAAATTATTTAGAAAAAAATGCTATGTGCTCATTTAGAGCCCTATTCAATTGGCCAAATTGCAATTGAATGAGGCCCTATATGAGGCACATATTGTAGTTTATTTTATTAAAGAGCATGCACTAAACCATTTTTCTTTCGACCATAAACAATCAAATTCCTGTTCCCATTCAACCATCCTATTGGTTTCAAACTTTCTTCTCTCAACTTTAATATTTTATTACATATAGAGATAATGTTGGTGTTTTGACCTTTTATTATAATAAGTTCTAGCAGAGAATAGTCTCTAAATGTATTCAAAGGAATTTTGAGAGATCTCAGTTCATTTACAATAGTCGTTTACTCCAGCCAGTTGATATTCGAGGTTTGATAAGGAGCATATACCTCCAAATAAGGGCTTATTGGCTATAAGTCTAATTTCGGAAACAATAGAAGTATATCCAATGGACAATCTCCCATTAGGTCCTCTTAAAGTTTAAGCCATTTGGCTTTTTTATTTGATAAATTCTATCCTAATAGATGGTTCAGATTGATGGCATTATGAATATCTAGTATAGAGGGGACAATTATTCCTCCTTTTTCAATACATCTCTTAGTAATACTTAATTTTAATCAAGATTTCTTGTTGCTATTAATAAAATTATTTAAAAAGCTTTGCATACTATTAATCTAATAATGGATTGCCACCTGAGGAATATACCTCTGTATGTACCTTATTTTAGGAACAACCAACATTTATGTCAGGGCAATCCTGCCCGACCATGACAGATGTTCAGATTTCCAATCTAACATATTATGTCTGATCTGTCTAAATGTAACACACATATTGTATTTTAGAATAGATTTCATTGATGCAGTGAATTGTATTCCCAAATGGCTTACACCCTTACTATTCCAATTAAACTTGAAATTGTTTCTTAAATAATTAATTTCCTCACTCCTCAATCCAAAGATCAATGTATCTGATTTTGTCTCCTTAATCTTGAGGTATGATAGCCTACTAAATTTTTTTTAACTGAGCAAAAACAGCTGGTAGGGAAGTGACGGGGTCCACTAGGGTCAAAATCATATAATCGGCAAACATTAATATCTTGTGCTGATTTTTCCCGATATTTAGTCCGCTAATTAATTCTGACATTCAAATTAATTCGGCCAATGGTTAGAACGAAGTTGACGGAGACAAGGGACAACCTTGCCTTGTCCCATTCAGTATAGTACATTTTTCAGTTTCAAAATCAACCTTCGCTCTAAGATTTTTATAAAGTGCCATGATTGCTTTGGTACCAAATTCTTCAAACCCAAATTTTTCTAAAACAGTCTCAATGAATGACCAATTTAACCTATCAAATGCCTTTTCGACGTCTAATTAAATGGTTAATAAAATAATATTTCTCACCTTAGTGTACGACAGTAAGTTAATCAATCTTCTTGTATTCTCAGGACCTTGTCTCTTAGGTATAAATCCGGCTTGGTCATAATTGACCAGTTTAGAAATAAGCCCTTTAAGCCTATTGGCCAATATCTTAGCATATATCTTTGTTTCAATAATTAATAAGGAAATTGGTCTATAGTTTTTATAATTTTCCTTGTTTTAATATATTGATAATATTGGCTTTGGTCATTTCTGCTGGCATCTAACCCAACTTTTTGATTTCATTAAACGAGTGACAGAGAATGGGAGTAAGTTCTTTTGAAAATATCTTGTAGTATATTTCAGTAAAATCATCCAAGCCTGGAGACTTATTCACTTTTAAATCTACAATAGTTTGTTTTACCTCTTTTATTGAGATATCTTTATTTAATTCAATTAATTCTTCCTTAGATATTCTAGGTAGACTTATTTTATCTAGGTATTATTTTATCTAATTTTTAGAGAGTTTTATATAATTCTGAGTAGATTTTATATTATATATGACTTGATAGTACAACTCGGAAACCTTACTAATTAGGGTGATTATATTTCCTATTATTTTTTTCCCTAATACTTTATAATATTGTTTGTTTCATCCCCAGTTTTTTAATTCTATTCAGTATATATTTACCCGCCTTATTACCCAAAATATAATGATCTTCTTGAGACCTAAGGATTGCTTTATCGGTTTGTAACTGTAAGATTTTCTGAATTTGTGTTTTCACTTTCTTATTTTGAATTATATTCTTACTATCTGGGCAGATTTTATTCTTCTTTTGTAGATCATTCATTTCAATATAGAGTTCTCTCAAATTTCTACCTCTATTTTCTCACGATACGCACTTCTTGCTATGCATACTCCTTTGACAAAAGCCTTTTGTGTGCACCATACAGTAGCAACCAGGGGAACCGATCTTATATTTATTGCAAAGAAACTATTGATTTATTCTTTTAACTTATTCACAAATTCTTAAGATTTTAATAATATACAATCCATTTTCCACTGTTTGGGTCTATATGGTTCTGATGAATCTTCTATAGTCAAGCTTATCATGGAATGATCTGACCACAAGATATCCCCTATTTTAGTGGACTTGATCTTTTCTAATGTTTTAATATCTGTTAAAAAGTAATCTATACGGGTATAACATTGGTGTCTACCTGAGTAATAAGAATAGTCCTTTGCCTCTGGATTATATGACCTACATACATCATATAGTCCATTTTTAATAACTTCCAATGAGAACTGTTTTGCAGTCCTCAATAAAGTATCAGAAATTCCTTTATACCTGTTAATGGCTATTCTATCTCTTGTTGGATCTAATAACACGTTAAAATTGCCCCCTATAATCATCCTCCCTTTTTTATCTGATGTGTTTGTTTAAGGGTTTTTCTCAAATATTTCATATGATTAGTATTGGGGATATACAGTATAAGTTTGCAATAGTGTAAATTTCTTCATTTACCTTAACCTGCCAAATAACAGTTTTACCTTCTTTATCAAGGATTTTATGGTATTCAGTTATATTCAACTTTTTATTAAATGAAATGGCTACCCCCTGGATTTTGATCTATGAGATGATGTAATTGGTTCTACATAATGTCTACTCGACAACATAGGGGATTTACCTTCCTTCCAATGTGTCTCTTGGAGGAGTACCATATCTGCATTTGCTTTAGCAAAGCTTGCAAGAGCAATCCTTCTCTTATAAGGGGTATTCAATCCCCTTGCCTTTTGGGATATGATTTTAATCACCATTTCTAATTTTATTTAATCTGTTTCGCTTATCTGTAAAAAATTTACTTCTAGATTACATTGTCAATATTTATATTATACTCCCGTCCTTTCACTATAATTGGATTGTTATATCCCAGAAGACCTCTCATTAGTAGTGTCGCGAACATAACATTTTCGGTTCGCGAACTGCGAACACGAACCGCCGCAAATGTTTGCGAACCGGCGAACCCGGCGAACCGCCATAGACTTCAATGGGCAGGCGGATTTTAAAACCCGCAGGGACTCTTTCTGGTCACAATAGTGATGGAAAAGTTTTTTTAAGGGGACTAACACCTGGACTGTGGAATGCCGGAGGGGGATTCATGTCAAGACTCCCACGGAAAATTACATAGTTGATGCAGAGTCTGGTTTTAATCCATAAAGGGCATAAATAACCTAACAACCCCCTCCATCATCATCCTCCCCTGTATCTCTTTACCCCCTCCCTCATCATCCTCCCCTGTGTCTCTTTCTTCCCTTCCTCATCATCCTCCCCTGTGTCTCATCCCCCTCCCTCATCATCCTCCCACCTCCCTCATCATCCTCCCCTGTGTCTCTTTTCCCCCTCCCTCATCATCTTCCCCTGTGTCTCTTCCCCCCTCCCTCATCATCCTCCCCTGTGTCTCTTCTCCCCTTCCTCATCACCCTCCCCTGTATCTCTTTACCCCCACTCTCATCATCCTACCCTGTGTCTGTTTCCCCCCTCCCTCATCATCCTCCCCTGTGTCTCTTCCCCCTCCCTCATCATCCTCCCCCTCCCTTGATGATAAGGGGGGTAAGAGACACAGGGATAAGTGTGAGGGGTGTTAGGGTAAGGGGTGTTAAGGATAAGGGTGAGGGGGTTAGGTGTTAGGGTGAGGGGTGTTAGGGCTAAGTGTGAGGGGTGTTAGGGTGAGGGGTGTTAGGGATAAGTGTAAGGGGTGTTAGGGTGGGGCATGTTAGGAATAAGTGTGAGGGGTGTTAGGTCTTAGGGATAAGTGTGAGAATGTTAAGGTGAGGTGTTAGGTTGATGGGTGTTATGGATAAGTGTGAGGGGTGTTAGGGTTAGGGTAAGGGGTGTTAGGGATAAGTGTGATGGGTGTTAGGGTAAGGGATGTTAGAGTTAGGTGTTAGGGTAAGGGCTGTTAGGGATAAGTGTAAGGGGGTATTAGGGTTAGGTGTTAGGGTGAGGGGTGTTAGGGTTAGGTGTTAGGGTAAGGGCTGTTAGGGATAAGTGTAAGGGGGTATTAGGGTTAGGTGTTAGGGTGAGGGGTGTTAGGGATAAGTGTGAGGGGTCTTAGTGTAAGGGGTGTTAGGGATAAGTGTGAGGGGTGTTAGGGTTAGATGTTAGGGTGAGGGGTATTAGGGATAAGTGTAATGGATGTTAGGGTTAGGTGTTAGGGATAAGTGTGAGGGGTGTTAGGGTTAGGGTAATCGGTGTTAGGGATAAGTGTGAGGGGTGTTAGGGTTATGGTGAGGGGTGTTAGGGATAAGTGTGAGGGGTTAGGTGTTAGGGTGAGGGGTGTTAGGGATAAGTGTAAGGGGTGTTAGGGTTAGGTGTTAGGGTGAGGGATGTTAGGGTTAGGTGTTAGGGATAAGTGTGAGGGGTGTTAGGGTTAGGGTAAGGGGTGTTAGGGATAAGTGTGAGGGGTGTTAGGGTTAGGTGTTAGGGTGAGGGGTGTTAGGGTTAGGTGTTAGGGATAAGTGTGAGGGGTGTTAGGGTTAGGGTAAGGGGTGTTAGGGATAAGTGTGAGGGGTGTTAGGGTTAGGTGTTAGGGTGAGGGGTGTTAGGGATAAGTGTAAGGGGGGTTAGGGTTAGGGTAATCGGTGTTAGGGATAAGTGTGAGGGGTGTTAGGGTTTGGTGAGGGGTGTTAGGGATAAGTGTGAGGGGTGTTAGGGTTAGGTGTTAGGGTGAGGGATGTTAGGGTTACGTGTTAGGTGTAAGTGTGAGGGGTGTTAGGGTTAGGGTAAGGGGTGTTAGGGATAAGTGTGAGGGGTGTTAGGGTTAGGTGTTAGGGTGAGGGGTGTTAGGGATAAGTGTAAGGGGTGTTAGGGTTAGGTGTTAGGGTGAAGGATGTTAGGGTTAGGTGTTAGGGATAAGTGTGAGGGGTGTTAGGGTTAGGGTGAGGGGTGTTAGGGATAAGTGTGAGGGGTGTTAGGGTTAGGTGTTAGGGTGAGGGATGTTAGGGTTAGGTGTTAGGGATAAGTGTGAGGGGTGTTAGGGTCAGGGTAAGGGGTGATAGGGATAAGTGTGAGGGGTGTTAGGGTTAGGTGTTAGGGTGAGGGGTGTTAGGGATAAGTGTAAGGGGTGTTAGGGTTAGGTGTTAGGGTGAGGGATGTTAGGGTTAGGTGTTAGGGATAAGTGTGAGGGGTTTTAGGGTTAGGGTAAGGGGTGTTAGGGATAAGTGTGAGGGGTGTTAGGGTTAGGTGTTAGGGTGAGGGGTTTTAAGGATAAGTGTAAGGGGTGTTAGGGTGAGGCATGTTAGGAATAAGTGTGAGGGGTGTTAGGTCTTAGGAATAAGTGTGAGGGGTGTTAGGGTTAGGTGTTAGGTTGATGTGTGTTATGGATAAGTGTGAGG
Source organism: Discoglossus pictus (assembly GCA_027410445.1). Lineage (NCBI taxonomy): Eukaryota > Metazoa > Chordata > Amphibia > Anura > Alytidae > Discoglossus > Discoglossus pictus. Next base: position 164,364,977 of record CM050168.1, read on the forward strand.
GGTGTTAGGGTTGGGTGCTAAGGTGAGGGGAGGATGATGATAAGGCGGGTGTCCTTGCAGCAGAGATCAAAAGAGTCCTTCAGGACTGTATTGCACACTGTGTACAGTAGCCTAGCTATGGTTTTCCCTATTGATGCAGTCACCTACACTCAGCCTCCTCTCAGTAAGACTGCAAGTTAGTTATGATTCCAAAATGGCTGCTGTCCATGAGTTAGAAGGGTCTGGAAGGCAGGGTATGATGCTGATTGGCTGTAATGTGTCTGCAGACTGTGAGTTGCAGGGTCAAAGTTTGCTCAATGATAAAGTATAGGGGGCGGGTCGAATATCGCATATGTTCGCAGTTCGCCGCGAACGCGAACATGCTATGTTCGCCGGGAACAGTCCGCCGGCGAACTATTCGCGACATCTCTGCCTCTCATATCTTCTGGGATTAGGCTGTTTTTAAACTTAAAATTTGGTTGTGCATTTCAACATTCATCCAAATTCTTTATTGCATTCGATCTCTTATGCAATTTCATTTTACAGGGCTATTATGCCAATGTTTTAGAAATGAGGGGTTACCTAGGCATCCAAAAGGGTCCTAGAGGGGAGAGCTAAAATTCTATATACAAATCTTCTTACGAGCTGCCTATGTGAAATCCAGGTATCTCACAGCTTGTTATGTCGATTCCTCAAAAGGTACCAATAAAAAAATAACAATTCCATACTCTCTATTTTATCTTTTTTTTAACTTCAATCATTTTTATTGACTCACAAAGGTTTGAAAGTTACCACAGTGTATATAGAGTACAGCCTCAATTAGTGGAAACATAACAAATGCAAACATAAAGTGCACCAATAGGCATTTAGACCTGATTGATGACTGCACTGTTGTAGTCTCTTCATGAGCCACACCAACAACAATTTTCCATTTTCATAAAAAAATAAAAAATAAAAAAAAAGAACTTACATAAATATTATTTTAAAACTAAACAAAAACAGAGAGTTAAAACTAAAATTCAACTTTTAACTTCTCCAAGAGTATCTGCGCACCAGAAGGGGGCAAGGTTGGCTATGGCAAAATCTTTCAGTGTTGGGTTCCCTTTCCCCTCCGAGACGACCTTCCTGTCCCCAGCCCCCCGCGGCCAACCCACAGGTGCAGCTCCCATCAACTTACGTTTTCATCCGGTCTCCAGTGAGGATGCCCCACCATGCATCCTCCGGCCAATCCATCTCCGGACCCCCCCTTAGCCCGCCTAGTGTTTTTCTATCCTGGGTCTATGCTATGGTTAGATGCTATCCAGGATTCCCAGATGGTAAGAAAGCTGGCGTAGGTGTCAGAAACTAAATGTATACGTTTTTCGTTAATCATAATAAAGTTTATCTTGTTAATGATTTCTCTCAAGCATAAGCTAGGGTTTTTCCACTTGCTGGCAATATGGCTTTTTACTGCTAAGAAAATGGATTGAAGTAGCCTATCCTGGGGCCTAGACAGTAAGCGGGGTCGTTGTCCCACGAGACAAATTTTGATGGAGGGGGTTATTTGAGTAAGGCAGAGTTTTGAGGCTATTCAGGTTATTTCGGACCAGATGTCCTGAGCCTTTGGGCAGATCCACCATATGTGGATGAAGGTCCCAGTCTCTGGGCATCCCCTAAAGCAAGTGTCAGGCTCCTGAGGGTTCATTGTGTGTAGTCTTGCCGGGGTAATATAAGTCCTATGAAGTACTTTCAGCGAGGTTTCCAGCAAGCTGTAGTTGTAGGAGCCTCTCGCTAGTCTCTGGCTAATATGTCCCCATTTTTCAAGGTCCCAGGTCTGACCCAGGTCTTCTTCCCATTTTATCAAGGGCTTAGGTTTACTATTATTCCACAGGCTATTACATTTCTCGTAAATCAGGCCTAGAATACCTTTAGTTAGCGGGGCATCTGTGCACATGCGTATCATCCAATTTGTCTTGGGTTGACCTAAAGTCCTCCTCAAAGTCCATATAAAGGGACTAAACTTACAAAAGAGGAAGTGCTCTTTTAGGGGGAGGTCAAAGCTATCCCTAAGATGCTCAAAGCTTATGATTTGGCCTTCCTTGAACCAGGCCCCTATCCTGTCCAAACCGTGGGAAGTCCACCAGACTTTAGAGGCATTCGGGAGGTCCTTCACAAAGAGGGGAAAGGTGGTAATAGACAGGAGCGGAGAGAGGTCGGGATTCAGGCGCCGTTTTGAGTTTGCACAATCCCAGAATCCCAAGGACAGTCTGATCATGGGATTGCGGTAAGTATGTGGCTGGCGATGAGACTTCGGTAGCCATACTACCGTGTCCCACCCCTGGGGTTGCAGCTGCTGATTTTCCATTGTAACCCAAATGGGCTGATGTTCAGTGGAGTGCGCTTGGGGCAGAAAGGAGATCTGGGCCGCCGTAGAGTAGAGCTTCAGGTGGGGACATGAGAGTCCACAGTTACCTTTATGTCTAAACATAGTAAGTTTCGGGATTCCAGGGGTTTTATTTCGCCATATGAACCTCATAATTTGCCTTTTAAAGTCACCATCAAAGACCTGGACAACTTCCAATGGTAGTGATCTTAAGTAGTATAGAATTCTAGGGAGTATGTTCATCTTGACCGTATGAATCCGGACGGACCAGGAGATACAGAACTTATATCTCTCCAGGTTAGCAGCTAGTTCTTTGAATAGGGCTGGGTAGTTGGCCCCATAAATGTCAGAGATGTTGGGGGTAATTTTTATTCCTAGGTATTTTTTATATTATATTTTTATTATATTATATTTTTTTATATTAAGTACTTTTTGAGCCAGTGGAAGTTGAATGAGTTCTTAAGCCCCTCAATGTCGGGTTGTGGGATGTGGAGCCCTAGAATTTCTGATTTGTCCTCATTAACTCGTAAACCGGAGATAGAGTGAAATTTATTTAATAGTTCCATCAGGGCTTTAATGGAAGTAAGTGGGCAGGTTAGGGTGCACAGTAAATCATCCACAAAAAGACAGCACTTGTATTCTTAGTTACCTAGTTGTAGACCCTGAATCACTGGGGAGGCCCTAATGCTTTGAGCCAGTGGCTCCATGGAGAGGGCAAATAGGAGTGAGGAAAGAGGACAGGCCTGTCTAGTCCCCCTTTGATTGTTTCACAGCGAGTTCTCTGGGCCGGGTAGTGTTAAAGTGGCCTGCGGGGACCTGTAATATGTTTTGAGGAGATTTAGGAAGTTCCCTCTAATGCCAAATTTCTTTAAGACTGCATATAGATATGGCCATTCCAACGAGTCGAATGCCTTCTCGATGTCTAAGGCTAGAGTGCAAAGTTTTTTTTTTGAGTGTTTGGCTAGGTGTAGTATACTTAGCACTCTCCTAATGTTATTCCCGGCCTGCCTATGTGGGATGAAGCCTGCTTGGTCTTTGTGGTTTAGTTTGGGCAGGAAGCCGGAAACCCTACTAGCCATCAGTTTAGCCAGTATTTTAATGTCCCCATTTAGCAGGGAATAGGACGATAATTCTTAACCTCCATTGGGTCCCTCCCCGCCTTGGGAAAAAAGACCAGATTCGCCTAATTAAGCATTGACGGCATCTGCTCTCCTCTCAGGATAGTGTTGCACAGTGAAACCATTTGAGGAGTCAAAACATCTGCAAATTTTTTATAATATAGATTTGAAAAGCCATCTTGCCCAGGCGATTTACCTAGTTTAAGAGATTTAATAGTGTTTTTGACTTCCTCTTCTGTTACATCTGAGTTAAGTAAATCAAGGTCTGTGCTTCCCAAGACCGGGAGGTCCAACCCGCCAAGAAAACCCGTCAGGGAATCCCTATCCGCCTGGACATGAGAGATGTATATATCCTGGTAGAATGTATGGAAGGTGTCTTGAATCCTAGCTTGATTGATTGTGACTGAGCCTGATCTAGTTTTGATCTGAGTGACCCTTGATTGTTGGTATCTGGCATTCAACCTGCTCGCCAGTAGGGGGCCCGGCTTATTTGCCTGTGCAAAAAATTTGCTTTGTTTGAATTAGTGGAAACAAAGTCTTTCAACTAGTGATTTGGTCTAGCACACTCTGGATTGAAAAAAGCCTAACGTTAAGCCGCCATGTGTAAGGCAATTCGAAGTTGGGGTTGAGATTCAGGCCTAGTGTAACCTGACTATGATCTGACCAAGGGCAGGGGACTATAGATGAAAATGTGGCTTGCTCTAATAAAGTGGTGTCTATAATAAGTGTGTCGATTCGCGAGTAGGACTTGTGTGTAGGTAAATAAAACGTGTATTCCCTTTCTTGAGGGTGCAGTCCCCTCCAAGCATCCACTAACGCCAGTTTCAGTAGCAGGTTTTTGATTTGTTTAACTTTGTCTGGGGATCGAGATTCCCCCTGTTTTTTGGACCTATCCACATCTGAGTTTAGCACCCGGTTAAAGTCCCCCCCCCCCCCCCAATGATAATTTTGCCAGTTTCCTGGGAGTCCAGCGTCTCCAGTAAATTTATAATAGCTTTGTGGGGGGCCACCGTAGGGGTGTAGACTGATACCAAGGTGAGCTTAGTGTTTAGCAGGGTGCCCGTAATAATCACAAAACTGCCTTCTTTATCTATTTTTTTATGGGAAACTTGAAATTAGTTTTTGTGGATCAGTATCGCTGTTCCTGCCCATTTGTTTTTTTGGCTAGAGGTATAAAAGGTTGGATAATCCCTGTGTAGGAAAGAAGGGGTTTTGCCTTATCCAAAGTGGGTCTCCTGGAGGAAGAGAACTGAAGGTTTATCCTTCCTATAAGTAATAAAAGCTTTCCTCCTTTTATTAGGGGAGTTAAAGCCTCTGATGTTGTGGGTAATGAATGTGTGTTGTGAGTTAGCCATGTGGGGGTGTGGAGGTCTGCAGGGACCCCGGATGTGCTGTTACCCTAGTGTGTTTAAAGATGAGCCGGTCGCCGAGCATCTGCGGGGGCCAAGGCACCACTCCCTGGAGAAACGGACAAGCCAGACTGGAACACCTGTGGGCTCCCCTGGAGGAGGTGGAGAGAGAAAGATCATTCAGTACATTGGAAAAGATATCTTTAACTCTTGGGGTGAAACACATAAACAGGCAACAAGGTGCCAACAACTTTATCAAGTGTTAAGTCCCATGCGGGCGTTGCCAGTTTTACCTCAAACTACTGCTAAATTCTTAATACAAAGTGTCATGAATCAGCCAGTGGCCATATTCGATTTGGCGTGAACTGTGCCAGTGGCCATTTTGTGACTGGCACAGCCATCCTGTGACTGGCAGCAGTGGTCACAATGGGAGCCATTTTGGGACTGGCAGCAGAGGCCACACCCAGTGGCCATATTGTGTTTGGACAAAGTTCATGGCTCATGCTGTGGAAGAAAAGGTTTGGGGCCCACTTGTTATTGATATATTGTTATGTTGTGATCTAGGGGATAAAGTATTATAAGTTTATCCCTTAGCATATTCCCATACCTCCCATGTTTAGGCTCATTGTAATGAGTATCCTGTGAGGGATCTAATGGGATATATTGGTTATATGTGGGTGAAACATTGTGTGTTATATTTGTAAATATGAATGTATGTTATTATATTAGTTTGTTATTATATTGTAGAGGGGAAGCCCGTTGAATACAGCCAAGCCTCCTTTGTTCCCAAAGGCATGTTAATCCCATTAGCTAAGTGTCCAGCAGAGTACTAACAATGGGGAGCTCACAGCTGAAGAGCAGACAGGCAGGCACCCAGAAACAATGGGATGGCCTGAGGCTTCTCAACCTTCCTAGCATGGGCACAGGAGAGCCAAGGCATGCGTTCCCCTGGAGATTCAGAGCCCAAATGAATTAGTTGGCCCCGCCTAGTGGGCGGGCCTGGGAGGGGACTATTGGTTCACACACAGTTCCCCTTCATGATTGGCCAGAAGGTAATTTGGGGCTGGCTAAGGGTAGCCACTTCCCCCATCCTTGTGTGATGTGGTTAAATATGCTGTTCTGAAATAAAACATGGTTCATAATTTTCATCAAGACGTGGTGTGTAGATGTATTATTTACCCGGGGACATATGCTTGCAGTAAGATTCGTCAGACTTACTGACAATATTGCTCAGTCTAACCCAAGGCTGAGACATGATGTTCCTGTAATCAAAGCTGCTTCGGTCCAGAGTAACCCAAATCCGGTCAACAGACCCGAGCCAGAGAGTGGGTCGTGACACAAAGAGGTTGACATTTTAATCTACCCTGGTAGCCAACCATGGTACTAGTAAGTTGGCAGTAGATATTAAGCTACAGTATGCTGGGAATCCTAGGCTTTATGTAAACATATAGTTACTACAAGGTACCTCGGCCTAGGCCACCAGTCTTTTAGCTATAAACATTTTATCTATAGACTAAGCTAGACAAAAATTCTGGCTATGGTTCTGAGATAGACAAAAGAACATGCGAACAAACGTCCATCAGTCCCAGCTTACGTTTGTCTTGACGTGCTTGGAAGGTCGGCTGAAGAATCTAGACGTAAGACCAGCTGGGAGTCCCTGTTCGCCCCTGGCCGATGTGACTTCGCTTCTTGGCCGTTAACCAGATTTTGGAAGGTCTTGCATTGGGCGCCTGCTTAGGAGCTGAGCTACTTTCAGCAGAGTCTGCCAGGTGAAGTCGGTCTACGAGTTTGGCGCATTCCTCCGGCGTGTGGGTCAAGTAGATAGTACCTTGATATTGGAATGAGAGAGAAAAAGGAAAACCCCATCTATATCGTATCTTGAGCTTAATCAGGATAGCGAGGGACGGCTTCATTGCTCTGTGTTTTTCCAAAGTTCTTGGGGACAGGTCCATGTAAATTTGAAGAGATGCGCCATCAGGACCTTTGATGGCGGACAGTTTTCTTGTGGCATTAAGGATCAGGTCCCTGTTTTTATGCCTCAGGAAACGTACGATTATGTCATTCTGAAGTTCCTGGTTTCTTGAGGCCCCCAGGGCTCTATGGGCTCGCTCGATCTCCCAGGAGCTGTCAGCTACTTCTGGAAGGATATTGGAGATCACAGCTGTTAGATATTGTAGTAGGCCTCGGACCGTGTTTGGTACCCCACGTACCCTGATGTTGTGTCTCCTTGATCTATTTTCCAGGTAGTCGATTTTATCTTCTAGGAGAGAGACTTTCGCTGTCAGAGTAGTGATTTCAGCTCTGTCTTGCTCCTGGGCTTCCAGGATTTTATCAGTTGTTTCCTCTAAGAGGTTGGTTCTCTGGCCCAACTCGTAGAGGTCGTCCCTGATCTCATTAACCAGTTGTGTTGATTGAGCTTGCAGCATTTGCCCTATGATCTCAAGGGATTTGGCTGAGAGATTCATGTGAAGTAGAGGATTAGAATCGTCTCCCTCGACCTCAGGCAATTCATTTTGCTCGGGGGGGGAGGACTTTGCGGCTGCGAGGGGGGTACCTCCGGTTTGTGGAAGAGCTCCTGTATGCTCTTAGAAGACAAGCTTTTTTTTGATTTGCCCATTTTCACCAAAGAGAGCCTCTGCTGTGTGCAGTTTGTTCGTGGGAGCAAGCTTGTAGATGAGGTAGCGTAGGTGTGAGAAGTCGCCTCTGGTTGAAATCATTTGGAGTGACGAGTAAATGGCTCATGCCAGGGATAGGTGGCAAATGTGAGGAGCCATCAGGATGTGCGGAGTAATGCCTGTCATGAGCTGGCCCCTCTCTAAGCTCCTTATCCCATAGTGTCTGTGAGGGTGGTATCAAACACTCACGCAGTTCAGGGTAGCTCTCTGCCTCCCGGTTGGTGGTCTGTTACAGTATATTCTGCTACTTTAGGATTTCAAGATTGCAAGATTGTAAAGACTGTTAAAATATTGTTTTCCCCAGTGTTCAGCCAATAGAGTATGCTTCAATAAGCTACATATAGCTTCTCCGTAGCTGAGCAAGCTGGGTGCATGGGTATGCTTTAAATCCGCTGCTTTGTTCAAAAGTGTCTCTGTGAGGTGGGATGGGGTGCCTGATAGCCCTCTTGCTGCTGTGTTAGGGGCCCAAGCTCATCCACACAATGCCTCTATATGCTCAGTGAGCCCAGGGCTTGAGGAATGTCAGGTGTTCTAGGTTGTGCCCCCCCCCCCCCCTCAGGCATCTCTCTGCCTGTACCTGGTTCACTGTGTGGTGCTGGCACTCTCGTCAGGCCGCCGAGCCTGTCTGTGCTGCGTCCTCGATGTTAGGGTGCTGGCTCCGCCCCCTTCTTCTATTCCTTCAGAGGGAAAATGGCCGCCCTTCTGTTTAGGGGTGCCCGCCTGGGACCTTTCACCGCCTGGACCTCTGGCCCTGTCTCAGGGGCCCTGTGCAGTCTGCCCCACCTGGTGGCCGCTTGTTCACGGCCTCTCCGGCGCTCCCTACGGCCTTGCTGTGAATGGAGGGGCCTCCGGCGGCCCCCCAGCCACGCGGAAGAAGATGGCGACCTCTCGGCGGGAAATCGGGCCCTCGGCCCAGCTGGAATGCCTCGGGCCTCTAGCTGGGCATACCCCACCTCCAGTCCAGCTCGGGAGGTAAGCCCACTGCTCACCCTGGCCTCCTCGTCTCCCGCCTTGTCCGGGCCTTCCACCTGAGCAAGGGGGCACAGGGAGCCGCAGCCACGGGAGGCAGGGTTTTGTAGGCCTCGACCTCGTGGCACCACTGCCCGGCTCACTTTTTCGCAGTTTCGGTGTCTGCCTGCTCCTCTTAATTCACCTCGGATGGTGAGGGTGTTTTTGGGGTGATTCGGACAACTTTTGGCAAGTTATGCCCTTTAAGGGTATTTTCAGTGCAGGAGCTGCTCCTGCTCACGTCTGGTCTCAACCCCTGGCTAGACACCTCTATTTTATCTTTTAAACGTCTTACAAATTTATACTAGGTGCTTCATCTATTCGATATACCTTTAATAGTGCATGGTAAAGTGCTTTATAAAACATTTAAGTTTTAGCTATTCAAACTCTTCCTTCTTTCCTTTCCCTTACAGTACAGTAGTGTTAGTGTCTTAACCTAAACTCTATAGATTAATCTTATAAGTGTGTTAATATATGTAACAGATGTATAATAATTCATTATTACCCGATTACCTTCTGTTTTTATCACATCTAGATAATGTTACTCTATTGTGCTTCCTATATATAAACAGTATATATATATATATATATATATATATACTAGCGACTTGCCCATCAAAAATGACGGCAATAAATGCTTTGACGCTCATTGGGAGCCTCTCCTCCCTCTACTTCCTCTCCCTCCCCTGTGTCTCTTTCCCTGCTCTCCCTCCCTTGTTTCTCCTTCCCCTCCCTCTCTCTCCGCTGTCTCGCTTCCCCCTCCTCTGTGTCTCTTTCCCCGCTCTTCCTCCCTTGTTTCTCTTTACCCCCTCTCCCTCCCCTGTGTCTCTTCCCCCCTCTTCCCTCCCCTTTTTTTCTTACCCCCCATCCTCCCTCCCATGTGTCTCTTCACCCCCATCTCCCTCGCCTGTTTCTCTTCCCCCCCTCTTCCCTCCCCTGTGTCTCATCCCCCTCCCTCTCGTCTCTTCCCCCTCCACTCTGTCTCCTCCCCTGTGTCTATTTCTCCCCTCCTCTCCCTCCCCTGTTTCTCATCCTCCCCTCCCTCCCCTGTGCCTCTCTTCCTCCTCCCCTGTGTCTCTCTTCCCCCTCCTCTCCCATTCCTGTGTCTCTCTTCCCCTCCCCTGTATCTCTTTTCCCCTCTCCCTTGTGTTTCTCTTCCCCCCTCCTCTCGTGTCTCTATTCCCCTCCTCCTCTCCCTCGTGTCTCTCTTCCCCCTCTTCTCTCCCTCGTGTGTCTCTCTTCCCCCACTCCTCTCCCTCCCGTGTCTCTCCCCCACTCCTCTCCTTCCCGTGTCTTTTCCCTCACCTTAATGCTGCGCCCGCGCGTATGCTTATGTGTCCGTTTTTGCGTGCACGCGCATGCACTTGTGTGCGCGCACCACCGGAGCAGAGAGGGCCGCAGGGCAGATGTGGGGTTGATGTGGAACTGATGCAGCACGATGAGCATCATTGGGGCAGGAGGAGCCTTTGCAGGGGGAGTTGTGAAACTGCGAGTTGTCGTCAGTTGCGGCCCTATTATATGTGATATATATATACTAGCGACTTGCCCGTCAAAAAATGACAGCAATGAGATGTGTATGTTAGGAAAGCTGTTTAGTTATTAATATATATATGTGACAGTTGTGTTGTGATATTAAAAGATGTTTAGTTTTGTAAAATGTTCTCTTGGTGAACAATAATTTGTAAAGCATTTTGTATTAACATTTGAATGTAATAATAGTGGAACTTGAAATTAATCATTATTGTAAACTTTAGGCAATGGTTTGTTAACATGCAATTTGTATGTGAAGAATTGTTAACTTCAATATACATGAAAATTCGGAGGAAAGCAAACAGTAAAAACCCTTGTTGAAACGTACACAATTTTAACCTGAACTTTGTAATATATGTAAGAAACTTGAAAGTATATTTTTTTAAACTTTAACTTTATTATTTGTGTAACTTTGGAACTTGACAAAACATTTGGCTAACTTAGAACATTATAAACAGTAACATAGTGAATACATTTTTTAACATAATTTTGTATTAAAAGTATTAACATTTGAATGTAAAAACAGTTTAACTTTAAAGTAATCAATATTTTAAACTTGAGGCAATGGTTTTTTAACATGCAATTTCTATCCGAATAATTGTTAACTTAAATATACATTGAATGCAGAGGAAGGCAAACAGTGAAAACTCTCTTTAAAATGTACCCAATGAAATAAATTCCTTTCTGACCACATGAACTGTTGATAAACATTAATACAGGGAGTAATCTTAACATAACAGACAATATTTACATTGTGTCTTAAAATGTGGTTGAGCTGTTAACATGAACTTTGTAATATGTTGAAGTAAAGACTGTTAAAATATTGTTTTCCCAACTTGTAACATTAGAAACAGTAACATAGTTAATACACATTTTAACATAATTATCACATATATAGTTGCAAGGCAAGTGTTTTGTGAGGTGAATCATCCATAAAGAGTCTTTCCATAAATTATGACTGAAATTGTTTCTTGTTTATTATTTTTGAATGTTTTTTAAATTAGTTTTACTTGTGTTTTCTTTCTTTACTGAAAAGTTATAGTACTTCATAGTAGACAATGTTTTTAGTAAAAATTACGTCCATCTTCTAATAAATCACCTTGACTTTCATTCTTTTCAATATAAGCTTTAATAGCCTGTGAATTTTTGCACCGTGACAACGCAACGTACAATTGACCATGTGCAAATACTGGTTCTTCCAGGAAAATACCCACAGATTTGAAAGTTTGACCTTGTGATTTATTGATGGTCATGGCAAATGCCATAATAATGGGAAATTGTCTTCTTTGAAGTATAAAAGGGAGACTACTTTCACTTGGTGCTAAATCTATTCTTGGTATGAAAACTCTCTCTCCTTTATGGGTCCCAGTTAAAATTTCAGCATCTATAAAATAATCCTTTAATTGTTGAACAATTAATCTTGTCCCATTACATAGGCCTTTTTTGGGGTTCATATTTCGCAGTAACATAATAATTGCACCTTTCTTTAGCTGCAAAATATGTGGTGGCATTCCAGAAGGAGTTAGTGAGTTTATGAATTCAGTCGAAAAGTTGGCCTGACTTTCATTGTCATCAGCAAGTACAGAATCAGCACTGTGATAATTTCTTTGTGGTGCATTAATTTTTTTTAAGATTTCATTATTGAGGATTAATGCATCCTTATTTTTACACGTTAGTATGACTTGGTTGGCAAGCTCAGAATATTCCTGGTTATTTATGCTCCCTTCAAATATAGCCGATATAATATCTTGTTGACAAATCATATGAGGTGGGATCTCTACAGTGTCGTCAGGTAAATGTGGTATTTTTTCTGTTCTGCCTTCTCCAATTTTAATAAGCCAATCATTGAAATCAGTTTGGCCTTCTGATCTCATATTTTGTTTAAGTTGAAGATGGGTAAAATGTTTCCATAGTGTACTTGACTTTATACATGTTTCAATAATGTCAGTTCGATTTCCATGTACAACGACAGGTAATGTTTGTCTAAAATCGCCACCTAACAACATTACCTTTCCACCAAATGGAAAAGTATTATCCATGACTTCACGAAGCAAACGGTCAATACATTGGAGGGCATAGCATGACATAATTGTGGCCTCATCTATTATAATTAATTTACATTTGTTCAATTTCTTTGCTTGTAATGAAGTCATGCGAATATCTGACACAGAAGTTTCTAAAAAAGGCACTGGCAGTTTAAATCCACTATGAACAGTTCTTCCACCTTCTAACAAAAGTGCAGCAATTCCAGTAGTGGCAAACGCCATTGCTATTTGACCTTGTGCTCGTACTGAACTCATTAATAAATTATACAGATAGGTTTTTCCTGATCCGCCAGGTCCATCAAGATAGAAATAACGCTCTGTCACCATGTCATCATCTATTGCATTTTTAATGGCATTAAATGCTTGCAATTGTAATGTATTTAAATTTGCAAATCTTTCTTGTGTTATTTCTGCTTGTAGTTGAATGTCATAGTCTTCAAAGTTTATGTCATCTATAAGACCTGGATCAGGCAAATTAAAACTTGCACAACTTAATCCATGAGTTAAAAATACTTCTTGGATTTCCATTAACGCTTTTAAGTGTGCAATTGGTTCATTGTATCGTCGCATAAAGTCTTCAGCCATATTACTTTTAAAAGTCTCCCACAAAGCTAATGCATTTGGAGCATTTGAGAAGATACAAATAAAAGCAAATTGTTCTCTCATCTGTCGTGGCATTTGACATTGTGCTGCTTCTTCTAAACATCTTTCCCATTCGGTATCATCCGATAGTAAGTTTCTATGTCTTGCAGCTAAATGGAAGGATTCATATACAATGTCATTAACAGTTCTTAAGTGTTCAAAACTTTTTGCTCCAGGAACATTTAAAAGTAATATCCATAAGCAAAAACATTCAACATCTCTTGGACTGACTGTGTAAATTCTTGGAATTATTTTATTGCCTCTGCTTTTTCTTGTTCTCCATAATCCATTCACAAAAACATAGTGATATGGAATTTCAATATATAAGTATTGTGTTGCTTCAGAATCAGTGGAATTTAATTCAAACCATGCAGTTAGTGTAGTGTGACGATCTTCACTTTGTGCCAATGCATTCATTTCATTTCCAGCATGGAAATAGACTAAATGTCATTGTGGCAAATGTACTGCTAACCTATATACTGCATGTGATCTATCATGCATTTCAAATTTTAAAAGCCGCCACATAGCTTCTGGCGCACTGACATAGCGAGCATCTACATGAGATGCAAGTTCATCATGTACTAACTCACTACATTCAGGGTTGTCTGCACTTTTGACGACTACAGTAGCTGCATCGTAGCCTTTGTAAATATATTTGTAGACATATTTAATGGATTTGATGGAAGTGCAGGCTTCTACGTTGATGTGGGCATTGTACTTCATGAGTAAATGTGGATTGTAGGGTACTACATATCTATTGTCCACTTTTTTTCCACGAATAATGGCACTATCTCCTTCTCTTCTTTTATAAAGTGGATATCCATCACAATTGTCATAGGTTTTGTTTCTATAATCTTTTGGAAATTCTCTGGAACATTTATTATTTTCCATACATGGTGATTGTGGATTAAGGTCACCACAGGGTCCATGAATCATGCGATGAGTAACAATCTCATATAGTCTACCATATAGTTCTGGATCTGGTAGTTCAGCAACAATGACTGCATCCACTTTGTCCGAAGTATCTAATTTATCTTTTTCTTGAAGTATTATTAGAAGATGTGCATGTGGAAGGCCTCTTTTTTTAAATTCAATAGTATATACATAAGCAATACATTTGCCAAATAACTGATTTATAGTGAAGTCACGTATTAATTCATTTAATTTAATCTTAAAAACTCTGGCTACTAAATCTGGTCGATCTGAAGCACTTTGTCCAAGAAGTAGATTTTGTGTAATTTCTGGCCATTGTGGATTACATGTAAATGTCAGAAATAAATCGGGTTTGCCAAATTTGGTGACAATAGCCAGAGCATCATTGTATCTTTCTCTCATATTTCGAGGAGATCCTTGAAAGGAAGATGGTAAAATGATGGCTTTGCCAGCTGTCATGTCTCTGCTTGTAGCCACGTCAGCAACATAGTCCATGAGTCCAGAATATTGTTCTACACGGAGTTTATCTTGTTGATATTTGATAAAGTTTAAATTATTTGCCTCAACTTGCAAATAAGAATCAATAATCCATTGTTGGGTTAGTTTTCCACCACATAAAATTGGATTAAATCCATGTCGAATGGCAATTTGACCTACTTTAAATTCAAGCATAGAAACATTATTTCGGATTCTGGCTTTAGCATTTGGGTAACTGGGAAGTGTTAATTTTGGTTGCCAACCTGCTTCTCCGTGTGGGAAAAAGATGGGATATGTCATTGGATCTAAATTTGGACTTAAGATACTCATATTAATGAACGGTTGCTCCTCATTTCTGGGATATATTCTAATGTCTCTTTTAAATGGTGGTACTCCTTCATCATTCTGAAACACAATTGCAACCTCATTTGATGTTGGCAAGTTATAACGACGTTTATCAGTATGTCTGTCTCTTTTAAGCACCATATTAACCTTGGGCATTGGTAACTGATGTCTTTGTGCATGAAGTAGTTGTTCATTTTCTACTTCTGCCAATTTTTTATAAGCTTTACTGTAGAGATTGTTGTCCATAATGTTATTTAGCTCTATAAAAACACTGTGTACGCATTTTTTATTTTCTTCCATCTGCATACGTTGGTCAACAGCTTCCATTGTATCTAGGACATACAGTTGAGCGAATTTTCTTTGATCTCCTTCCTCTGGATGTAAATGGGAAGTGCGATGATAAATTTGTCCTTGGACTTTAAAACAGTAAGGACCATGTCCTGGTACATTAGCAGCTAATGTTGCCCCCATAGATGCAAAGGATATGGCACTATTGTAGGATCTTATGTTTGTTTTAAATTTTTTGTAGTTTGGAAAAGTAGGTTCAGTCATAATGTTTTGTAAATAGATAGGAAATTCTTTCCTTTCTGGAAGTTTGAACTTTCCTTTTTGACAGCAACTAATAAATTGGCCATCTCTGGGTCTCTCCTGTTTAAAATAATAAGCCTCACAAAACTGACATTGAGTAGTCATGTCCCCACAACTATGAACCTCTACTGCTAAAGACTTGAGTAAAGGACAATTTGCAAAGCATATAGGATTTTGACTTTCATATTCATCAGGTGAAATGTCATATAATGTTTCAACAACAGGTTCTAAATGTTTAGTTTTTTTCGTGGCTTTTCTTGGTATATGTTGTATTGTTTGAGGTAAAATGTCATGTAATGTTTCATGAACCGGTTCTAAATGCTTTGTTTTTTTCGTTGCTTTTTTTTGTATCCCTTGTATTTTTTCAGGTAAAATGTCATCTGATGTTTCAGCAACAGGTTGTAAATGCTTTATTTGCTTGTTGTTTTTTTTTTGTCATATGTTTAATTTCTGCAGGTGATAGTCTTTTGCTTGCAATTCTTTTACGTTCTTTTTCTCGTCGAATTTCCTTCTTCTCCGGTGTCTGCTGGCTGTCTGCTCTCTGTCGTCGTTCTCTAGCTTGGCGTCTTTTCTTTTCTTGTTTACTCTCGTTATCAGCCATGTTAATCTGTAAAAATAAAATAATGTATCTTTAGTTTATTTTGAGATGTTAAGTTTGTTTTCATCAAAAATTGTTATCAACAGTGTGTTTACATTTTATACTTAATCAATTTCAGTTTGGTCAATTGAATAGAGGTCTAAATAAGGTCATCATATAATTTTTTAAATAATTTTTTATTAAGTAAACATGTATCCAAAAGCAAGTTTTTCACTACCAAAAAAGTTATTTGAAAAAAAATGTTATGGTTTTATTTACAGCACTATTCAATTTGTCAAATGGCAATTCAATGAGGGTCTAGGACTGGAAATGTCCAATGCGAAATTGTATAGAGTCTGGGCCTCATTCTATTAGCGGCCGTAGGCGCTGCGAAGCCGCAAGGATCCGCTGCAAGCTATTCTGCAATTTTATGCCCCTCCGGCCGGGGACTCCGGCAGGCTTGCGGCCGGTGCCTTGCTATCTCTTGCGGCCGCTCGCGCCGGAGGAAATCCTTTGATCTAAAACGGCCACAAGGAAATCGGCCGTAAGAAAATCCTATTTGCAATTCAATTGCTCCGGGAACCCTGTCTGCAAGGCTAAAAGCGAGCCGCAGCTTACTTGCAGCAAAAAGGTCCCGCTAGCACCAATTAAGCACATAAAATAGCTCAAATAAAGCCATCCTGCACTTTGAGAAGACTATAAAGTGATTTTAGGTGTTAGAAAAAATAGCACAAATTTCCCCTATACTCAAATCCGTAAAATATATATTTTTTAATATATATCAAATATACATGTAAAAAGTCCATAGGGCTTGGAGCACCTCAGATACGCCCACGCCGCAGCCGGAAAATAAACAGTTAATTTAAACTCGGGTTTGGGCTGATGTGCAAGCTTGAGAGTGGGTTACTTTTAATCCTCATGCCCCCCAATATGATCCCTAGCATTTACAGAGCTGTACAGTGCAGGCTTGAATTTATTTTTGAGTTTTAAGTTTTCAGAGCTTACGGCCGGTAGCAAGATTTACGGCCGGCCGTAAGAGGAGATCCTTGCGGGGCCGTTTAATTGAATTGCGAGGTAACGGGACCCCTGCAAGGAATCGCAGCCTTACGGACGGTTTACGGCCGATAATAGAATGAGGCCCTCTGTGTTTAGAGCCTTTTTTGGAGTATGCATTTTTTTTTTCTGGCTACATTCAAGTTTGTATTTACTATTAAAGATTATTGGCCCTAAAAGACAAAGAAGAGATAGCTGAAAAATGTGTTAGTTATATTTTTTTCAAAGTTATAGTTACTGGTGATTTTTTTACAATTTTATTTTCTTTTGACATCGATACAAAGCTAAGATATTTATTTATTTTTCTATTTTTTTACTTGTTATACTGTACCTTGGTTGAAGTTTGATTTCAAGCAGAATCTTTGTTGGTCCTGTGTTGAAAGCCTTCGTCCGATGGTCTGGTCCTGTGTTGAAAGTCCTCGTCCAATTGTCTGGTCCTCTGTTGAAAGTCCTCGTCCGATGGTGTAGTCCTGTGTTGAAAGTCCTCGTCCGATGGTGTAGTCCTGTGTTGAAAGTCCTCGTCCGATGGTGTAGTCCTCTGTTGAAAGTCCTCGCCCGCTGGTCTGGTCCTCAGTTGAAACTCCTGGTCCGATGATCTTCACTCAGTATCTGTTGTAAAATAAAAATTAAAATGTTATTTGATTTGAATGTATTTGTATTAACTAAAAAATGACATTTTTTCTGTGTATTGTATCTGTTATGGTGAATTTTTCTACTATGTATTTGTTTGTGCAACCTTTTCAAAATACTTTAAATTGATTTTTATATTGCATAGATATATTTTTTATACTGTAATTTTTTTTTGTGAATTATTTTGTATATGATTGCACTGGTTTTAGCATTATCCTATTTTCTGTTCTGCACTTTTGGTATACTTATTTATGCTTCTTTGTAATGCTTATAGGTTGTTAAAGATTCTTAAATATTAAAGAAGAATATTAATTTAGTTTGCTATGTGTTTGTGTGAGTTTTTCTAAAATCCTGTTTGGTGCGCACCAAAAGTGGTATGCTTATTTATGCTTCTTTCTAAGGCTTATACGTTCTTAAACATTAAATAAGAATATTCATTTAGTTTGCTATGTGTTTTTGTGAGTTTTTTGACAATCCTGATTAGTACGCACCACTTTTGCTATGCTTATTTAGGCTTCTTTCTAAGGCTTATAGGTAGTTAAACATGAAATAAGAATATCAATTTAGTTTGCTATGTGTTTGTGAGAGTTTTTCTACAATCCTGTTTGGTGCGCACCACTTTTGGTATGCTTATTTAGGCTACTTTCTAAGGCTTATAGGTTGTTAAACATGAAATAAGAATATTAATGTAGTTTGCTATGTGTTTGTGTGAGTTTTTGTACAATCCCGTTTGGTGCGCACCACTTTTGGTATGCTTCTTTAGTCTTTTTTCTAAGGCTTATAGGTTGTTAAACATGAAATAAGAATATTAATTTACTTTGCTATGTGTTTGTGTGAGTTTTTGTACAATCATGTTTGGTGCGCACCACTTGTGGTATGCTTATCTAGGCTTTTTTCTAAGGCTTATATGTTGTTAAACCTTAAATAAGAATATTAATTTACTTTGCTATGTGTTTGTGTGAGTTTTCCTACAATCCCGTTTGGTGCGCACCACTTTTGTTATGCTTATTTAGGCTTTTTTCTAATGCTTATAGGTTGTTAAACCTTGAATAAGAAAGTTAATTTAGTTTGCTATGTGTTTGTCTGAGTTTGTTACAATCCTGTTTTGTGTGTACCACTTTGTGTGTACCATATGTTGCATACTTTGGCCCTCATTCAATTGCATTTTGGCCAATTCAATAGGGTCCTCATTCAATTAGAAGTTTGTCAATTGAATAGGGCACTATATAAGCACATAACATATTTTTTTGACAGAAGTTTTTAGTTAGTGAAAACCTTGGTTTTGGATAGAGGTTCAGTAACTAAAAAGTTTGTTTACATTTGTGCTTATATAGAGCCCTATTCAATTGGGCAACTCAGAGGCTTTAGGGGTCTAAATAAGCACATAACATATTTTTTTTAAAGAAGTTTTTAGTTCGTAAACATCTATCCAAAAGCAAGGTTTTCACTAACTAAAAACTTCTTTAAAAAAATATGCTATGTATTTATTTAGACTGCTATTCAATTGGTCAAATAGCAATTGAATGAGGGCCTTTGGTTGCTGCATTTGTTATATTGTCGGGGCCTCATTCAATTGCGTTTTGGGCAATCGAATAGGGCTCAATATGAACACAGAGCATCTTTTTTTAGAGAAGTTTTTAGTTCGTGAACTTGTATCCAAAAGCAAGGTGTTCACTAACTAAAATGTTCAGTAAAAAAATATGCTCTTTGCTTATATAGAGCCCTATTGAAATGGGCAAATCACATTTAAATGAGGCCCTCGGCCATTAAAGATATATAGGTCCTCATTCAATTGCAATTTTGCCAATTGAAGAGGGCTCTATGGCCCTCATTCAATTGCGATTTGGCCAATTGAATAGGGCTCTAAATAAGCACATAACATATTATTTTTAAAGAAGTTTTTAGTTAGTGAAAACCTTGCTTTTGGATAGATGTTTACTAAGTAAAAACTTCTTTAAAAAAATATGTTATGTGCTTATATAGAGCCCTATTCAATTGGCCAAATTGCAATTGAATGAGGGCCTATATAAGCACATAACATATTTTTTTAAAGAAGTTTTTAGTTAGTGAAGACCTTGATTTTGGATAGAAGTTCAGTAACTAAAAAGTTCTGTATAAAAAATATGTTATGTGCTTATATAGAGCCCTATTCAATTGGCCAACTCGCAATTGAATGAGGCTCATAGTTCGTTTCCTTTTTTATACTTAATACTTTACCTTGATTGAAGTGTCGAATGACAGAGGGTCCCCTCCTGCCAATCTTAATCCGCCGGTCTTCTTGTAGTGTCTGTTTGAAAAATAAAGTGAAATGGTTAATTGTATATTTCTTATTTTTGATTTTGCAAAGCATGGCCTTTTCAGCATCTAATGTATTTTTATATCTTACCTGTTCTTCTTTGTTGGTGTTCTTTA
>CM050168.1:164389699-164430620 GCA_027410445.1 Discoglossus pictus
AATTCTCCACAGCAATTTTCCACATTAAAAGTAGAGCTTTTCCCTCTCTAACTGAGGAAATTCTATGCCAGTGTGCATCTTTTGAGATCATAAGGCCTTCTGGGAATCTCCATTTGTATTTTTAGATCATGTTTTCTCAAAGTGGTTGTAATATCCATATATGTTTTGCGTAGAGCTAGAGTAGCAGGTGCTATATCCGAGAATATTTTAATCTCATTATAGGGGGGAGGAAGGCTTAGATGTTTATAACTGGCTCTCAGAATTTCTTCTTTGTCTGAGATACGTAGGAAACTAATCATAACGTCTCTTGTCTGCACTACTCATTTCCGGTCACGCCCCCAATTTATAACTTTTTTGACATGCGTTTTTCTTGTTTTTTTTTTTGTTATTTGTTAGTCTCTCACTGTTGAAATACACCTACCATTACAATTATAGACTGATCATTTATTTGTCAGTGGACAAACGTTCAAAATCAGCAGGGGATCAAATACTTTTTTTGCCCCTCTGTAGATGGAAAAATAACTGTATGTGTCACTTGAAATGAAGATGATGACATTCTTCATCACTAAAGATATAGGACTTAATATGAACTTGCGATTTTTATCATATTATCAAAACTTCTTGTGACCCTGACACATTCCTTCTCCCTAAATATATATATATATATATATATATATATATATATATATATATATATATATTGTGGCAGAGCGCCCCCTTCTGGCGGGATCAACGCTCTGTTTATCCAACTTTTTATGCTCTTTATGGAGGACTCTGGAGCCTTTGTATGCTTTCACAGGCTTTAATAAGTGGTTGGCATAATATAAATAAACATAGCTTATGGTCAGCATGAAATAAACACCTACTCAAACAGGCTTACTTACTTGCAGGAACGCCACTGACTAGCCCTGGGACCGCTAATCGGCCTGCAGGTAAAAACAGTACCTTTTGTATCACAGAGGGGTGGTACCTTTAAGTCTAGTCACTTAGCTGCAATGGATCCTCTTCTGCTTGCAGCGAATGTTCTACTTTAAATCAGGTGTAGTCACACAGCCTGATCCCACAATGGCAGCTTCACTTGCTGCTCTGGCACACTTGCTTCTCAGTCTCTGGTGCTCTCTTTCTCTGGAGCTCACTGGTGCTCGCTCTCTCTCTCTCTGGTGCTCGCTCTCTCTCTCTCTGGAGCTCTCTGGTGCTCGCTCTCTCTCTCTCTGGAGCTCTCTGGTGCTCGCCCTCTCTCTCTGGAGCTCTCTGGTGCTCTCTCTCTCTCTGGAGCTCTCTGGGTCCACACCCAGACTGAAACCCCCCTGCTGGTTGCTTCAGGAGGCCTTTTAAAGAAACTTCCAGCTGGGCCTGATTACACCTCAAGCTTAACTCCGTAGCTCCTGGTGTAAATAATAATGTCTCAGGGATTAGTCCTCTTCCTAGCGCTGCGTCCACACTGGCCTCTGGGGGCAAACCATCACAATATATATATATGGAGATTTAAGTGAGATTTAAATCTGGTAGTTGAACTTGTGTGCAAAGCATGACACCGTGACACAGAGATCTGCCTGTTAGTACATACAGACCTACTAGTATATCCAAATCTATCTGCTTGCAATAAATACCAGATTATAGATCAATGCAGTGGCGGAGTTAGTGCATACGGGGATCGAGTGCAAAAAATATATATTTGGGCCTTGTTAGTGAGGTATAGCTGAAATCATTAAGGCGCAGTGAGCAAGGAGTCCTTGTCTAGAGCCCCCATATCTTTAAGTTTGTCAGAAGGTTGAGGTTGTTTGCCTTGACTCTACCTACTCATCGACAAATACATCTAGTTGATTGCTGGGCCCTTTACAAGTGGTTAAATGTTTATCTTTTTATCTTGTGATGGACATCTTAGTACCTCCTGTCTATTCAAGCCAAATGATTGTGTATCCCATTGAGATATCATAGAGTAAACCTTAACCCACCAGCTATATAAAATACTTGATGTCCTTGGAATCCAGTGCTAATGACCACTATGGCACTTTTCTTATTTTAGTCTAATTCTGGTTTGAATTAAAACGGAAAAATATATATATTCTTTAACAATGAATATTATATTTTATTTTTAGAACACCAGCGGATTTCATAGCACTAAGTACCATGAAGAAATAACACAATATAGAACATTATACATAAACCCTGGTACAGAAGACGAAGTGCTGACAATCGAAGAGTTAGAACTATGAGGTAAGGCTGCCGGCTCTAAATGTTATAGCGTAATGGAGGGAGAAGGATATCAGGTACCTTTTATAGCATGTGGTTAGTGAAGTATAGAGTTAGGTAACTTTAGAGTATCTGTATCCAGGAGAAGAGTCTTTCAGAGCAAGGTAGATACCTACAAAGAATGAGGAGTCCTGAAGGAGAGTAAGGAAGGAGGTGATGGAGGAGGAGGAGACTCACAAATTATGGGCAAAGCAGAAAGAAGGTGGCAGTGTACCTGGAGATATCGGAAGGTGCGCTGCTGTTATGGGCTTTGTAAGTTATGCTAAGGATTTTGAGTTTTAGCCTTGAGGAAATCATTTGATAAAGTACAAATCTGGATAAAGGAATCAGTAAAATGTAACTTAATGTATGAATGCAAGGGCAAATTTGAGAAAAAAATGCAGGGGTATAGGATGTACTCCTTTCTTAGCCTGTATATAGGAAGGTTCGGTACCACTGACATTAACTAATAATAGGATATTACTGTGTCAATCATGAGATGTGCTGGCACTATACAATAGGTGCAGGCCAACAAAGCAAAGAGAGGGCATGCTAATCAAGGGAACTGAGGGCAGGTCAACTAAGGGGAGAGAGGGCTTTCCAACCAAGGCAAGTGAGGGCAGGCCAATTAAGTGAAAAGAGGGCAGGCCAACCAAAGGAACAGAGGGCAGACCAATCAAGGGAACTGAGTGCAGGTCAACTAAGGAAAGTGAGGGTAGAACAACCAAGGGAAGAGAGGGCCAACCAACATAGGGAAGACAGGGCAGGCCAACGAAGGGAAGAGAAAAGAGGGCTTGCCAACCAAGGAAAGAGAGGGCAAGCCAACCGAGGGAAGTGAGGGTAGGCCAATTAAGGGAAAAGAGGTGAGGGCAACCGAGGGGGGAAAGAGGGCAGGTCAACCAATGGAAGAGAGGGCAGGCTAACCAACAAGTATAAAGAAAATATACAGTAGTGGTGCACTACACAATATTATGTTCAAAAGAATGATACTTATTCACCACCAATGGAAGCAGTGACCTGAGGCAAAACAGATTCTACCTCATATCTATTGGCATCACCAAAATCCAAATGTGGATGAATGATGAGCTACTTTCCTGAAAATTCTTAGAGACTTCCCTGCAGAATAAATAAGATTGATGATAAAGAATTTGCTGGAGAGGGGGGAAATGTATATAAGGAGGAATAGAGAAAGAAATGTAGAGTAGAGAGAGAGAAAAGGAAATATAGAAAGAGTAATAAATAACTGGAATTACCATCCAATGGAATTGGAAGAGTCATTCACAGTTAAGGAAGTGAAGCATTCCTGGGATAGGCATAAGTCCACCATAAGTTTAGTTTAAGGGAGGAGGCAAGACAAAGGAGAAAAGGTATACTTTCCATTTATCATTACAATGTTGTGTGTATATTGGTGCAAATACTCTTTCTGCTGCCCTCTGAGACCTGGATGCCCATTGCTTCCTCCAGGGTTACTGTTATAAAAAAGGGGGGGGGTCAAACATTTTCCGGGGTCAATGATTTCCTTCTACATAGTGCTGGCGTCCTCTAGTGGTTATACAAGATTACATTTAATATTGTGTTTATGTGCGCACCCTATTCATATAACCTGGGGAAGGGGGGTATGCTCCCCCATCCACCCAGTTTCTATGCCCTTGGCAGGGAGGAAGGATGATGCACAACTTCCTATTGATATCAAAGGAATATTACAAGTCAACAATCCAATGTATCCAGCAAGTATTACTAACTGGTTATAAAATAAGTTCTTTATAACATACTGTATAAAATGTAAGCAGGGGGGATATACCTTAAGCAGCACCTTGGTGCCTGACACCACAAGCTGCGCAGACATCTAACATTTCCCTTCACTCCCTCTGGCCTGATGATGGCAGCTTCCCTTGATTGACCGGAGTGATAATCAAAGCGATGATTTGGACCTTTTTTTTTTTCTTTGCTTTGCTATTTCTTTGATGGAAAATCATGTCTCATATTGTACTATTACTGCTTACTGGCAGTCTTGTCCCCCAATGCAGTTTTACCTTCAAAGCAGATGACTTAGCACTGAGACATTCATCTTAAAAAGAAAACAGTTTCACTGTAATGGCCCATGATGGTTAAGATCAGTATAAGCAACCATTACATTTATTATGAAAGAAAAAGAGGAGAATCTGTAGTGTAGGAAAATATTTTTTTGCAGGAAAAAATCCCAAAATAAACATTAAAAAACGTAATCTAAAGTTTGCAAAGTTGATTATGAGAAGGAACTCCCCTGAAAATCAATACTAACAGTCTATTAAATACCAGCCTCATAGATACGAGGTTTGTACTTAAGCCCTACGTGCTTAAAATTCTGAAAAGTTACAACGCTATTAAATTAGCCCTGCTGCGAGCAACGTGTGAGCTATGCAGCACGGCTGTCCGTGTCAACATGGAGAAACTGTGCATGAAGAGTGATTGCCTGCGAGATGATCTTGCAGACTCCTCCACCTCATCAATTGCCACTGGGGTCCTGAACGGGACCTCTGCGGCAGTCCTACATACAAGCAGTGCAGTGTGGGGTAGTCCAAGTACCCCCCAGCACCTAAAATTAACCCTCCTCTATGCTGGGGATCCCCATCGGGACCCCTGAAGTTACCCCACATTAACCACTGGTAGCGGTGTGTCCCTGATCACCATAGATCAGGACACCACTTAAATTAAAAGATTCAAATTCACCACCGCGGTTCCTTAAAGGGCCCGTGGTAGAGATGTCGCGAATAGTTCGCCGGCGGACTGTTCCCGGCGAACCTAGCATGTTCGCGTTCGCGGCGAACTGCGAACATATGCGATATTCGACCCGCCCCTATACTTTTTCAATGAGCAAACTTTGACCCTGCATGTCACAGTCAGCAGACACATTCCAGCCAATCAGCAGCATACACTACCTTCCAGAGCCTTCTACCTCATGGACAGCAGCCATTTTGGAATCATAGCTAACTTGCAGTCTTACTAAGAGGAGGCTGAGTGTAGGTGATACTGCATCAATAGGGAAAACCATAGCTAGGCTACTATACACAGTGTGCAATACAGTCCCGAAGGACTATTTTGATCTCTGCTGCAAGGACACCCCTGTGTCTCTTCCCCCCCCCTTATCATCATCCTCCCCTCACCTTAGCACCCAACCCTAACACCCCTCACACTTATCCATAATACCCATCAACCTAACACCTAACCCTAACACCCCTCACACTTATCCCTAAGACCTAACACCCCTCATACTTATGCCTAACACCCTTCACCCTAACACCTAACCCTAACACCCCTCACACTTATCCCTAACACCCCTCACCCTAACCCTAACACCCCTCACACTTATCCCTAACACCCCTCACCCTAACACCTAACCCTAACACCCCTCACACTTATCCCTAACACTCCTCACCCTAACCCTAACACCCCTCACACTTATCCCTAACACCCCTCACCCTAACACCTAACCCTTACACCCCTCACACTTATCCTTAACACCCCTCACCCTAACCCTAACACCTCTCACACTTATCCCTAACACCCCTAACCCTAACCCTAACACCCCTCACACTTAACACCTAACCCTAACACCCCTTACACTTATCCCTAACACCCCTCACCCTAACCCTAACACCCCTCACACTTATCCCTAACACCCCTCACCCTTACCCTAACACCCCTCATACTTATGCCTAACACCCCTCACCCTAACACCTAACCCTAACACCCCTCACACTTATCCCTAACACCCCTCACCCTAACCCTAACACCCCTCACACTTATCCCTAACACCCCTCACCCTAACACCTAACCCTAACACCCCTCACACTTATCCCTAACACTCCTCACCCTAACCCTAACACCCCTCACACTTATCCCTAACACCCCTCACCCTAACACCTAACCCTAACACCCCTCACCCTAACCCTAACACCCCTCACACTTATCCCTAACACCCCTAACCCTAACCCTAACACCCCCTCACACTTAGCACCTAACCCTAACACCCCTTACACTTATCCCTAAAACCCCTCACCCTAACCCTAACACCCCTCACACTTATCCCTAACACCCCTTACCCTAACACCCCTCACACTTATCCCTAACACCCCTCACCCTAACACCTAACCCTAAAACCCCTCACACTTATCCCTAACACCCCTCACCCTAACCCTAACACCCCTCACACTTATCCCTAACACCCCTCACCCTAACACCTAACCCTAACACCCCTCACACTTATCGCTAACACCCCTCACCCTAACCCTAACACCCCTCACACTTATCCCTAACACCCCTCACCCTAACACCTAACCCTAACACCCCTCACACTTATCCTTAACACCCCTCACCCTAACCCTAACACCTCTCACACTTATCCCTAACACCCCTAACCCTAACACCCCTCACACTTAACACCTAACCCTAACACCCCTTACACTTATCCCTAACACCCCTCACCCTAACCCTAACACCCCTCACACTTATCCCTAACACCCCTCACCCTTACCCTAACACCCCTCACACCTATGACTAACACCCCTCACACTAACACCTAACCCTAACACCCCTCACACTTATCCCTAACACCCCTCACCCTAACCAAAACACCCCTCACACTTATCCCTAACACCCCTCACCCTTACCCTAACACCCCTCACATTTATCCCTAACACCCCTTACCCTAACACCTAACCCTAACACCCCTCACACTTATCCCTAACACCCCTCACCCTAACACTAACACCCCTCACACTTATCCCTAACACCCCTCACCCTAACACCTAACCCTAACACCCCTCACACTTATCCCTAACACCCCTCACCCTAACCCTTACACCCCTCACACTTATCCCTAACACCCCTCACCCTAACACCTAACCCTAACACCCCTCACACTTATCCTTAACACCCCTCACCCTAACCCTAACACCTCTCACACTTATCCCTAACACCCCTAACCCTAACACCCCTCACACTTAACACCTAACCCTAACACCCCTTACACTTATCCCTAACACCCCTCACCCTAACCCTAACACCCCTCACACTTATCCCTAACACCCCTCACCCTTACCCTAACACCCCTCACACTTAACACCTAACCCTAACACCCCTTACACTTATCCCTAACACCCCTCACCCTAACACCTAACCCTAGCACCCTTCACACTTATCCCTAACACCCCTCATCCTAACCCTAACACCCCTCACACTTATCCCTAACACCCCTAACCCTAACCATAACACCCCTCACACTTATCCCTAACACCCCTCACCCTAACCCTAACACCCCTCACACTTATCCCTAACACCCCTCACCCTTACCCTAACACCCCTCACACTTATCCCTAACACCCCTCACCCTAACACCTAACCCTAACACCCCTCACACTTATCCCTAACATCCCTCACCCTAACCCTAACACCCCTCACACTTATCCCTAACACCCCTCACCCTAACACCTAACCCTAACACCCTTCACACTTATCCCTAACACCCCTCATCCTAACCCTAACACCCCTCACACTTATCCCTAACACCCCTAACCCTAACCCTAACACCCCTCACACTTATCCCTAACACCCCTCACCCTAACCCTAACACCCCTCACACTTATCCCTAACACCCCTCACCCTTACCCTAACACCCCTCACACTTATCCCTAACACCCCTCACACTTATCCCTAACACTCCTCACCCTAACACCTAACCCTAACACCCCTCACACTTATCCCTAACACCCCTCACCCTAACCCTAACACCCCTCACACTTATCCCTAACACCCCTTACCCTAACCCTAACACCCCTCACACTTATCCATAACACCCATCAACCTAACACTTAACCCTAACATTCTCACACTTATCCCTAAGACCTAACACCCCTCACACTTATTCCTAACATGCCTCACCCTAACACCCCTAACACTTATCCCTAACACCCCTCACCCTAACACCCCTCACACTTAGCCCTAACACCCCTCACCCTAACACCTACCTCCATCACCCTTATCCCTAACACCCCTTACCCTAACACCCCTCACTTGTATCCCTGTGTCTCTTCCCCTTCTAATCATCAAGGGAAGGGGGAGGATGATGAGGAAGGGGGGAAAGAGACACAGGGGAGGATGATGAGGGAGAGGGGGAAGAGACACAGGGGAAGATGATGATGGAGGGGGAAAAGAGACACAGGGGAGGATTATGAGTGAGGGGGGAAAGAGACACAGGAGAGGATGATAATTGAGGGGGGAAGAGACACAGGGGAGGATGATGAGGGAGGGGGTAAAGAGATACAGAGGA
Organism: Discoglossus pictus; assembly: GCA_027410445.1. Lineage (NCBI taxonomy): Eukaryota > Metazoa > Chordata > Amphibia > Anura > Alytidae > Discoglossus > Discoglossus pictus. The sequence continues at coordinate 164,398,239 of CM050168.1, forward strand.
GGATGATGAGGGAGGTGGGAGGATGATGAGGCAGGGGGGATGAGACACAGGGAAGGATGATGAGGAAGGGGGGAAAGAGACACAAGGGGGGGTTGTTGAGGGAGGGGGTAAAGAGAAACAGGGGAGGATGATGATGGAGGGGGATGTTAGGTTATTTATGCCCTTTATGGATTAAAACCAGACTCTGCATCGATTATGTAATTTTCCGTGGGAGTTTTGACATGGATCCCCCTCCGGCATGCCACAGTCCAGGTGTTAGTCCCCTTAAAACAACTTTTCCATCACTATTGTGGCCAGAAAAAGTCCCTGTGGGTTTTAAAATCCGCCTGCCCATTGAAGTCTATGGCGGTTCGCCGGGTTTGCCGGTTCGCGAACATTTGCTGCGGTTTGCGTTCGCGGTTCGCGAACCGAAAATGTTATGTTCGCGACATCACTAGCCCGTGGCACACTATTAGGCAATCCCCGGCCGCGGCACCTAAAATTAACCCTCCTCTTTGCTGGAGGTCCCCATCGGGACCCCCAAAGTGTCTCCACATTAACCCCTTGCTGCAGGGGTCCATAGGGGCTCCCACAGCCCCCCCCACATTAGCCCCTTGCAGCGGGGGTCCCCGATCAGCACTCGTGACCCCGCTGCATTTACAAATTCAAATTTTCTGCCTCACGGGTCCTTATGGAGGTCTCTACAGATCCCTGTAAGCCTCTAGTTAACCCAATCAGTACCATACTGGTCTATGAAGACACTCATAGGACAATTAGAAGCTTATTATTAATCCCATAAATGCCATGAGGGTCCTCCAGGATAAACCACTAGAAACCCCAATAAACCACTAATCCTAAAATAACCCCCTCTACCATAATCTATTAACCCCCTGTCTACCTAACACTACCTACCTATCACCCTATTAAACACCCCCACCCTACTAATTACACAAAATTAAAAAAAAACTAAGGTACAGAAAATAAAAACCTAAGGTACAGAAAATAAAAAAAACTAAGGTGCACAAAACAAAAAAGGACATTACAAACACCCCTCACTAAAAAAAGAAATAAAACATCACAAACCCCCATCACCACTATATAAAATAAAAAAAATTATTACACACCTGCAACGAAAAAGGCATACACAAATATCCATAACAGTACAGTAATAAATACATTATAAATATACACCTAACTACAATACATTTCCCCCTATCTATACCTAACCACCTATCTAGACATCACCCCCTATGTATAATTAAACCCCAATTTAAACATCACCCCATATCTATGCAATAACTCCTAAATCTAAGCTAAAATTGAATAAATAAAACCACTTACCTTTGCAGATGTCCCTTCTGATCACACCCCCTAGGAAAAAAGGAACATCAGATTATTAAAAAATTAAACATTACATAGAATAAATAAATAAATAGTACAGATACATTATTTAACTTACCTTTCCAGCATGTTCCCGTCCATCTTCTACTGTTCTCAGGCTCGGCCCCTGGAATGACAGTGACAACAGACAATCAGTAATAGGCAATAGTAGGCTTCTAATTGTCCTATGAGGGTCTTCATAGACCCTTATGGTACTGATTGGGTTAACTAGAGGCTTAGGTCCAGATAGGTTTAAATAGGCCCAATTCGGGTTAGATTGGCCCAGTAAGGGTTAGATATGGTTTAGTATGGTTTAATGGGGTATAGTTAGGGTTAATATTGTAGTGTAGTGCTTAGACTTTGTCATGTGTGTCCTGGAGGACCCTGGTGGCACTTGTAGGGTTAACCTAGGGGTTAATAGTGTCCTATAGGGGTCTATATAGACCCCTATTGGACTGAGGGGGTAATTATAGTCTCATGGGGCTCTGTATAGAACCCCATGAGTTATAGGTTAATTTAAGTGCTCAGGTGGCTCTGTACAGAGCCCCATGGGTTATAGGGTTAATAAAGGGCTTATGGCGGTTTGTATTGACCCACATGAGTGACAGGGTTAATTAATGGCTTATGGGCATCTGTATTGACCCCCATGAGTGACAGGGTTAATTAAGGGCTTATGGGGGTCTGTATTGACCCACATGAATGACAGAGTTAATTAAGGGCACTGTATAGAGCCCCATGAGTTATATGGTTAATTTACCCCCCGCTGCAAGGGGTTAATGTTGGGGGGGCTGCTGGGGGCCTTATGGACCCCTGCAGCAAGGGGTTAATATTGGGGAGACTTTGGGGGTCCCGATGGGGACAACCAGCATTGAGGGGGTTAATGTTAGGTTTCGTGGGGGTACTTGCAGTACCCCCGTGGCCGGGATTGGTTAATAGGGTGCCCCAGGCCCATTTAAGGACCCGTATCAGGAAATTTAATTTTTAAATGCAGCTGGGGCCTGATCAATGCCGATCTCGGACACCCTCTGCAAGGGGTTAATGTGGGGAGGCTGCAGGCGGAAGCATCAGATGGCTGTGTCGGGCTGCTCTGAGGCAGCACGTATAGGCTTTAGGATCCCTTGCTGGCACTAGCGATTCTTCTTAGGTGAGAGGTTCACCTCATAGATTTATGGCTGCGTGTTACTACTTAGCTCTCTCGCAGCCTATTCTCGGCTGTTTTTCGGTGTCATCTCGCAAAGCAGGCTGCGAGGGACGTATTGAGGAACTGGTCCCCGCAAACAGCAAAAAACTGTCTTTTGCGAGGACCGAGGGAACTACGAGGGCTACTTTAAATAGACCCTAAATAAGCATAAAATTGGCTGCTCAGGCATGATACTTACAGCTGATTGGCTAGGACACAGCTCCTCGTGGCTCTTTGGCTAGGATGCTCTGCCTACATACGTGCCTTGGAGGTGGAGGTCACACAGGAGATTTCAAATGTACTTTGAATGACAAATATACAAAATTCCTCAATAACATTATCTGATATGAGATGCTGAATCAGGCAGACGCACACACAGAGGATAACGCATGTACCTTTAATGTTTTACTTTGATAACTGTTATATACACACAGATTTAAAGTGCTTCCATGATTGAGCCCTTTAATCCTGCAGCACATCATTACCCACAGAAACAAACTCTACAGACATATTTTGGTAAATATTCCCCAATACATAATGTTTTATTTTTTATAATGGAATATAACCAATAGATCAGATGACTTGTTATTGATCTCTATGTAATTGCTGTAATTTATCATGTCCCCAGAGCAATTAGCTCAATCCTCACACCCTCATTGTTTTATTATTAGTGATATATATTTATTGGTACCGTTGGTCTGACATTTGAGACAAATCTAATTAATCACCGCCCACAAATCTTGCTGCTTTCCAGACTGCTTACATCTGTTCTTAAAGGAACATTGTATGTTTCTTTCAAGGCATTGTTGTCAGTGTAGTAATCTGTGAATTTACATATTGCAGCTTTTGATGCATACAGCATGTCAGCCTAATTAGTTATGTGGTGCATATGGTTCACCGCATTAGAAGCTGCAATATGGAGATTGACAGCTTTCCTCAGTGACACACTGAGGAAGAGAGACATGACAGCATGGCAGTTCCCTAGAGAGACATCTAAACTCTAGTAATAATTCATCTCTTTATATAACTGTGTTAAAAAGGCCTAATTTTACTAGACTCAACACAACAAATTAAACTTTTACCACTACAGGGTCCCTGATTTATACATTGTACAGGAGATAATCTGAATTTTGGGAAAACTAAAAACTATAAAAAGAACCATGTTCACCAGAAATAGCCACTTCCCTATGGAGCAAGAGTTTATGTGGGCATCACATTACAGGGGCAGTGAAACTACATGAAATATCAGAATAAATCTAAGGCATTGCAATTAATTTGTAAAATCAAACCATGTATTGAATATGAATATATTTGGACATCATTCAAATGACTGGTGATAGGATATACCTGAAACATAAATCATAAATTAAATAGATGTGTGAGAATATAAATATAAATATGTTACTATTTTAAAAATACTGAATATTGGACACATGCTAAATATATATTATCTAGCGACTTGCCCGTCAAAAATGACGGCAATAAAAAGTGAAGCCTGGCAATGCTGTTTGCTACACAATGGGAGCCTCTTCCCCTCTACTTTACTGGCCTTTGGCGCTCATCACAGGCCTCAAATTGAGCGCCTTTGGCACTGATTGCAAGCCCACCCCCTCTACCTCTCCCACCGTCTACTTTATTGGCCTCGTGATGAGAGCTTTTAGCACTCATCACGGGCATCGCAATGATCGCCTTATGTGTTCATTGCGAGTCTCTCCCCTGTCTACTTCCTCCCCCCTCCTCTCCCTCCCTTGTGTCTCCTTCCCCCCCTGTGTTTTTACCCCTTCTCCCTCCCGTGTCTCTAACTCCCCCTCCCATGTCTCTAACCCCTCCCATATATCTGTTTCCCTCCTGTGTCTCTTCCCCCCCTTAAATGCATCTCTTTCCACGTCCCTTGTGTCTCATTCCCCTCTCCCTCCCCTGTGTCTGTTTCCCCCTCCCCTGTGTCTGTTTCCCCCCTGTCCACCCCGCCTGTGTGTGTTCCCTCCCTCCCTCGTGTCTCTTCCCCACCCATTTCCCTCCCCTGTGTATCTTCCCCCTCCTCTCCCTACCCTGTGTCTCTTCCCCCTCCTCTCACTCTCGTCTCTTCCCCCTCCTCTCACTCCCCTGTGTCTCGTCCCCCCTCCTCTTCCTCCCCTGTGTCTATTTCCCCCCTCCTCTCCCTCCCCTGTGTCTATTCCCCCCCTCCTCTCCCTCCCCTGTGTCTCTTTTCCCCCTCTGCCTCCCCTGTCTCTTCCCCCTCCCCTGTGTCTCTTTCCACCTCCCCTGTGTCTCTTCCCCCCTCTCCCCGTGTCTCTTTCCCCCCTGTGTCTCTTTACCCCCTCCTGTGTCTCTTACCCCCCTCTCCCTCCCCTGTGTCTCTTCCCCCCTGTGTCTATTTCCCCCCTCTCCCCCTCCTGTGTCTGTTTCGCTCCTCCCCTGTGTCTCTTTCCCTCTCTCCCCCCTGTGTCTCTTTCCTCCTCCCCTGTGTCTCTTTCCCCCCTTGCCCTTTGTGTCTCTTCCCCCTCTCCCTCTGTGTATCTTTCCCCGCTCTCCCTCTGTGTCTCTCCCCCCTGTGTCTCTTTCCCGCTCCTGTGTCTCTATCCCCCTCTCCCCCTGTGTCTCTTTCCCCTCTCCCCCCAGTGTCTCTTTCCTCCTCCCCTTTGTCTCTTTCCCCCCTCTGCCTCTGTGTTTCCCCCCCTCTGTGTCTTTCCTCCCCCTCGTGTCTCTTCCCCCTACCCTTACGTGCCACGCATGCACAGCTAAGGCTGCGCTTTGCGCATGAGCATGTGCGGCCAACACCGCGCAATGCACATGCGAGCGATCTGATTAGCTTTGCAATCAGATCATTGTCAAACTGCGATTTGTTGCAAAGCGTGATGACGAATCGCAGTTTGACAATTATAATATGCGATATATTTTGTGTAAAAAAACTAACATGTAGCACAACTATTCCTTTTCTCCCACACTAAGGGGAGTGAAAGAAAGTGCCAGCCATAATCTAAGGATTTGTGTAGAAATAGAATTAAAAAAATGTTTTGGGTGTCAGGGCTACCCTGAAATAAGAAAATGTCCACAGTCTCTAACCCCAATCTCTGTAGGGTCTTTTGAACACAATCCATTTATACAGTACGTTCAGGGAGTATCTGAGCTAGCAGCCACTTCTCAGCCACCCGCCCCCTTTTTTCTTCACAAAATCTGGTATACCAATCCTCAGGGTCCATGGTAGCAGCCCAGCCCCAGCTCCTTTTGCTTTAATAACCACCCCAAATTGCAGGCACCATTCTTGGGACACATCCAAGGTCTCAGGAACTAGGATCTCATCCAGGGGCATACTGCTACCCCTTGACCACAGGCAGGAAGTGGTTCTGGGGTATCCCATCTAGAAAGCAGCTCAGGCGGGGGTAAAAAGCACTTCCCCACCAGCACAATCTCCTTAGGGTCAGTTGTCAAGGCAGGGTTGGGGAAAAACAGAGCAGGACTCAGGATTAGGGTCTCTGTATGGGGACCCTTTCATGGCTGAGGCTCACTCTGGTTAACTACTTAGGGTAAGTATCCTCAAGGGCTGATAGGCTTGGGATCACCTCTGCAGCTAGAGTATGCTGTGTCAGGTCCTATGGCACAGTGGGCCGTGTGCCCATATCCTTTAACTCTGGGGCTGCCTAGACTGAAGCAATCCCTGTCAGCCCTGCTGGCAACTCTGCAGGGCTTGGAGGTGGAGCGTCAACTTGCTCCTTCCTCATGGTCTCAGGGCCTGTGCCCTCACCTGAACTCCCACACTTCTGGATCCACCTGATCAATGCTGGGGAAGAGTTTCAGGTTATGAGGGGTCTGTGGTTCAGGACAGGTAATAGTCCATGGGTAGTTGGGCAGACTCTCCTCTGCCAACTGTTCAGTCTCTAGCTCCTCGCCCTTGGTTAGTGGCTGGAACTTCTCTGGTTGTTGGCCATTTCCCAGTGGCTGGTGCTGCTTAACACTGCTCCCTAGTCTTGAATCTACCAGGGTCTGGACTGTTCTCCTGGCCTTCCTATCTCAGTGAGTTCCCTTCAGTCCCTCTGATCTGGTCTGTTCTGTAGCGGTCAGATCTCCAGGTACCTTTTGGTTTCCATCCTCTGCCTTATAGGGGTGTAGCCAACAGTCCATTTCCTCTGGTATTGTTTCCTCTGCCAGCTCAGCTGGGGAAGCATGGGGTAACTCCAAGTACTTAAGCCAGGTCACACCTGGGCCCACTTCCTCAACCAGTTCCTTATACTCTTTTTTCCAAATCCATTTCTTTATTGACCAGCAGTTTGAGCAACCGTTTCTTCTGCTGTTCCTGGGTCTATTTCCACTTAATTTTGGCATTGTGCAATTAGGATTTCCCAGAGATCCGTGGTACCAAGGCCACACTTTGTATCTCCCTTCCACCAGTCCAAGCATGTAGTAGGAGGGCCATTGTGATACAGTAGCCTAAAGCCAAGTCCAGCTCCATCCACAAGTCCAGCTCCTCTGACAGCTCCTAACCCAGCTGAAGCCCCAGGGAAGCCATCCACTTATTCAGAAGAGCTGTTCCCCAATCGCATTCTGTGGTAAGCCGTTGCCGCTTCCTCATACAGGTAATCAGGCACCTTTTCTTCTGTCCTCATGTCATCAAACCAGTAACAGTCTCACTTGGGCTTGTAGGCCTGGCGAAAAAACTGGACTTCAATCTTGCATAGGTCACCATATGCTATCCTTCAGCTGCTGGTTACAGCACCGAGGTGCCACCACTGCCAACCAGTTATGATGATCCAGGGGTAGGGGCTATTACTGCCCAGACTACAGGTTAACTACCCACAAGGTTAACTACCCACAAGGAACGTTTTGGTTCTTGGAAATCTCTGCACCAGCACCCTGATATCTGGTTTCTGTATCAGTCAGGGTCTCTCCATCAGGAATCAGCACTTCCAGGAGCCTCAGTAACCTTCCTGTGGTAGTGACAGGACAAGTTACTTGCAGGGTGGAGATAGGTTCAGGTTAACTAGAGGCTTAGGTCCAGATAGGTTTAAATAGGCCCAATTCGGGTTAGATTGGCCCAGTAAGGGTTAGATATGGTTTAGTATGGTTTAATGGGGTATAGTTAGGGTTAATATTGTAGTGTAGTGCTTAGACTTTGTCATGTGTGTCCTGGAGGACCCTGGTGGCACTTGTAGGGTTAACCTAGGGGTTAATAGTGTCCTATAGGGGTCTATATAGACCCCTATTGGACTGAGGGGGTAATTATAGTCTCATGGGGCTCTGTATAGAACCCCATGAGTTATAGGTTAATTTAAGTGCTCAGGTGGCTCTGTACAGAGCCCCATGGGTTATAGGGTTAATAAAGGGCTTATGGCGGTTTGTATTGACCCACATGAGTGACAGGGTTAATTAATGGCTTATGGGCATCTGTATTGACCCCCATGAGTGACAGGGTTAATTAAGGGCTTATGGGGGTCTGTATTGACCCACATGAATGACAGAGTTAATTAAGGGCACTGTATAGAGCCCCATGAGTTATATGGTTAATTTACCCCCCGCTGCAAGGGGTTAATGTTGGGGGGGCTGCTGGGGGCCTTATGGACCCCTGCAGCAAGGGGTTAATATTGGGGAGACTTTGGGGGTCCCGATGGGGACAACCAGCATTGAGGGGGTTAATGTTAGGTTTCGTGGGGGTACTTGCAGTACCCCCGTGGCCGGGATTGGTTAATAGGGTGCCCCAGGCCCATTTAAGGACCCGTATCAGGAAATTTAATTTTTAAATGCAGCTGGGGCCTGATCAATGCCGATCTCGGACACCCTCTGCAAGGGGTTAATGTGGGGAGGCTGCAGGCGGAAGCATCAGATGGCTGTGTCGGGCTGCTCTGAGGCAGCACGTATAGGCTTTAGGATCCCTTGCTGGCACTAGCGATTCTTCTTAGGTGAGAGGTTCACCTCATAGATTTATGGCTGCGTGTTACTACTTAGCTCTCTCGCAGCCTATTCTCGGCTGTTTTTCGGTGTCATCTCGCAAAGCAGGCTGCGAGGGACGTATTGAGGAACTGGTCCCCGCAAACAGCAAAAAACTGTCTTTTGCGAGGACCGAGGGAACTACGAGGGCTACTTTAAATAGACCCTAAATAAGCATAAAATTGGCTGCTCAGGCATGATACTTACAGCTGATTGGCTAGGACACAGCTCCTCGTGGCTCTTTGGCTAGGATGCTCTGCCTACATACGTGCCTTGGAGGTGGAGGTCACACAGGAGATTTCAAATGTACTTTGAATGACAAATATACAAAATTCCTCAATAACATTATCTGATATGAGATGCTGAATCAGGCAGACGCACACACAGAGGATAACGCATGTACCTTTAATGTTTTACTTTGATAACTGTTATATACACACAGATTTAAAGTGCTTCCATGATTGAGCCCTTTAATCCTGCAGCACATCATTACCCACAGAAACAAACTCTACAGACATATTTTGGTAAATATTCCCCAATACATAATGTTTTATTTTTTATAATGGAATATAACCAATAGATCAGATGACTTGTTATTGATCTCTATGTAATTGCTGTAATTTATCATGTCCCCAGAGCAATTAGCTCAATCCTCACACCCTCATTGTTTTATTATTAGTGATATATATTTATTGGTACCGTTGGTCTGACATTTGAGACAAATCTAATTAATCACCGCCCACAAATCTTGCTGCTTTCCAGACTGCTTACATCTGTTCTTAAAGGAACATTGTATGTTTCTTTCAAGGCATTGTTGTCAGTGTAGTAATCTGTGAATTTACATATTGCAGCTTTTGATGCATACAGCATGTCAGCCTAATTAGTTATGTGGTGCATATGGTTCACCGCATTAGAAGCTGCAATATGGAGATTGACAGCTTTCCTCAGTGACACACTGAGGAAGAGAGACATGACAGCATGGCAGTTCCCTAGAGAGACATCTAAACTCTAGTAATAATTCATCTCTTTATATAACTGTGTTAAAAAGGCCTAATTTTACTAGACTCAACACAACAAATTAAACTTTTACCACTACAGGGTCCCTGATTTATACATTGTACAGGAGATAATCTGAATTTTGGGAAAACTAAAAACTATAAAAAGAACCATGTTCACCAGAAATAGCCACTTCCCTATGGAGCAAGAGTTTATGTGGGCATCACATTACAGGGGCAGTGAAACTACATGAAATATCAGAATAAATCTAAGGCATTGCAATTAATTTGTAAAATCAAACCATGTATTGAATATGAATATATTTGGACATCATTCAAATGACTGGTGATAGGATATACCTGAAACATAAATCATAAATTAAATAGATGTGTGAGAATATAAATATAAATATGTTACTATTTTAAAAATACTGAATATTGGACACATGCTAAATATATATTATCTAGCGACTTGCCCGTCAAAAATGACGGCAATAAAAAGTGAAGCCTGGCAATGCTGTTTGCTACACAATGGGAGCCTCTTCCCCTCTACTTTACTGGCCTTTGGCGCTCATCACAGGCCTCAAATTGAGCGCCTTTGGCACTGATTGCAAGCCCACCCCCTCTACCTCTCCCACCGTCTACTTTATTGGCCTCGTGATGAGAGCTTTTAGCACTCATCACGGGCATCGCAATGATCGCCTTATGTGTTCATTGCGAGTCTCTCCCCTGTCTACTTCCTCCCCCCTCCTCTCCCTCCCTTGTGTCTCCTTCCCCCCCTGTGTTTTTACCCCTTCTCCCTCCCGTGTCTCTAACTCCCCCTCCCATGTCTCTAACCCCTCCCATATATCTGTTTCCCTCCTGTGTCTCTTCCCCCCCTTAAATGCATCTCTTTCCACGTCCCTTGTGTCTCATTCCCCTCTCCCTCCCCTGTGTCTGTTTCCCCCTCCCCTGTGTCTGTTTCCCCCCTGTCCACCCCGCCTGTGTGTGTTCCCTCCCTCCCTCGTGTCTCTTCCCCACCCATTTCCCTCCCCTGTGTATCATCCCCCTCCTCTCCCTACCCTGTGTCTCTTCCCCCTCCTCTCACTCTCGTCTCTTCCCCCTCCTCTCACTCCCCTGTGTCTCGTCCCCCCTCCTCTTCCTCCCCTGTGTCTATTTCCCCCCTCCTCTCCCTCCCCTGTGTCTCTTCCCCCCCTCCTCTCCCTCCCCTGTGTCTCTTTTCCCCCTCTGCCTCCCCTGTCTCTTCCCCCTCCCCTGTGTCTCTTTCCACCTCCCCTGTGTCTCTTCCCCCCTCTCCCCGTGTCTCTTTCCCCCCTGTGTCTCTTTACCCCCTCCTGTGTCTCTTACCCCCCTCTCCCTCCCCTGTGTCTCTTCCCCCCTGTGTCTATTTCCCCCCTCTCCCCCTCCTGTGTCTGTTTCGCTCCTCCCCTGTGTCTCTTTCCCTCTCTCCCCCCTGTGTCTCTTTCCTCCTCCCCTGTGTCTCTTTCCCCCCTTGCCCTTTGTGTCTCTTCCCCCTCTCCCTCTGTGTATCTTTCCCCGCTCTCCCTCTGTGTCTCTCCCCCCTGTGTCTCTTTCCCGCTCCTGTGTCTCTATCCCCCTCTCCCCCTGTGTCTCTTTCCCCTCTCCCCCCAGTGTCTCTTTCCTCCTCCCCTTTGTCTCTTTCCCCCCTCTGCCTCTGTGTTTCCCCCCCTCTGTGTCTTTCCTCCCCCTCGTGTCTCTTCCCCCTACCCTTACGTGCCACGCATGCACAGCTAAGGCTGCGCTTTGCGCATGAGCATGTGCGGCCAACGCCGCGCAATGCACATGCGAGCGATCTGATTAGCTTTGCAATCAGATCATTGTCAAACTGCGATTTGTTGCAAAGCGTGATGACGAATCGCAGTTTGACAATTATAATATGCGATATATTTTGTGTAAAAAAACTAACATGTAGCACAACTATTCCTTTTCTCCCACACTAAGGGGAGTGAAAGAAAGTGCCAGCCATAATCTAAGGATTTGTGTAGAAATAGAATTAAAAAAATGTTTTGGGTGTCAGGGCTACCCTGAAATAAGAAAATGTCCACAGTCTCTAACCCCAATCTCTGTAGGGTCTTTTGAACACAATCCATTTATACAGTACGTTCAGGGAGTATCTGAGCTAGCAGCCACTTCTCAGCCACCCGCCCCCTTTTTTCTTCACAAAATCTGGTATACCAATCCTCAGGGTCCATGGTAGCAGCCCAGCCCCAGCTCCTTTTGCTTTAATAACCACCCCAAATTGCAGGCACCATTCTTGGGACACATCCAAGGTCTCAGGAACTAGGATCTCATCCAGGGGCATACTGCTACCCCTTGACCACAGGCAGGAAGTGGTTCTGGGGTATCCCATCTAGAAAGCAGCTCAGGCGGGGGTAAAAAGCACTTCCCCACCAGCACAATCTCCTTAGGGTCAGTTGTCAAGGCAGGGTTGGGGAAAAACAGAGCAGGACTCAGGATTAGGGTCTCTGTATGGGGACCCTTTCATGGCTGAGGCTCACTCTGGTTAACTACTTAGGGTAAGTATCCTCAAGGGCTGATAGGCTTGGGATCACCTCTGCAGCTAGAGTATGCTGTGTCAGGTCCTATGGCACAGTGGGCCGTGTGCCCATATCCTTTAACTCTGGGGCTGCCTAGACTGAAGCAATCCCTGTCAGCCCTGCTGGCAACTCTGCAGGGCTTGGAGGTGGAGCGTCAACTTGCTCCTTCCTCATGGTCTCAGGGCCTGTGCCCTCACCTGAACTCCCACACTTCTGGATCCACCTGATCAATGCTGGGGAAGAGTTTCAGGTTATGAGGGGTCTGTGGTTCAGGACAGGTAATAGTCCATGGGTAGTTGGGCAGACTCTCCTCTGCCAACTGTTCAGTCTCTAGCTCCTCGCCCTTGGTTAGTGGCTGGAACTTCTCTGGTTGTTGGCCATTTCCCAGTGGCTGGTGCTGCTTAACACTGCTCCCTAGTCTTGAATCTACCAGGGTCTGGACTGTTCTCCTGGCCTTCCTATCTCAGTGAGTTCCCTTCAGTCCCTCTGATCTGGTCTGTTCTGTAGCGGTCAGATCTCCAGGTACCTTTTGGTTTCCATCCTCTGCCTTATAGGGGTGTAGCCAACAGTCCATTTCCTCTGGTATTGTTTCCTCTGCCAGCTCAGCTGGGGAAGCATGGGGTAACTCCAAGTACTTAAGCCAGGTCACACCTGGGCCCACTTCCTCAACCAGTTCCTTATACTCTTTTTTCCAAATCCATTTCTTTATTGACCAGCAGTTTGAGCAAACCGTTTCTTCTGCTGTTCCTGGGTCTATTTCCACTTAATTTTGGCATTGTGCAATTAGGATTTCCCAGAGATCCGTGGTACCAAGGCCACACTTTGTATCTCCCTTCCACCAGTCCAAGCATGTAGTAGGAGGGCCATTGTGATACAGTAGCCTAAAGCCAAGTCCAGCTCCATCCACAAGTCCAGCTCCTCTGACAGCTCCTAACCCAGCTGAAGCCCCAGGGAAGCCATCCACTTATTCAGAAGAGCTGTTCCCCAATCGCATTCTGTGGTAAGCCGTTGCCGCTTCCTCATACAGGTAATCAGGCACCTTTTCTTCTGTCCTCATGTCATCAAACCAGTAACAGTCTCACTTGGGCTTGTAGGCCTGGCGAAAAAACTGGACTTCAATCTTGCATAGGTCACCATATGCTATCCTTCAGCTGCTGGTTACAGCACCGAGGTGCCACCACTGCCAACCAGTTATGATGATCCAGGGGTAGGGGCTATTACTGCCCAGACTACAGGTTAACTACCCACAAGGTTAACTACCCACAAGGAACGTTTTGGTTCTTGGAAATCTCTGCACCAGCACCCTGATATCTGGTTTCTGTATCAGTCAGGGTCTCTCCATCAGGAATCAGCACTTCCAGGAGCCTCAGTAACCTTCCTGTGGTAGTGACAGGACAAGTTACTTGCAGGGTGGAGATAGGTTCAGTATCGCAGCCACCAGGAGCAAATAAGAGAACATACCATTTCTATATGTCTCAGCAGTGAACTGATTTATTTTTGGAAAGACAACAATATTTATTGGGGTTAGATGCAGAGTGAGTGGCACAACAACAGGCAGTGGCAGTCAAACACAGGAGATTGACTCCACATGGGGTCTAATAGTCTGGCACCCTGGGAACCAATATGGCAACTCTGAACAATAGACCACCCTCCAAATACACATAATGCTATCTCCATGTCTAGTTCAGTTGCTAAGTAATGTTTTGTGTTAATACAATTACAATTGGCGAGTGAAAGTTTAATAATAGGATTACTATGTCTATTTATGCTGAAGGGGGGACATTTGGGGACCAGGGGTTGGTGTGTTATTGAATGTGCTTGGGGTGTTAAATGCATTTGAAATGTTTCTAATTCTTTCAGTATTATGGGGATAGGAAAGGAGCTGGATAGATATAGAATTTGTGGCAAAATATTAATCTTTATGGAAATTATGCGTCCCGTCCAGGAAAGAGGGAATGTGCTCCATTTTTTGGTATCTTCCGTGAGAGTTTTTAGCATTGGTGTATAATTGGCCTTGTACAGCTTAGACAGGTCGGGAGTCAAATTGATTCCTAAATATGTGATTTGACTAGTGGGCCAAGTAAATGAGTATTTGCTTTTCAGCTGCTCAACAGTTTGTTTGGACATTTGGGCCCCGAAAGCCTCAGTCTTGTTTAAATTGATTTTGAGCCCCGGGATCTGCCTGAAAAGTTCTAATGTTTCAATCAAAACAGGAAGAGAAGTTTCTGGTTCAGTTAGGGTGCACAGGATGTTGTCTGCAAATAGGCAGGATTTGAACTGTTGTAATCCCACCTAAACCTGTATTTGTGAAGTTGAGCGAATGGTTTGGGCAAGGGGTTCAATTGCCCATGCAAAAAATAGGGGGGATAAGGGGCACCCCTGTCTTGTTCCTCTCTGTATGTTTATCACATTCTTATTGTCTCCCTGAAGCTTTAAGTGAGCCACTGGGTGTTAATATAGGGAGTTAATGAGGTTAATAAAGTTCCCTTTTAGTCAGATATTCCCTCAAGTATTTCCATTCTAAGGAGTCAAAAGCCTTTTCATGGTCTAGTGCTATTGTGCATAAAGGCTTGTTAGTTAATTTGGTTAAGTAAAATACATTCAGAACTCTCCTTATATTATCCCCCGCCTGTCTGAATTGCACAAAGCCTACCTGGTCTTTGTGTATCATTTTTGGGAGAAACCTTTTAACTCTGGTGGTCATGAGCTTCGCCAATATTTGTAAGTTCCTGGTGAGTAGCGATATAGGGCGATCATTTTTGGCCTCAAGGGGATCACGTCTTTTATTCAAGTAGGGGATTAATCATTTTGAAAAGGTCTTGTAATAGATATTGGAGTAGCCGTCTGGTCCCGTGGATTTTCCCAGTTATGTCAAGTTTTACGTAGGGCTTTTTCAGTTTTTAGAGTTATCAATCAATTGGGCCATTTTTCTGTAGAAGTGTATCAATTTTCTGGATGGTTTGCGAGTATCTTGAACATGGGTTACTCCCTGACCTGTCTAAAGATTGGTTGAAGGGTTAGGTTAATAATAATTTTACCAATATCTAAGGGGGTTATGGTATGGAGAAGTTGTATTTGGGCGTTATGTGGGGATGTAGTTGGGGAATAAATATATACCAAAGATATTTTTCTATTTAATACTGAACAGTGAGTATTATGTAAGACTTTAAGTGAGTAGGAAATTACAATTTGGACAATAGAATAGGACCATTAGTGATTCATACAATGGAGATGACAGGAGGTGAAGGTGCTGAATGAGGTGGGAGGCTACGAGGAGGCACAGCTTTGTGAATACTGTGAATGGGCTGGTTTTGCTCCATCAGACAATGATCAAAATCTATCTATCTATCTATCTATCAATGTTAAATGGTATATTTATTTATTTTAAACATAGTAAAAACATTATGAAGTCTTTAAAGTGAATACTATAAAAATAGCACATCAGTGTTGGGGCCTTTGTTCTTCTGGCGGGGGATCCCCATCACATATATAGTTCTCAGCAGCGATAACGCAGCGTTAAAACTGCGGGCTCGCAAAGCTCGCTGCAACTGCGGAAGCGAGGGCCGCAGTTGCACCATAGGCGCTCATCCCGATGACCCCGCACGACTGAACACAAAACTCAAATACACAAGTGCGAGACCTGTAACACTTAAAAAAGAAAAAAAATACGAGCTTAACGGCTGCACCACACACTGCAAAAAACACGAAAAACACACAAAATGCTAAATAAAATGTTTTAAAAAATACACACACAGCAAGGGGGGATCTACATTGTATGCTGCAGGAACATCAAAACAGAGTGTTAGCTCTTCAGCATATTGCTTCCTGCATATATTAATTACAAATAGGTAAAGTAAACTAATTTTTAACTTTACAAATTAATTAATTAACATTACAAAATACATAGAAAGAAAAAAAAAACAGAATCACAATAAACACTAAAGCCGCTCAGCGCGCGTCTCACAAGGGGCGCCAACGGTGTTTAGATGAGCACAACTACACCAGGGGAGAGGATCACAATGCGAGCCAAAAGGCCATCAGCGCAAACCTTGCAATGAGCGCCAAAGGAGCTCTCATAACCAAAAATACACCAACCAAGAGGCTCGCAATGAGCGCCGAAGGTACTCACACAACCAAAAGACTAACTTTGTGTACCAAACAGTATTACCTGCCTTACAATTCTATTGCCGCTAGTATACAATAACGTTCATGGTGCATCAGATATCCTGACAGCTCCTCAGGTAGCCGATGTTTTCTAGTTCAGAGACTGCACAATGAGGTCCAGATACTCTGCGCTAGTCATCATTTAGACAGAACCTCCTGGCGCTGCTCCATCATGTGACATTGATACTGACACTTTATATTTGTTCTGAATGCTAAAAATATCTGCAAGTGGAATCCCCCACCCCAAGCCTGCTGTAAAATGTGAGATTAATTTATGGGAAGATACTCAGAGACCCTGCAGGAACTGATAGAAACTGATCTAAAGCAGTGACGGCTGGTGAACTTTCAAGTTGGGGGGCGCCAGGGCAAACATTGGCTCCTCCCCTTACACAAACCACACCCATTTTAACTCCTCCCCCTGATATCATAATGACCTTTATATGCACCGCCTAATGACCTTATACTTGCCCTGTCCATTGAAATACATGATCAGCACTGCAGCAATGTCATGAAGCAAAGTAACAATGTGTTAAATTCATTGGTATACAATATAGGTTGAAAAAACTCATGTGACAAGACTACAGCAATATCAAAATTGTATCTATACGCATTGACAGAAAAATTTAAGTAATGACACTCACTATTAGTTGGCTCTTCTTCTCGGGCTGTTCATGTTCAGTAAGTTGACCAACGAGTCTAAACAAATCTGCTGGCACAGAGGGTTTGCAGCTGGGGGTGATATAAACCAAGAAAATCAATCAGACCATTGAAGACCCAAACCATACCTTAAAAACCTTAAAAGACCAAGTGGGACCATATAGGCCCCAACCGTACCTTAAAAACACACACTACACCAATCAGGACTGTATAGGCCCAAACCATACCTTAAAAACCTTAAAAGACCAATCAGGACTGTTTAGGCTCAAACCATACCTTAAAAACCTTAAAAGACCAATCAGGACTGTATAGGCCCAAACCATACCTTAAAAACCTTAAAAGACCAATCAGGACTGTATAGGCCCAAACCATACCTTAAAAACCTTAAAAGACCAAGTGGGACCATATAGGCCCCAACCATACCTTAAAAACACACACTACACCAATCAGGAATGTATAGGCCCAAACCATACCTTAAAAACCTTAAAAGACCAATCAGGACTGTATAGGCCCAAACCATACCTTAAAAACCTTAAAAGACCAAGTGGGACCATATAGGCCCCAACCGTACCTTAAAAACACACACTACACCAATCAGGACTGTAGAGGCCCAAACCATACCTTAAAAACCTTAAAAGACCAATCAGGACTGTATAGGCCCAAACCATACCTTAAAAACCTTAAAAGACCAATCAGGACTGTATAGGCCCAAACCATACCTTAAAAACCTTAAAAGACCAATCAGGACTGTATAGGCCCAAACCATACCTTAAAAACCTTAAAAGACCAAGTGGGACCATATAGGCCCCAACCATACCTTAAAAACACACACTACACCAATCAGGACTGTATAGGCACAAACCATACCTTAAAAACCTTAAAAGACCAATCAGGACCATATAGGCCCAAACAGTACCTTGAAAATATATATATATATATATATATATATATATATATATATATATACATACACATATATATATATATATATATACACGTATATATATATATATATATAGTAAATAAAAAGTACATCTGTGTTCACATCTGAATGTCTAAAGCAAGTTAAAAAACCTGCTTCCAGCTCAGAGTTCCAAGAAAAACAGTTATTACACTGCATTCTGGGAAGTTGAGCTGGGACACACAAACATGGCCACAAATGCCTCACTCTTCATTCCTTAGCCATTATCAATCATGGCTTCCTTTAAGCTTATGCATGCTGTATTACACAGCTTTAATGCAAAGCCAAGGTTGGAATAAACACAGGCCGAGTATCCAATCCATGTACAGCTGTTTCAAGCTTACTGGCTATCATCAGCATGGAGCGGGATCTCAGCCTGTGTTTAATATACACACACACACACACATAAAACAATATACATAAAACGTAAAAATATAACAATTTATTTTTATTTAAAAAAATTATAAATACATATTTAATAAATAATATATATAAATATTATATATATATATATATATATATATATATATATATATATAATGTTTTTTATAGTATATACGTATTTATCTCTTTTTTTAATAAATGTACTTATGCAAATAATTGATAAATTACATGTATATGTTTTTATTTAATTATTGTTCACATGTATTTTTATTACACATTATTTATTATACATATTACAGTGCTATTTATGTGCTATACATGTTACAGGATATTATCCTGTAACATGCATAGCACATAAATAGCCCTGTAATATGTATAATACATATTAAAGGGTCACAAGTTCACACTAACTTTTTTTGCCCTTCCAGGCCTCCATACCTGCTTTTCTAATTTTTAAAAGACTCTGATTGGTTGAAATCAATGTCAATCAAAATTTCAGCCAATCAGAGTCCTTCAAAAATTAGAATAAAAGGAGGAGCGTGGGAAAAAATCAATTAGTCGCCGGGGGAGCTCCTTGAAGGTGGAGCTTCATTAGAAAGTTTTTTTTTTTTTTAGAGCATCAGGTTTTTTAGGTGGAGTCCTATTGCAATGGGCCAGAAAGGACGGACAATGGCTTCAATCAAGATGAGGACAAGGGCTTCTATCAAAATTGGAGGACATGGGCTTCAATCAACATGGATTTGAACGCCCGACTATCCAGGGCAGAAGGCCACCGCTGGAGGGGTCAATTTGAAAGGTAAGTATGTGCTGTTGTTTACTTAATTTTTTTCCCCTTCCCTTATTTTTATTTTATCTGTAAAAGTGACAGGCAATGTATCCTTTTTTTTTTTTAACTGCAATGTGAAAGATACATTGCCTGTTACTTTGAAAAATGGAATAAAAATAGGGGGGGGGGGGGGGGGGGGTTGTGTTGTGTTTTTAATTTATTTGTAGGTGGCTTGGTAGTTGGGTCACTTAGTCAGGGTGGTAGGTAGGTGGCTTGGTAGTTGGGTCAGGGTGGGGTCACTGGGTCAGGGTGGTAGGTAGGTGGCTTGGCTTGGTACTACCAAGCCACCTACCTACCACCCTGACCCAGTGACCCCACCCTCACTTAGTCAGGGTGGTAGGTAGGTGGCTTGGTAGTTGGGTCAGGATGGGGTCACTGGGTCAGGGTGGTAGGTAGATGGCTTGGCTTGGTACTACCAAGCCACCTACCTACCACCCTGACCCAGTGATACCACCCTGGTCAGGGTAGGGTCACTTAGTCAGAGTGATAGGTAGGTTGCTTGGTAGTTGGGTCAGGGTGGGGTCACTGGGTCAGGGTGGTAGGTAGGTGGCTTGGCTTGGAACTACCAAGCCACCTACCTACCACCCTGACCCAGTGATTCCACCCTGACCCAACTACCAAGTTGGTAGTTGGGTCAGGGTAGGGTCACTGGGTCATTGTGGTAGGTAGGTGGCTTGGTACTAGTTAGGTAGGTTAAGGTGCCATGGTGGGGGTGATCGGGGGGTGGCACAGGCATTGTTGGCCTAGGCGGGTGGGTGACAAGTAGGCATAGTGGGGTAACTGGGGGACCCTTTTTTTATTAGGGGGACTAGGGGCTTTGGCTGGGCAAGGCAGGGCACTGAAGGCAGTGTTTCTACTTACTTGTAGATGGGTTCTTTAACACCAGGAGCGGGAAACAGAGGGGGCTGGCTTAGGGGATCAGATTTTTATAGCAGGGCTGCTAGGGCACCTGTCAGTCAACCACTAACTCTGGTCTCTATTTGTTAGTGGGTGCCCTGGGCTAACGGTCTGGGTGGGCTTATGTGGGGATCATGGAAACTAGACAGCCTCTCAGCATTGATTGGATGATGCTGAAAGGCTGTCAGTCATTGAAATTGATACATTTTCACTGCCCATGCATAGCTTCTCCCTGGTGGCTGGGCGGCATTCATTAACGGTCATGACTCGCTCTCACAGTGTCAGGTTAGTGTAATATGATCACACAGTGCAGGGAAGCTAGTTACAATGGATAGCACACAACAGTTAAGGCATACAAGGGGTTATCTTAAAGTGACAGTGTCCCAGGGAATATTTTGAATGAAAGCATACTTTAGAAAGAACACTTAAATGCTAATTTAAAGATGATATTTTATTGTTTTATGATTATTTCTAATTATTATTTGTCTTTTTTTATTGCTCGGTCACTGAAAACTTTTGTGGGGGCCCTATGGACGAGCCGCTACTGATCTAAAGTTAGAGAAAGTGAGAGAAATTATATTAACAAATATGAACTGATGTAATATAAACTACAGAAACTGATATAAACTGATGGAAAGTACTCTACACTGATATAAACTTATATAAAGTGATAGAACGTTATATACATTTATATTAATTTATATAAAGTTCTCACAATTGATAGAAACTGATATAAAAGTGATGGAAACTGATTTAAAGTGTAAAAAAGTAATATAAACTGATAGCAAGTGATAGAAGTTGATAGAAAGTGATATAAATTGATAAAAATGTATAGAATCTTATATAAAAAGACAGACAGGATGCTTTTTCTGTCTGTCACTTTATATCATGTAAAGAGATTACACAACCACAACTTTACTATCAAACGTGTCCTGATCTCTGATGTATAACAAGACACAAAAAGACACCAGCACAAACAAAATAAATGTCCCTTTAAATGTATAGGATGTGTCTATTATAATGAGAACCCAGAAAGCTCAATTGCATAAACTGATTTACCATTATTTATTTTTTTAAGTTGTCCTCTGGTGGCCTCCAAAGCAGGGACAGGCTGCCTATTTCACTTAAAATAATTGCATATAAAATGTTAAAATGTAGTTTGTGTTTTTTCTTTCAAAAAACATTTTCCCAATGTCAAGTTTACTTATTTAAAATCCATATAGAAAAATGTTGGGCCTAAACGTGTCTGTTAGGCTAATTAATGTAACAAGTGAGAATGAGAGCAGAAACATAACAGCACCAAGTAGTTCACCAAAATATTCTGAGTTTATCATTTTGTCAAGTTAAGAATGTGCCTAGACACAAATCCACTATGCTTCATTTTGAGCTCTGTAAATAAATTGTAAGAATGAATTGCTGGAAACAAGCATTTTTTTTTGGAAGGAATGAAAATATGATAGCCAGCAAACCTCTTTATTTACTAAGAGTAGAAATTACACTTAAGCCATATGAAAATCCCTAAAGTGCCCAATGAGAGTTGCTAGATAACTCAATGTCAATCCTCAGAGTCCCAAAGGCAATCCAAAGATGACCCAGTGGCAATCCTTAGAGGGCCCAATGGCTATCCTCAGAAGGTCCAATGGGAATCTCTAGATGGCTACATGGAATCCTCAGATGGCCCAATAGCAATCCTCAGAGGGCCCAATAGCAATCCTCAGAGGACCCAATGACAATTCTCAGAGGACCCAATGACAATTCTCAGAGGACCCAATGGCAGTCTTCAGAGGGCCCAATGGCAATCCTCAGAGGGCCCAATGGCAATCCTCAGAGGGCCCAATGGCAGTCCCTAGATGGCTGCATGGGAATCCTTAAAGGGCTCAATAGCAATCCTCAGAGTGCCCAATTGCTGTCTTTAGAGGGCCCAATGGCAATACTCAGAGGGTCCAATGGCAATCTTCAGAGGGCCCAATGGCAGTCCCTAGATGGCTACATTGGAATGCTAAGAAGGCCCAATGGCAATGCTCATAGGGCCTAATGGCAGTCTTCAGAGGGCCCGATGGCAATCCTCAATTAGAATACCTAGATGGCTACATGGGAATCCTCAGAGAATTATGCAACTACTGGCTTCCATAGAGAAGTTTAAATAACTAAGAAATAATTATGGACCTTATCTAGCTTTTCTTTTGCAACTTCATATTTACGACAAGAAGCAGACATTTATTTATTTTTTCTGACACATGATAATTCAGAGCCTGTCATCTTATTAGCTCAAAATATGTTTCAGATAATAGGCTGTGTTAGACAATGCACTGACAAATATCTTAAATGGCAGCTCATTGTCTCCTCTAACATGTTCCATTTTATATGCACAATTAAGTGGACTCTTTCACATAAAAATAGAGCACCATGGGAATACTTAGAGGACACCCTATGGGCTGGAGCCAACAGATGAAGTTTTTCTTTAAAAATACTTCCTTGACTTCAATCAATTGGTAAAGAAGGGATAAACTATTTCATTCTATCCATAGTACAAATGATACATATTGTACACATTTTACATATCTTGAAAATTCCTTCATGAAAGGAAATTGTGGGCCAACAATTAACCGTTACTATCTAATATAATCAATGCTTAGAAGCATTTCCCTTTAATCTCATGAGAATTCCTAGAAGACACCCAATGGGCCGGAGCTTACAGATGAAGCTTTCCTTAAAAAATACTTCCTTGACTTCATTCAATAAACATAGTAAAAAATCAATTAGTAAAGAAGGGATAAACCCATGGTACACATTTCACACTACCCATAGTACAAATCACTTAAAGAGTTGTCGTAATTGTGATCTGTCTGTAACGCTCACAAAGTTGTGGGCTTGCACATGTGCAATGGGCGCCAAAGGTGGTTTCACGAGGCCTGAAATGAGAGGCGAAGATGAAGGCGCTCATTTCGCGGGCTGCAAGTTAAAGGGGGGGAGAGGCTCGCAATGAGCGCTGCAGGGTGTCATTGAGAGGCCCTTGCTGAGCGCCAAAGGTGCTCATCGCGAGACTCATAAGAGAGGCTCAGAACAGCTTCCGCCTTTTTTTTTCAAGCCTGTAACTTGGAAGCCATTGGGAGGCCACCAAAAGATGACAACTGAATAGAAATGTAGCTACCAACCTCACTTATAGGCTCCCTGCTCTCCCATATGCTTCACCCCAGGGACTCTTTGATATTGCAATATTAACTTACTGAAAATTAACAGGTCAAGCACTCAGCCTCTTCCTTGGGGTATAATAAGTCTGGTACCTTCATTCAGTGCCTCTGACAGCTCCACACTCGCCTAGACATTTTAGTCAACTCTACCTGGGGATCCTCAATATTCACTTCCCTTACTTGGTGCCTTTGTAGTTTCACCTCATGAGTCTGTAGTTGCTCTTTCTGTCAGCTCTGTTCGTCCAGCGACTGCAAACAGCACTCACTCCTTTCTTTTGTCCAAAACTTGCAGCCCCAGTTAACAAGGTGATCTCCTTCAGGTTTGCTTTTAAACTTCAAAATGTAGATCCACACAGGATCAGCCAGCAAGCTCCTCTCTGTGGCTCACCCTGGCTGCTTAGCAGCAGCACACAACCTAGGTCATAGCCTAGTCAGCCATGCCCTCCCCATGTCTGCTTTCCAGGCTTTACAGTGAAGCTGCACCTGGACCAATTAGGAGTTCTTCAGGAGTTTAACTCCGTCACTCCTGTCAAGAACTCTTTACACTACTTTACTTGGCACCACCCGCTAGGGGGCAAACAGTCACACCTTGCACATGCACACAGCTTATGCCACGGTCTGCAATGAGCAGCAAAGCCGCTCATTGCGGGGCCCACGATGAGTGCCAAAGATGCTCATCTCGAGGACCGTAAAGTAGAGCAGGAAAAGGCTTGCAATAAGTGCTGAGGGCGCTCATCGTGAAGCCTGCAAGTTAGGGGGGGGGGGGGTAGAGGCTCGCATTGTGTGGCAAACAACAGCATTGCCAGGCTTCAGATTTTTTTTGTCATACTTTTTGACGGGCAAGTGGCTAGTTATATATATTTTACAGTTTCTTAAACACCTACAACATTACTCATAAAAAGCATCTCTCACCAATGTAACCAAAGCAAAATTAATCATTAACACACTGTCAAATTCCTACATGAAAGAAGATTGGGAACCAACAATTGACCCTTGCTATCTAAATTAATCAATACATAGAACCATTTCCACCTAACCTCATAGAAATTTTAGAGGAGACCCTATGAACTGCAGCCAAACAGACAGAACTTTTCTTAAAAAAATATTTCCTTGACTTCATTCCATACACATTGCAAAAATCAATTAGTTAAGAAGGGATAAACCCACCCTACGCATTTCACTGTACCCATTGTACAAATGACACATATTGTACAGTTCCTTAAACACCTACAACATTACTCATTAAAAACATCTGTCACCAATATAATAAAAACAAAACCAATCATTAACCCCTTGTCTACAAGTCAGATCTTCATGAAAGAATATTTTGAGCTATCATTTAACCATTACTATCTTAAATAATCAACACCTAGAAGCATTTCCACTTAACCTCCTGGGGATTTTTAGAGGAGTCCCTATGTGCTGGAGCCAAAAGGTGTAACTTTAATTAAAAAAATACGTCCTTGAATGCATTCCATACACATGGCAAAAATCAATTAGTAAAGAAGGGATAAACCCACCCTGCACATTTCACTCTACCCATAGTAACAAATGATACATATTGCACAGTTCCTTAAATACCTACAACATTACAAATTATAAACATTGGTCACCAATATAATAAAAACAAAACCAATAATTAACCCCTGTTCTACATGAAGCTAACAATTAATCCTTACTATCTAAAATAATCAATACCAAGAAGCATTTCCATGTATACACAATATTGTTACCTGCAGGTCATTGGCTCACAACTAAAGAGTGTTGGGTTATTCCAGCTCCTCTATAAGGTGTCAAAGGGCAGTTTACTTTCTTTTCCAACTCTATTATAAGGTCCATTGTTATTAGCAGAAACCAATTCCAGTTGTCTGTCTCTTGGGAATCAAATGGTTTTACTGAGCCACCAGACGTGGTAATGAGACAGAAGACCAAATGGATGTTGCTGTCAGACTGAGTGTATTTGTATATTACAGAGACCCCGTCAGTCACCCAGTCCTGATATTTGTGGCAGAGTAGATACGCTCAATGTATTCTGCTACACGGATGTGCGGCCAATCACAATCAGAGTATTAGGCTGTCAATTGAAACTGGCAGCTTTGCAAATTATGAAATGGGAGAGGTGATAAAGAAATTCTACAAGAAGGACAAACAGAACCTAAAATCCCAATATATTTAATATTATTAAAGGGACATGGAAAGCACATTTTTCCCAAATATTTAATATTATTAAAGGGACATGAAAAGCACATTTTTTCGCATGTATTTAAAAGAGGGTGTAAAACTTGCAACAGTCAGTGTTCAGGCTAGACTGTATGTAAACAATGATTTAAAAGGTAAGATTTTTTAGCTGTTATTACTGTAATTAAAAAAAATATAGATTATTTTACCATACAATCCTGAGCTCTTTCATACCATGAAGAACACTTACAGTGACATGAGTTCCCTTTAACATGTCTAAAGGGCTTTTAGAATAATGATGTAACTTCCGGCTCGGGCACCAGAACCCCTTTTGTACCTTAACCCTAGTGTACAGGTTACCGATGGATGAGTTAGTGTTGCATGGTATAATATATCTTCATTATACTCAGGGCATGCTTGAATTAAGATATATATATATATATATATATATATAATTCTGAGGAACTATTTAATGAGAACAACAAATCTGTAACAATATTAGTGGAGAACTATAATGTTAACAATACTTATTATGTGTAATATGTGTTGATATGCTCTCCCTATAAGAGTATATTATATATTCACTAGCGACTTGCCCGTCAAAAAATGACGGCAATGTGATGTATATGTTTGTTAAGTTGTTTAGTTATTAATATAGATATTTGACACTTGTAAGTATTGTGATATGAACGTGTATTTTTGTAAAATGTTGAGGTAATGGTTTTTTAACATGAAATTTGTATCTGAAGAATTGTTAACTTCAATATACATTGAATCCAGAGGAAAGCAAAGAGTAAAAAGCCTTGTTCAAACGTCCACAATTTTAACATGAAGTTTGAAATATATGTAAGCAATAAACTTGAAAGTATATTTTTTGAAACTTGAACTTTATTTTCTTTGTAACTTTGTAACTTGACAAAACATTTGTAGAATTTGGAACATTATAAACAGCAACATAGTGAATACATTTTGTAACATAATTTTGTATTAAAAGTATTAACAATGGAATGTAAAACCAGTTGCACTTTAAAGTAATCATTATAGTAAACTTCAGGAATAGTTTTTTTAACATGTAATTTCTATCTGAAGAATTGTTAAATTGAATATACATTTAATGCAGAGTAAGAGAAACATTCTAAAAACCCTCCTTTAAACGTACCCAATTTTAACATGAAGTTTGCAATATGTTTAAGTCAGATACTTATTATGTGTGTAAGTAAGAAACTTTAAAAAACATTTTTACAACTTGTAACATTATAAACAGTAACATAGTGAATTAATATTTAAACATAATTTTGTATTAAAAGTATTAACATGTATTAACAGTATTGTATGTAAAAACAGTTGAACTTTAAAGTAATCAGTATTAACATGCAATTTCTATCAGAATAATTGTTAACTTCAATATACATTGAATGGAGAGGAAGGCATACAGTAAAAATTCTCCTTAAAACGTACCCAATGAAAGTAATTCCTTCCTGACCACATGAACTGGCGATAAACATTAATCCAGGGTGTAATCTTAAAACAACATTGTGACTTAAAAGGTGC
Source organism: Discoglossus pictus (assembly GCA_027410445.1). Taxonomy (NCBI): domain Eukaryota; kingdom Metazoa; phylum Chordata; class Amphibia; order Anura; family Alytidae; genus Discoglossus; species Discoglossus pictus. The sequence goes on from CM050168.1 coordinate 164,425,059, forward strand.
TTGAGCTCCTAACATGAACATTTTAATATGTTGAATGAAAGAACTTGAAAATATTGTTTTCAAACTTGTAACATTAGAAACAGTAACATAGTGACTTAACATTTTAACATAATTTGTCGGAAAAATGCAAGGCAAGTATTTTGTGAGGCAAATCATCCATAAACAGTACTTCCATTAATTATGACTGAATTAAACAACAAATTGTTATGTATTTTTGAATGCTTTTAAAAAAAATTTGCATGGCTTAAATTTGTATCCTGCAAAGTTATAGTACTTCACAGTAGACAATGTTTTTAGTAAAAATATGTCCATCTTCTAATAAATCACCTTGACTTTCATTCTTTTCAATGTAAACTTTAATAGCCTGTGAATTTTTGCACTGTGACAACGCAACGTACAATTGACCATGTGCAAATACTGGTTCTTCCAAGAAAATACCCACAGATTTGAAAGTTTGACCTTGTGATTTATTAATGGTCATGGCAAATGCCATAATAATGGGAAATTGTCTTCTTTGAAGTATAAAAGGGAGACTACTTTCACTTGGTGCTAAATCTATCCTTGGTATGAAAACTCTCTCTCCTTTATGGGTACCAGTTAAAATTTCAGCATCTATAAAATGGTCCTTTAATTGTTGAACAATTAATCTTGTCCCATTGCATAGGCCTTTTTTGGGGTTCATATTTCGCAGTAACATGATAATTGCACCTTTCTTTAGCTGCAAAATATGTGGTGGCATTCCAGAAGGAGCTAGTGAGTTTATGAATTCAGTCGAAAAGTTAGCCTGACTTTCATTGTCATCAGCAAGTACAGAATCAGCACTGTGATAATTTCTTTGTGGTGCATTAATTTTTTTAAAGATTTCATTATTGAGGATTAATGCATCTTTATTTTTACACGTCAGTATGACTTGGTTGGCAAGCTCGGAATATGCTTGCTAACAAAAAACTTCTTAAAAAAATATATGTATTGTGGTTATTTAGGGCCCTATTCAATTGTTCAAATTGCAATTGAATGAGGGCCTTGATTCACTTAATGAGACCGTCATTTAGAGGCCTATTAAATTTAGCAAAAAAGCAATTAAATGAGGGCCTTTGATTGCTGCATTTGTTAAATTGTCCCCAATAAACATATATAGGTCCTCATTGAATGTGAAAGTTGTCAATTGAATAGGGCTCTATATAAGCACATAAGATTTTTTTTGACAGAACTTTTTAGTTAGTGAAAACCTTTGTTTTGGATAGAGGTTCAGTAACTAAAAAGTTTGTTTATATTTTTTTGTATGTGCTTATATAGAGGCCTATTCAATTGGGCAACTCGGAATTGAATGAGGCTCATAGTTGTTTTCTTTTTTTATACTTAATACTTTACCTTGATTGAAGTGTCGAATGACAGAGGGTCCCCTCCTGCCAATCTTAATCCGCCGGTCTTCTTGTAGTGTCTGTTTTAAAAAGAAAGTGAAATGGTTAATTGTATATTTCTTCATTTTGATTTAGCAAAGCATGGTCTTTTTCAGCATGTAATTCCTTTTTTCTATCTTACCTCTTGTTCTTTCTTGGAGTTGTTTAAAAGGGATTGTGGGTCACAGTGCACGGTGCAAATCCTTGAGTGACGCTGTTGATGCTGAGTCTGTTGGAATAGTAAAAAAAGGTGAAAGATAGATGTTTAGGTTATATAGTGAATTCCAATAAATTAATGTTATGTAAAGATCTACTTCTGTAATTACTTTCAATGAAGATTACTCTTTTTTTGGGGCTCCACAATAAATGTGCGTGTGACATGTGACTATACATGATACACATATATGTGCGTGTCACATATCAGTATACCCAATTTTTTTTGTTACTGTCATTACAATATAGTTGTTTAATTATTTGTGATTAATATTAGTTATTTGCAGGGACTATACACAGAAATCTGCGTGTGACATGTGACATACATGAAGCACATTTTCATAGTTATATGTATTTATCTTTTGTGCGTGTCACATATCACTATACATAAATCCGATTTTAATATAAAAGTATTAATTTTTGGTAATGTTATTTAAAGATTAGTTTGTTGCAGGGCCTATACACATAAATGTGTCACATGTCTCTATACAGAAATCTCATTTTCATACTTATAATTTATTTATTTTTTGTCCTGTCTTGATAATAAAATTTAATATATTTTAGCTTACCTCTCAGTTGTAATTTGCACAATGTAAAGTAGTAAATTAGGAAAGAATTGTCTTCTCAAGTAAAAGCAGCAGTTAACTATGAAGTCACTCCGTTCATCACCTGAGGAGAAATGTAGTTTTTTGTGGAAAGTAGGCAGTATTTATCAACTTGTAGAAATTTCTGGAAAGTTAGACCGTTAGAACGCAATACGCATGTGCTATTTGCGTTCCAGCTTACAATTTGCGTTCCATCCTCCATTTTGTGCGTTGTAGTGGTCAAAATGGTGTTTAATATCAGTGTGATACGTTCCGCATAGTATGTATTTCATTATTGCGAGTAAGTGTAGTATAGTTACGTCTGAAGCCTCGTTTTCGTTTTGTTCGTCGGCCATTTTTTCTGTCGCTTAGCGATTTTATTAGTGTCTAAAGTGTTTTATTTTTATTTAAATAAAGGTGTAACTTGTTTTTTTTAGGGGCTGGATGGTTCCTCTTGCTGTAGGTAAGCTTTTTATGTGTGTGTTGTGTGTATTTAGTGTGTTTTAAATGTTTGTATGTCGGCGTGTTGCGTCCGATGTTTGCGAGGTCGTAATATCTGTTAACGTGTGTCGTATGGTGTTTGTGTGTGTAGCCTCGTTTTCGTTTTGTTCGGCGGCCATTTTTTCTCTCGCTTAGCAAATTTTCTAGTGTCTAAACTCTTTTATTTAGAGTGAAATGAAGGTGTAAGTTGCATTTTTGAGGTCCTGGATGCTCCCTCTTGCTGTAGGTAAGCTTTTTATGTATGTGCTGTGTGTATGTATTGTGTTTTTAATTTTGTAATGTTCACGAGTTGCGTCCGAGTGTTGCGAGGCCGTAATGTGTGTTAACGTGTGTCGTATGTTGTTTGCGTTGGTCGTAAAATTTAGCGAGTGTCGTAATTGGTGTGTCGTGTAGTTTGCGTTGCGAGGTGAAGTTTGCGAGGGTCGCAGTTGCTGGCATGGAGCGCCTTTGGCGCTCCATGCCAGCAACTGAGGGCCTTGCTTTGCGAGGTCCTCAGTTGCTGGCAAGGAGCGCTGCCAGCAACTGAGGCCCTCGCCCACTGACCTCGCTTTGAGAGGGCCGCGGCTCGCACAGCGAGGTCTGCGGCTCGCACAGCGAGCCCGCAAGCGTTAGCAACAACTCGCATGCTCACAACTATATATGTAAATACAGCATAATACTTTTATCAGTGAATTTCATACTGACATTGCTTACACTCTTTGTCTTTATATAATAGGTGGTAGATGTTACAGCACTGATATTGTATTGAATAATAAATTAATGATATCTCTTAACCATATAACAATATTATTATATTACTAGCTACTTGCCCGTCAAAAATAAAATGATTAAAATTGTAAGGCAGGCAATGCTGTTTGCCACACAATGTGCTTATTGCGAGTCTCTCCCCCTTGTACTTCAACTTTCCGAGGCTTGCAGTTGCAACCTTGATTCTTAAGTTTGCAACTGCGTTACCAACATCACAAATGTTACAAACACTGACAACTATATATGTGATATTTTACAGGATTTTCAATTGTGTAGAAATATAAGCTATGTAAATATTATACTCTGCAAATATTATAGGTACACAGGAGTGCTATATGTACATGCGTTATGGCCTGTGTTTTAAGCACCAGCCCTACCAGAAATTGAGGCTGTGATCCTATATATCATTTTTGTAGGGTGATAAAATATATAATTGTTCCTTCAGATTAATGTTATTAGATAAGAGGACAAACACAGCTTCCTATACAAAGCAGCCTCCCCATTGATCTTTTAGTGAAGACCAGCAACAGTGGAGTTGAATCTTTGAATGTCAGTTTATTATTAAATATTGCTTTTTTAAATCATTGAATACTAATTACTGTATATACTCGAGTATAAGCCGACCCGAGTATAAGCCGAGGCACCTATTTTACCACAAAATACTGGGTAAAATGAGTGACTTGAGTATAAGCCAAGGGTGGGAAATGTGCTGCCCCCTGTGTCCCTCTTGTGCCCCCTGTGTCCCCCCTCTCTCTCTCGTGTCTCTTCTCCCCTCTCCCTTCCCTGTGTCTCTTCCCCCCTCCCTTATCACTCTCCTCAACCCCCCTCCTCATTCTCAACCTCCCTCCTCATCCTCCCTCCTCAACCCCCAACCTTAAACCCCCTCCTCAACCCCCCATCCTCAACCCCCCCATCCTCAACCCCCTTGTTGGGTATTTAATTTCTTCATTATGAAGAAATTAGCTAAGAATTTCATGATTATAAAAAGTATATCAGCTTGTTTTTCTTGTATCTTACTAGAATGTTTAAGTGCGTTATCTGTAGAAATGTTTAAGGTAATATTGCTTAAACATCTGTTTCCTGTTTCCTTTCTTTCGTTTCAGCAACTGCTGAGACAAAATATCTATAGGAAGCCGGGATTAGATAAGGATTGTTTTGCTGAGTTAGACAGAAAAAAACACTTGCTTGCAAATGTGAATTTAACCCTATTTTCAACTATGCTATTAGCTGTGATGTGTGTTATGCTATATAAGGGTCTGCTGCCCAAATAAACTCAGAGATTATTCTGATGACACTCTGACTTCTGTGCATTATTTTCTCTCATTATATCTTGGTACCCAGATATAATATATACACACATCAGAATACATGATTACTCACTAATCTGATCTTATCATTTTGGTCCTTCGAGCCGGATGTTGTTTCCCTTATCATTCCTCGGACGGAGTAAAACGCCTTTTACCGTGCACTGGGGGTATGTCGCTGAGGACTCCCTTACCTTGAGAAAGACCTCAGGCCTGATATATACGATCAGTTGGACCACAGAGGCAAGGTGTTTTTCCGAGGGATGAAAAGGCACAGCTTACAACGAACTGACAGTGAGTATATGAATTTCTGTTGCATTTGCATGTGTGTGTATGTCTGCAGGTCCTTGCCTAACAGTGATATTAGGTAAAAGAGTTGTACTACTAGGTTTCTAGCCTAGTAATAGGTAGAAGGGTTGACACTTACCCACAGAGAGGTAAAAGAGTCATTATCCTGAGGAAAAGACTATAAAATAAGTTCTCCGTACGTAACGTTATTGAGAAAGCTTACCATGAAAAAGGGGTAAATGAGTCCGACTTTCAAATGAGCTCTTGCAAGAAAATATGTATGTGTGTGCATGTTAACATTTTGTATGTTTTTAAATACCGGTACCGGGTGTATGTATGTTTGTGAGAGGTGTACCACGGATAACAAATTTATTGGTTATTGTATATACCTGTATACATTCTGTATATTTCTGTGTACTTGTGAGTGTATGTATATATATATGCATGTATTCTTTTGTGTTGTTCTCAAAATTCTTACCTGAAACTATCCACTTTTGGTAGTGAGGGGTCACGCATTACCCACCT